>CM061539.1:142247185-142782722 GCA_030864215.1 Capsicum pubescens | reverse complement strand
TGCCTTTTTGTAATATTGAAAACATAAGTTGTGCATTTGTGTAATTTTTAGAAATTTAAATGGCTCAACTTTGAACTATATATCTAGATACATTTTAGGCCCAAAAAATGACAACATATAGCCAAACACTCTCTCTCTCTCTCCTATCTCTCCAACGCCTATTAAGAAAAATGCAAATAATGTGTATATATAGTATAAATATAAATTTGAAGTGTGTATTATTTTATATACAATGCGTATCTCGATTTATTTATTTTTAATTTTTATATATTTGATAAAATAATTCGTCATGACAAAATGACTTTTAAAGAAGATAATCTTTATAATTATTTAATATTTGATGTATAATCATTGTATAATTAATGAATAACTGTATTTTCTCATTATATAATGTTTATACAAGCTGTATATACAAATTATAATTATAAAGGATAAACACTGAATTGTAATATTTTATCATGTATAAAAATTATTTCTTCATGGATACAAAGAGTTCATACTTTGATATGTCCACACTATTTCATGGCTATTTTTGGTAATTTTATTTTTGTAGCTACTAAAAATTATATACACACTTTGGATTTGACTATATTTTTATTTGAAGAAAGGACAAAAATGTCACTTTGCCCGAAATTATTTCTATCAAAATAGGTACCACACAAAGAATTTTAAAAATTGACATGTAGATTATATCAGTTATCTACGTGAAACTTAATTTAAAAGGGAGAGTACTGGTGACCAAACAAAATCACATATTGGTTATTGCAAACATTGAGAAACTGCATATGGGGTATTTCCTTCGTCTCATTTTATGTGACATTCTTTTCTTTTTAGTCTGTCTCACAAAGATGTTGCTTTACTATAATTAGAAAAAAAATTACCTTTAAAATTCCTCTTTTATTCTCAGTGAAATGATTCACAACTACATAAATATTCAAGAATTATTTTGGAGACAAATTTTACTAATCTTCATTTCTTTTTAAATATCATGTCAAGTTAAAATATGTCACATAAAATAAAACAAAGAAAATATAAAAATACTCTTAATGATAGGAGATATTTTGACAAAAATATTATGAACTGTCCAAAGTGAACAATATCAAATTATGTTAAAATACAAAAGTATATATCAACCCTCATACTACTAAATACTAATAAATCATGTTTGTTATGGTTTGTCTGGATGTAAGTTTAAATATAATATTAAAAAAAAAGGTTAAATTCACTTATCTACTTTAGAAAATTAGTTAAATATATCCTTTGTTATATTTGTGATTAAATTTATTCTCACGTTATCATATTTTGGGGTCAAATTTATCCTTGTTGTCATGATATTTTTCACCTGTATTCATCCTTTAACAGAAAAACATAAATTTAATCTAATTCGTTCAATCTGACACACAAAAAAGACACAACAAACATACATTTTTCTCAGTTCGAATTTTCTCAATGAACAAATATACTTATCTTTCAACGTGCCTCACTAGAAAGTCTAGTCCGTCAAACAAGTACCTTTTATATATGTTCATTTCAGCTCCAATAGTCCCATGTAATTCAATCAATGTTAATTAAGTAAGTTCCCTAGATAGAATTGTGTATTTCAATCATGCTAGAAAGTCTAGTTTGAGGGAGGGGTATATTTGTTGAAAAAGTTCGATCAAAAAAATCATGGAAGGGGTATATTTATTTGTGTATTTTTGTGGGTTGGGTCGGTTAGATTAGGGTGTATTTTATTTTTTAGAAAATGGGGCATTTAATATTGATTTAGACCTTTTTGTTAAAAGAAAGGGTACAAGTAAAAATTTTCTAAACAATGAGAACAAATTTGATCCCAAAGTATGATAACGAATGTAGATTTAGCTCAAAAGTATAATGAAGTGTATATTTAGTCATTTTTTTAAAGTAGAGCGATAAATTCGACCCTTTGCCATCCCTATAATATTTCTTTTGATTGTTAATTAATTTTATTGTATCGTGTCGTCAAATCAATCATTATGTAATGAGTGAAACTTTTATTTTATATAGCGATTGATTTGGTGTGATCTTGATTCATTTCATTAATTTCTTTCCTTTTTTCATTTTGTCTTTTCTATTAAGTACTATCTATAATTTAATAATCTGTTGAAAAATCGATGCTATCATTTAAAATACATGCTGGAATTTGTTGAGGAAATTAAACAAGAAAGGAAAGAATAGACAACAGCTGAAGTGTGGATCTGTAGTGACTTTAGAACTTGGTCCTTATGATACTTGAGTTTCCACGTGGCAGCATCAGATAGTATGTATGTTTGAATGATGGATTGAATGTGTACCATTTGATGCTGATAATGAGAGGATGAGGTGGAACACGTGAGTAATAAATGTACAGAGTGAAGGAATAAAATTCTGTTATAGAAGAGAGGAATAGAAATAAGATAAGTGTAAATAGTATTTTCTTTTCTGTTTTTCTTTATACACAAAACACTTGTATATATACTACACATGAAGAAAATGAATCAAGGTGTGAAAGATTTTCTGCAAATCATTCTTCATATTTCTTTCTTTCATAAACTTATTTCATATTTTTAAATAATAGCTCTCTCTCCTAGTTACTCTATTTTTCTAGTAGATTTATCTAATAAAATTATTAATGAGTGATATTATGTAATTATGAAAAACGATACAATCTATATAAACGTATATTCATCAAAACAAAAAGAAAATTATAAACAAAAATATAGTTTTTATTTATTGTATATCACTGATTTTGGAAAGGATGAAACGTGACTTAATCAAATTCTTTTGTGCACAATTACAGATTAGCAATATGATGTTATCCCTTACAATTTCATTTTCATGACATATTGATTTGCTTGGAATAATTTAATTATACTTCTCGAATATAATATCACTTCAATTTTCAAATTTATTTTTACATTTCATTCACATTCTCAAATTGTTTATCCAGCTTGTTACTGCATTTTATGACCTCAACGAAACAAATTTAATTTACCGAAGTTCAATTTAAAAATACTCAATGAGAGATTCTTCTTTTTAAATAAGGATTTACTTTTGGTAAAACGTATTAAAAGAAATAAAGCATGCATTTAGCTTCGATTTCTAAAATAATTTCTGGGAGATATGTCAATTTTTACTGTTATTTTTTTTGTTACTTTTTACGATCGAGTTATTATTTTATTCTTGTTTTAGTTCCTCTATTATTTAGTTAAGCATATTTGACTTTCAATTAAATTATCTAAAAATTACACAAACCCACAATTTAAGTTTCACTTATTACAAAAAATCTCATCTTTCCAAACATATTACAAAAATCCCATTATTCTCTAATAATGCATATACATAGCTTTCTATATATATGTCGGCCTTGTTATATATATGAATCGACTTTGTGATGTATATGTCGGTCTTGTCATACTTGTTATGTATATGTCGGTCTTGTCATACTTGTTATGTATATGAATCGGCCTTGTTATGTATATGTCGGCTTTGTCGTATACAAAGTTTCTAGAGAAATTGAAGGAAATGTGTCTTTTAAGTCTTGAATGAAGGATTTGTGACATTGACCAACAGATAGGGTCAAACATTATTAGGAAACTTGATTAAGTTAATTTTGGACTTGATTAATATTTTTAAAACTTTCTAATCTTTTCAAAAATACAAATCAACCCAACCCACACCCCTCTTCAATCCTAATCAACCACTTTCTCTCTCCAGCTTCTCCCAACCAACAGTTCTGCAAAATTTCTCCCTTCAACCTCCAGCGACAAATAGTCGGGCGAGTTCCTTTTTGACTTTTAACCGTCAATCGACGTGAATACTTCTCCGGCGACAACAACTTCGAGTTCTTCATCCTCCCATTTCCTTTTTCACAGGTAAAAAATTATGAAGAAATAGAGGAATTTGAGCCAACTACTCTTCTGGTATTGAAATGTGGACTGAATAAAACCCTAATTTTTGGCATTTCTGTATTTTTTCTTCTTATTGTCGTACTGTTGATTCAAATTTGTTGGTGATTTTTTGGTCACAGTTGATGTTCTTAGTGTGTATGTGTGTGTGTGATATGTTGGTGTTGCTGGGTTGATTTGTTGTTTGTCTTGGTAGAAATGGTATTGCAACAGTTGAAACATCTGATGTAATAGATGAAACATATGATGCAACAGATGAAAATCTGATACAACAGATTAAAAATCTGATGCAACTATGAAAATCTGATGCAACAGGTGAACAATCTAACAGATCATTCATCTGTTGCAACAGACGACTCTTTTGTTTAGAAGAAATCTAAATAATATTGATCCAACAGATAACTGATTAGTGATCTATTTTTATTATTTCCAACGGTTTACTCTTCATTTTAAAATCTGATGCAATAGATTAAAAATCTGATGCAACTATGAAAATCTGATGCAACAGGTGAACAATCTAACAGATCATTCATCTGTTGCGACAGACGACTCTTCTGTTTGGAAGAAATCTAAATAATATTGATCCAACAAATAACTGATTAGTGATCTATTTTTATTCTTTCCAATGGTTTACTCTTCATTTTACAACAGATTAGGACTATTTTTATTCTTTCCAACGATTTACTCATACAGGTCGGTTATCTGTTGCAACAGATAACATACCTGGTGCAACAGATTAGTGATCCATTTTTATTCTTTCTAATGGTTTACTCATCCGTTGCAACAGGTCGGTTATATGTTGCAACAGATAAAATACCTGGTGCAACAGATTAGTGATCTGTTTTTATTGTTTTCAACGGATTACTCATCTGTTGCAACGAGTCAGTTATGTGTTGCATCAGATAAAATACCAGGTGCAACAGATAGTGCTATTTTTATGGTTCCCACGTATTACTCATCCATTGCTCGAGGTCGGTTATATATTGCAACAGATAACATACCTGGTGCAACAGATTAGTTATCTGTTGGAACTATTATATTACTGTTATGCATTAGTCAATTATAATCTATGTTATGTTCCTGTTAATTTAAGATAACATGGCTCCCAAAATAAAAGAAATTGAATCAAGTCCAAGTAAAGGAACAAGTGCAGCAGCTCAACTACATCCACCACTCTATGAGCTTGTTTTACAAGCGTTATCTCAATCAGGAGCAAAAGATAATGAACACGGGGAGGAGGAATCTTTCAAAAGAGATGATCCAAATGCTAATATCCCTTCCGTCGAAGAGTTTGTCAAAACCTTCAGCATTGATCGTTACCCTGTGAGAATGCAGTACGATGGTGCCAAAGATTTAATGGGTGATCTCGTGGTTAAGTCAGTCATGGTAAATTCTTTCGACGCCTTCAGAAAAATACTTCGAGAACAAAAAATGAATTCTTATTTCAGAAAAAGCTGCTTTGAGAAATATCTTGATTTGCCGGAGGACAACAATGCTCGTTTCCAGATGAAAATGGTATATGATCTTCTCAAGCACAGGTTTATGTATGAAAACAAAGATAAGATGGATGAGGTGTGGATAAATTACTGTGGCATGCCTGTTTGTTTTGGTTGGGAGGAGTTTGCCATAGTTACCGGACTAAAATGTTATCCTCCTTCTCTTTCTCAAGTTATACCTACTCTGACCCAAAAAAAACCACTCCGCACACCCAAAAAAGGAAAAGGCAAGTCAAGTGATCGTGATGACCTGGTGTCCATTGTTGGTCCAAGCTTCAAAAACAAAAATCTGATTGAAGCGTTGAAAGGTAAAGGACTTTCAAAGAAACACAAGCAATCATTGTGCTTGGTTTGATTTGTACATAATTTTCTTTGGGCGAAAGACGTTAACAACAACATAAGCCTCGGTTTAATAAATCTCTCCGAGGATCTTGAGGCATTTAACAGCTATCCTTGGGGTTATGAAAGCTTCAAAATGACTGTCGAATATTTGTTGACTCCGTTAACGACAAAAACAGTCAACTTATATGGTTTTCCATGGGTCTTTATGGTAAATATTTCTTTTATCATGATATGATTCATCATTTTTTTATTCAATAATGCTTTTGATTTATTGGCGTTATGTTATAGTCTTGGGCATTTGAAGCCATTCCTTATTTGAGACAACAAGTGAACTACCAGGAAGAAGTTTCATGTCCAAGAATTCTGAGATGATTGTCGGCCAAAACCGATAAAAATGCAAAATTTCTTGATCTTTTCAATCCCCCCAAGGAAGCAGTAAGTCCAATTCTAATCAAGTTTTTATTTTAATTAATGATTAAATGATTTCATCATCATTCTTAATATATGTACCGATTTATTTTAGATTATCCATCCGTGGCTTGTTCCGACCAACCGAGAGTTAAAGATGTCATTTTTTCTTACTTTACGATCTGTACAAACTTTATCGGACCCTAAGGTCGTTGATGAAACAAAAATGGAATTATTTGGAGCAACAACCATCACAAGAAAAATAATTTTAGAGGGTGGGGCTAATGATGCTCCTCTTACAGTTTTTGAAACAACAAGCCATTATGATTATGATCATAATGGTTGTACAGATTTTTCTCCAGATTTTGCCGCATCTAGCGAATGTTCTTCATGCAAATGTCAAGACTGCAAGGCGAAACACGATGGAGAGATTAATGCTATTAATGCACTAACTGCTTTTGTAAAGAAAATGACATCTAAGAGGGGTGTCATTCTATCAAAGAGGATTTCATATCCAGACACTCCACTAGATATCAAGGTGGCTAAGAGGAGAAGGAAAGACACTTTCAAGGCATCATCAATCATAAAAAAAAGTAGATTGCAACGCCTCTGTCTTTGTCTTGCATCGATGTTCAGTGTGCAAGGGCCACAGAAGAGCAACATGAGCTGAAGAAGGTGAATGTACATCATTTGTTCCAAAAAACAAACAAGCACATATCTGTTTCAACAGATGATACATCTGCTGAAAATTATCAAACAGATGTATACATCTGTTGCAACTGTTGTCTAACCTGTTGCATCAAATTCGTTATCTATTTCAACAGATGAGTCTTATGTTGCAACAGATGGGTCATCTATTTGAAATTATCGTACTGCTCTGATTTACCTGTTCGAATTTGTCCCAACAGATAATCCATCTGATGCAACATAAGAATCATCTGTTGCAACAGATGAAAAATCTATTGTATATCTCTACTTAGCATTGATAATTTTGGCTTTGCCGGTGGATGTCACAGCTACTGTCGAAGAGCATAATATGACAGTTGATAATCCATCAACTACTTCCAAAGATGAAGAAAAAGTGGAGCCTGTCAGTTTGGGAGAATATAAGAATTACTCGTTTGAAGGGTTCAACATCTCGAACGAGGCTCCAAAAAAACTAATATAGTTGATCAACGACTATTCAGAATGGATTGTCGATGGGCTGTTAAAGCATCATGCCGAAAGGTATATAAATCAATTTTATGGATATTGATTTATACAATTCTTGTTGTAAGAACCTGACATTAACACATATAAATCATTATGTAGAAAACAAAATGACGAGCGCTACAAAGTGAATGAATCGAGTCTTGGTTTTGATATGTTTGACTTTGTTGTTGCACATCCCGGAATGAAGAATTGGTTCTATTTGATGTCACAGCCCCAAACTTGCTGGAATGATGAGGTTTAAAGGCCATACATATTACTATTAATTAATACTTTATTTAATTGCATCTGTGTATTGATTTTTTCATCACGTAATTCAAAATGTTTGATAATATGTGCAGCACATCGATGTCGTTTTTTACTACCTCCGAAAGAAGGCCAAGTTGCAAACACAAGAATAATACAGATACACAACAGGCAATTGTTTGTACAAAGTTTACATCAATAATGCCTACGATAGGTATTATCAACAGCAACCGGAAGTTTCCCAAAACGAGGAATGCTTAATCAATATCATCAAAGGTTTTAGCATTTCGGCTGGCTTACCTTGGCATTTGGTCGACGAAGTGTACATCCCAATCAATTGTGGTGATGAATTCCATTGGGTGTTGGTTGTCATCGTTCTAAAAGAGAGGCGCATCCTAGTTTATGACTCGATATCGCGAAGAAGACGTTCCGATCCGTCGTCTGAGATACAAAAGCTGGCCAAAATATTGCCTACTTACCTTGATATGAGTGGCTTTTTGGATCAAAAGGTTCATACTGATTGGTCGACGATTGAAACATACCGTGATAAAATGGCTAATCCATTTGATGTACAATATGTTGACGGAATTGCTCAGTAAACCATTGGTAGCCTGTAAGTTTAAGTGTCATGATTTAGTTTCATTTCACAAATTTCACAATGCTTGCATGAACTGCAAGATATGGATTATCTGTTTTTTTATAACGCAGGGATTTCGATCCTTTTGTTGCCACCTATGACGAGTATTTGAGCGATGGATTACAAGTACCAAATGATGGACTTGATGCTGGATTACTCCGCAAAAGATATGCTGCTCTTTTATGGAAATATGGAGAAGCGAAAGCTCAGAAGCCGTACGCAACCGATGTTAAAGATCCACGACGATCAAAGCTGAATTCCATAGCACTGGATGAAGAACAACTTATCCATATTGATTAGATCTTTATATCTCGAGTCCGTCAATGTAATAACCTATCCTCCTTGGTTTAACTTGTTGATTTATTTGTAGAGTAGATCGTTTGTACTCATAATGATTTTTTTTACATTTCATTTATTTGTTGAGTTATTTTATTTCATGCAATTTCAGAAGGCTTTGATTTATTTTATTCTGTCTATGAATATAATTAATTCTGAGTTTTGAACATGTTAATTGAAATGAAGTACTAGATTCAAATATCGCAACAGATAATACATCTGCTGCAACAGAAGACATATCTTATCAGACAGATTTAGACATATGTTGCAACATGAGATGCAACACGTAGGTCATCTGCTGGAAATTATATAACAGGTCTTCCTACTTTTTGATTTGCTCCAACAGATTACTGATCAGTTACAACAGATAGGTTATATGTTGCAACAGATCGTAAATTTGTTGTGACAGACAAATGGGGAACATCTTCATAACATAACAGATGACCAACCTATTCCAACAGATAATTAATCTATCACAACAGTTACTATATCTGTTACGACAGATATAAAATTTGTTGCATTATAAAAATTCAACTTTGCCAGACATAAAAATTATTGCCCTTATATGTATAGTGAATTGGCTTGAAATGAAAATTTATTATCGTGTTCGTCTCTGTCTTTGTACATGTTGTTTTTTATACACGGGCTCCAACCATTTAGTTAGTACCCCATATGCCCAGACCCATTGCATCTTTCCCACAACAGTGTCGCACACACCGGTCATTTGTGTGTCGGTCAGCAAACACTCCATGTATGCAAGCGAGTACGGCCCGCACGCTGCACCGGTTGTATTTTTGGGGAGCTGGATGTTCTTATTTCGACCTTCAAAAACCCATGATTCCTTCGCCAAGACTTCAGCCGGAAAATGATCCATCAGCTTACTCTGCGTCAATAACTTGGGCAACAACTTCAAGAGTGGCTGCATGTGGGTAAAAATGTCTTCTAGCTGAACACAGGTAAGTTACAGTCATAAACCTTAATATTTACCTCGTATAGTAGTATCTCAATAGTGAGAAAATAGGTGACATCCACGTTCATAACTACAAGGATTTTCTTTGCCTTGGTCCAGCTCTTGTCGTGTGGATATGGCCTCTTCTCTCTAACATATTTAATCGCTTCTTCATCCTATTGGAACGTAGAAACTAACTGATCAAATCCCAAGCCACCGGAATCAGGCAGATAACGAAGATCAACGTACCTATCTTTGAAATTATTGTAGAAATTAAGGTCCATTATCCTATCAGCAGCATCATAAGCATCTGGGTACGCTAATTACCTGCCCCTCATGAGGCAGAGAATTTCATCAACATACTGTGGTATAAGAATATAATTTTTAAATAGGTTAGTAATTGTAAAGAATAAAACCACAGTGGAAAGAATTCGATGCAGAGGGTTCTCTGAATCAGTTCATAGATTATCTAGCCAACGCAACTTATGCAACAGATGTGTATTATGTTGCAACTAAATACCAAGCTGTTGCAACAGATTACACATCTGCTGCATAGATTTTTCTTCATGGAGTAGATTGGAAGGGTAGGTTAACAAAGTAAACTTACCTTCTCCTCGTACCACACACACATATTTGTCATATTCGAGAAGTCTTTGGCGGCAAATGAATGCATGGTGTATTCTTTTTTAACCTTCATCTTGATGAATTCTTCCAGTTCCTTCTTCTTCTCCTTGTCAAGCGCCGCAAATATGTCCACCTTCTTCGGCGGCCCCTGAACTTCAAAAACTTTTGGAGCGGGGGGATTTGCATTTTTTGCTGATTTTAAAATGGAGAGAATTTATCTAATTTTTATTCTCTTCCTCCTAACCTTCACTGTAGGAGTGGATGGATCTCTCACCTCGTTGGATGGTATGACACCCCTCCTGGATTTTAACTCCTCGGTAGCTTCAGCAATAGCCTCTAGCTTGTCGAGGAGTTTATCCTCTCTGTCCTTGCACACTTTGCATTTGCAAAGAGAACATGAGGGTGAGGAGGGGGTGAGAGGGACAATTGTAAGGGTGGGAGGGACGGTGTAGGGGTAAGAGGAAGGACCTGTGCAAGGGGTGTTTACAAACATATCTATTTTTTGCTGAGAACCAACATGCTCATAATCACGACTGGAAGCAGAAGAAGAAGAATGATGGCTGCCACCATCACAAACAACTCCACCAGCAACACCCCCAGAAGAAGCACCGAATCTATTGTAGTTTGTGTTAGGTCATGAAGAGCTTCAACATTAGACTGACCTTGCCTAACTTCTCTTCTTATGGATGTTGCTCCATCCAATTTCTTCTTTATTTACTCCACCGTTGGGTCTTTTTTTGTATCAACAAGACTCAGAGTAATAAAAAAGTCATCCCTAGCTCATCAATGGTAGGCACAATCCAAGGATGCACAACCTATAAAAAAATGACAGGAGGAATTTAAATCATATAATAATAATTTGCAGTCAGTTGGGTTACATGGGGCTCGGTTTATGTTAACACAACCAACTTATGCAACAGACGATCTAGCTACCGAAATAGCTGATCTGTATGTTGAAACAGATTGATAATATGTTGCATCAGAATACTCATCTGTTGCATAATTTATAGTAGATAGGTAATCTGTTGAGTAGGGTTCAGAGAACAGAGCAACATATGGTTAATCTGTTGCGAAATATGGATCGTCTGTTGCAACAGATTACCCATTGCACTAGTTTCATTGACAGGTAATCTCTTGCAACAGATGAAACATCTGTTTCAATATCTTTCTTTGAGGCAAATTATTTTACTTGAAAGAAGACGTACTGCATCATCCGGAGGGTTAAAGTGATCAGCCTCGTTAATATTTTCTTTGCTTCTCTCTACTACAGCCAACCACCTAAGGATCCTTGGATGAGAAACCTTATCTGGGTAATCCGTGAAATGCTTTCGGAGGGGAGGAATGACTTCACATGCCCAAGCCTAAAAATTGTAAACAGGAAGTAAGCAAAAAAAAGTCACAAGTATATTCAATATAAATTAATGAATGAGTAAAAATAGTGATCAATTTTACCATGAAAGCCCAAGAAAAGCCATATAATGTGGTTGTCTTTGGCTTTAGCTCTTTCAGTAAATATTTGACAGTCAAGTAGTAGCTGTCGTAGCCCCAGGGATAATCGTTGAATCTCTCAAAATCATCAGCAAGCGCCAACAAATCACGTTCTATGACTTTCTTGACGTCTCTTGCAAATAAAACGAAATGGACAAACCAAACTAAGAACAATTTCTCCCTGTAGTGCTTTGGTATGTCTTTATTCTTGAGATCCGCTATCAAAACCTTCACTTTGTAGCTAGGTCCAACAATGCCCAACAACCCATATTTTTTTACCTTGCATTGGTTGGACCCTTTGTGGGGTGTTTTCTTGATGGCAGGTTCTTCTGGACGATCGCATCTCAAGCCCGTCATAATGGCAAACTCTTTCAATCCAAAACAAACTGGCATGCCACAGTAGTTGATCCAGAATTCATCCATTTTATTTCCGCCCTCCTTCGAACCTCCATCATCCCCCGCATACATGATCCTGTACTTGAGAAGGCCATATACCATGATCATTGGGAAACGGAGAGGGCGGGGCCCGGACAGCTCAAGAAAGTGTGCAAAGCAGCTCTTCTTAAAAAGTCCATCTATGTTTTCCTTCTTCATAATACTCCTAGGTTCGTCAAAAGGTTTCCCCAACTGACATTTAAGTACATGATCACCAAATACTGCATTAGGGTTATTCATCGGCATCGCAACTCAAAACTTGTCAATACTAATGGTTTTGACAGAATCATGCTGGAATTTTGATATTATTTCACGCCCCATTGGTGAGGAGGAGTTATCACTTTCCTCGACTTCATTTTGCCCTGACTGAGATTGTTCTGGAAGTTCCTCAGAATCTATATGTACTCTAGCCTTTTTTGTTTGGTGATCGGAAGTTGATTCACTTTCTCCACTTTTTGTTTCTTTTCTTTTGAGAAATATTTTTTAACTACAAACAAAAGAAAAATAAAAAATACATTGCATTTGATGTCTGCATAATTTTTTTAAAAAAAGTGAGAAAAATTTCAATAAATTATTCTTACCACATATCCAAAAAAAAATACTCCAACGGACAACCCATCAGTTGGAACAGATGGGGAATCTGAATCTGTTTAAAGACCTATTTAATATCTCCCCACATATATTCCACCTGTTGCAACAGGTGGAGAAATTTCAATAAATTATTCTCTGCCATATTACAAGAAAATACTCCAGCGGATAACCCATCAGTTGGAACAGATGGGGAATCTGTTTGAAGACCTATTTAATATCTCCCAACAAATCTTCCACCCGATGCAACAGATGGACCACCACCACCACAACTAATGCCACCAAGATCACCACCAATGCCACCAATACCAATACCAACACCAAGACCACCGACAGCACCGCCAAAAAATACAAATACCAACACCACCAACAACAGCCACCAACAACACCACAAACACTATTAAATAATACCACGACAATCAACAAAACATTGAGAGAAAAACTAGGGTTTTCTCGGGTGCTTCCTACCTTTTTAGCATCAAAACTCAAAATTGTTAACCCATTCTCGAAGATAATACAACTAAAAGTCTTCCTTTTTATCATTAACTAAAAAGCCCTATTTTTTAGAATAAAGAACAAATTTAGAACTCTTCTCGAACTCTGTTACATGCGAAGATAGAGAAAACAATGGATACAAGCGGGAATGAAGTCGAAGAAAACAACTATATGTAGTCGTAAATAGGAAGAAAATCGACATGTTTTGAAGGGTTGAGCAATATGTTGAGTAGTTATTATTTGTATTGTTTGTATTGTTGAGAGGGAGAGGACACCCCGAGAGAGAGAACTTAAGATTTGAAATGAAAAGTTTTTCGCGCAAATGGATGATTTGTAATTTTGGAAAAGAATGACAAATTTTGAAATTGCTAATTTGGTCCGAATTGATCTTAATTAATTTTAAATTTTTTGAAAGATATAGTTTTTAAAACATTGAGTTGATGAGAACTCATTTCTACTCAGAGTGATCGATCGACGACTCGGGTCGGGATGAACGCAATACCAGCACCATGCAATTGCAAAGACTCAATTGGATTTGTAGTTGACCCTGCGAGCTCATTCATTCATCCCTAGTTCCACTTAAATCAACTTAGGTACTATTACTATCCTAACATTGAGTTGATGAGAACTCATTTCAACTCAAAGTGATCGATCGACGACTCAGGTCGGGATGAACGCAATACCAACGCCATGCAATTACAAAGACTCGATTGGATTTATAGTTGACCCTGTGAGCTCACTCATTCATCCCTAGTTCCACCTAAATCAACTTAGGTACTATCACTATCCTAACATTGAGTTGATGAGAACTCATTTCAACTCAGAGTGATCGATCGACGACTCAGGTCGGGATGAACGCAATACCAACGCCATGCAATTGCAAAGACTCGATTGGATTTGTAGTTGACCCTGCGAGCTCATTCATTCATCCCTAGTTCTATCTAAATAAACTTAGGTACTATCACTATCCTAACATTGAGTTGATGAGAACTCATTTTAACTCAGAGTGATCGATCGATGACTCGGGTCGGGATGAATGCAATACCAACGCCATGCAATTGCAAAGACTCGATTGGATTTGTAGTTGACCCTGCGAGCTCACTCATTCATCCCTAGTTCCACCTAAATCAACTTAAGTACTATCACTATCCTAACATTGAGTTGATGAGAACTCATTTCAACTCAGAGTGATCGATCGATGACTCAGGTCGGGATGAACGCAATACCAATGCTATGCAATTACAAAGACTCGATTGGATTTGTAGTTGACCCTGCGATCTCACTCATTCATCCCTAGTTCCACCTAAATAAACTTAGGTACTATCACTATCCTAACATTGAGTTGATGAGAACTCATTTTAACTCAGAGTGATTGATCGATGACTCGGGTCGGGATGAACGCAATACCAACGCCATGCAATTGCAGAGACTCGATTAGATTTGTAGTTGACCCTGCGAGCTCACTAATTCATCCCAAGTTCCACCTAAATCAACTTAGGTACTATCACTATACTAACATTGAGTTGATGAGAACTCATTTCAACTCAGAGTGATCGATTGATGACTCGGGTCGGGATGAACGCAATACCAACGCTATGTAATTGGAAAGACTCGATTGGATTTGTAGTTGAACCTGAGAGCTCACTCATTCATCCCTAGTTATACCTAAATCAACTTAGGTACTATCACTATCCTAACATTGAGTTGATGGGAACTCATTTCAACTCAGAGTGATCAATCAACGACTCGGGTCGGTATGAACGCAAGACCAACGCCATGCAATTGCAAAGACTCGATTGGATTTGTATTTGACCCTGCAAGCTCATTCATTCATCCCTAGTTCTACCTAAATCAATTGCTATGAAATCTATTGCAACAAACGACTAAGCTGTTGAAAATTTTCAAAGAGGTACATATATGTTGCAACAGACGACATATCTAATTTAATTATCAAATAGATATTTGCATATGTTGTGACAGATGACTGAGCTATTGGAAATTTTCAAAAAAATATTTATATCTGTTGTAACAGATGACATATCTGATTTTATTAATTATCAAATGAATATTTTCATCTTTTGTCACAGATGACTGAGCTTTTGGGATTTTTAAACAGATATTTATATCTGTTGTAACAGATGACTGAGTTTTTCGAATTTCTAAACAGATATTTATATATGTTGCAACAGATGACATATCTGTTTGAAAATCTTTTTATCTCATTTAATTTTAAAGCAAGAAGCTTCTGGTCCGAGTAGATAATATCAAGTAGTAGTACTTACTACTAAAGGCAGTAAAAAATATTTCTTGGATATCTCAAAAGTGAGTTCATTGAGCAATTTTGTCTTGTCTTTTCAATGTCAGTAGTCTTAGTCTTCCTCGTGCCCCTCAAATTATTAATGAAATTAATGAATATTGAAAACCACCATGTCTATGTACACAATACATCTATAGAAATTATCTCATCTCTTCCATCAGCTGCAATTTATTTTATTCAACTCTCATCTTTTTCTCTCTTCTCTTTAGGGTCACAACTTTTTTTCTCTCTTTTCTCTTCTCTTCTCATAAAGATCTTTTCGGACCTAAACCCATCCATATTTTTTCTCGACTTAAATTTCTGTTTTGATCCCCTTTTTGATATTAAGGTATGGTTCATTATTGCTCTTCCATTCTCGTCTTCTTCTTTGCATGTTATTTACATCTATTTTTTTATTTAATTACTATTTACCCATATCATATTTATTATTTTTTTTTTAAGGAACTTGTAAGTGTTGAATAAATAATCCGAGAATTTTTATTACAATATGAGAAAAAAGTCATCTGTTGGGAGAAGTTTAAAAGCCTTGTTGGCAATATCATTTTTTTTTGTATGTATTTTGTTGTTTCATTATTGTTGATGCAGTTATGATGTTGGTGGTGGGGTTGGCGTTGTTTGAACTTGTGGTGTTGTTGATGGTTCTGGCACAAAGGATGTTGCTTCTTTGTTGTTGATGATGTTGTTGGAACAAATGTTGTTTCTTTTTTGTTGATGTTTATGTTGTTGTTGATGTTGCAACAGATGGAGAAACTATTGGAACAAATAAAACCACCAGAAAGGCTGGTTTGATGTATTTCATCAGACTCCACATCTGTTGCAATGGACTCCACATCTTTTGCAACAGACTCCACATCTATTGCAACAGACTCCACATCTGATGCAACAGATGGACAATGTTCTTATTGTGACATCAATTTTTTCCCTCTTTTTTGTAGATATGGGGAACTGACAGTTGATCAACTTTTGACGGACTATCTTAAGAGGCTTCAGTAAACATGGGATCCGAGGAATAAGCTGCTTGTAGATGGAACCACTTCATATGTGGGAGGTATGTATTACTAATAATGTTATCGTGGAAACACACATAGAGTGCACTGATTTTGTGAATGATGTTTTTACTGATTAGTCATAGATCGTTCAAAAAAAATGTTTGTAATTTTACAGTTAAGTTTGGTAGGTCCGAACTGATAAGGCTGAGGGACCATGAATATGGTTCTGATAGCCTGTTAAGATTTAATGTCGGTTGTTGCTCATGTTTATTTGTCAAACATTGTGAAGGGATCTAATTTTTGTGTCATTGTGAAGAGATTTAATAGCGATTGGACTAACTTTTAGGGTGCATTAGACCCTTAGAGGGCCTTCGAAGCTTAGCACTGCATGTAATAAGAACGAAAAACCAATATATTTATTGCCCTGGCCAAAATTTATATGGCTGGGTTGCTCGCTCGGGGTGATGATTTTATGCCAGAATGTGCGGTAGAAGAATGCTTTCGAAGGAAAATGGGTGGTTGATGGAAGACTATATCATCTGAGAGCTAATTGAAGAAGAGACATAGGGTAGAAAGTAACTTCTAACGAATCTGGCCGGTGGAATTATCTTAACAGATGCGAGATCTGAATCAAGTGCAAATATGAAAGTGTATCCGGTAATGTAATTTCATCTTTTATGTCTCTGAAAGAAAAACAATGCAGATGGACACTTTGCTAGGGAGCTGCGTGGTCGGAATTATCACCTAGATAGAAAATAGGAGAAGACCAACAAAGAAGCCTCACGGGCATCGAGGGTAGAAATGATGTACATCAAGTCTAGAAAACTTATGCCAACAGCCACTGCAGTTAAAATAAGAAATCTAAGCGAAGGCGACAAATTTCTGAATTTTAAATTTCATTCCATGACTTCTTGTTTGTGTTTCCGATCAGGTCCACTGTCGTTGACCTGATCGGAACCACAAACGAGATTGAAAGGCAAATAGAGTATCATTGCTTCCTTAGCAATTTGGTTATAAATGATTATTTTTTCTTGCCTTGACATGCTTTCAACATTTCTTGGAGAAGATCAGATGCTTTCTGTAGTATGTGAATCCCGATAATTTTCAAGCTTGCCTCCAGCTTGTTGATTCTGTATTCAAGCTGGTCGTTGCCCTCTTCGAAGTTGGTAAAGAGTTCCTCGTCTCTTGTGAGCTCGATCAGGAACACTACCTTCAAAGTTGTGGCATTCTAGAAGCCCTTCAGAACACTTTCTCTTCAGAAGCCTTAAAGGATACATGGAGGGTCTCTGTGTTTGTTTTAGGTCAAAATGTGTTGATGCACATTGAAGATGTGGTCCCAAAAGTTGAACAACACACTTTTATCTAGCTTTTCTCCATGCATCTTGCTCAACCAATTTGATAAATTAGTAAGAATAAAGTTACGTAGCGTGTGATCTAAACTGGCTCTACCAAACCTATCAAACGTTACGTAACTCTAAGCTCATTACTCTATCAAAAAAATATGACCGAGTTAGTGCACAAATCGAACGAGCTCAATCTCTCAGCCTTTATGTTGATTGCTCTTCTCCAATATAGATGACAAGATATCTGCTATGCAAAAGTCTACACCGTCGCCAGACATGTTCCCAGGCAATCATGTCTGGCGATGGTGTAGACTTTTGCATAGCAGATATCTTGTCATCTATATTGGAGAAGAGTGATCAGCAGAAAGGCTGACAGATTAGGGTTTTTTTCTATGTGCACTAACTCGGGTATATTGTTTTGATAGGGTAATGATCTTGGAGTTACGTAACGTTTGATAGGCTTGGTAGAGCCGGTTTAAATCACATGCTACGTAACTCCATGCTTACTAATTTATCAAATTGGTTGAGCAAGATGCATGGAGCAACGCTCGATAAAAGTGTGTTGTTCAACTGTTGGGACCACATCTTCAACGTGCATCAACACATTTTGACCTATAACAAACACAACGACCCTTCATGTATTCTTTAAAGCTTCTGAAGAGAAAGTGTTTTGAAGGGCTTCTAGAATGCCACGACTTTGAAGGTAGTGTTCCTGATCGAGCTCACAAGAGACGAGGAACTCCTTACCAACTTCGAATACGGTAACGACCAGCTTGAATATAGAATCAACAAGCTGGAGGCAAGCTTGAAAATTATCGCGATTCACATACTACAACAAGCATCTGATCTTCTCCAAGGAATGTTGAAAGCATGTCAAGACAAGAAAACACAATCAATTATAACCATATTGCTAAGGAAGCAATGATACTCTATTTGTCTTTCAATCTCGTTTGTGGTTCCGATCAGGTCAACGACAGTGGAACTGATCGAAAACACAAACAAGAAGATGGGATGAAATTTAAAATTCAGAAATTGCCGCCTTTGCTTAGTTTCCTTATTTTCACTGCAGTTGTTGTTGGCGTAAGTTTTCTAGACTTGTTGAAATCATTTCTACCCTCGATGCCCATGAGGCTGCTTTGTTGGTCTTCTCCTATTTTCTACCTAGGTGATAATCCCGACCATGCAGCTCCCTAGCAAAGTGTCCATCTGCATTGTTTTTCTTTCAGAGACACAACAGACAAAATTACATTACCGGATACACTTTCATATTTGCACTTGATTCAGATTTCGCATCTGTTAAGATAATTCCATCGGCCAGATTCGTTAGAAGTTACTTTCTACCCTGTGTCTCTTCTTCAATTAGCTCTCAGATGATATAGTTTTCCATCAACAACCCATTTTCCTTCGAAAACATTCTCCTACCGCACCTTCTGGCATATAATCATCAACCCAAGCGAGCAACCCAACCATATAAATTTTGGACAGGGCAATAACTATATTGGTTTTCCATTCTTTTTTGATACAGTGCGAGGCTTCGAGGGCCCTCTAAGGGTCCAATGCACACTTAAAGTTAAGTCCAATCGCTATTGGTTCTCTGCAGTGACGATAAATATTGATCCCTTCTCAAAACTTGACACGCATAAACACGAGCACCAATCGTCAGTAATTCGTAACAGGGTATCTGCACCATCTTTATGAGGTCCTCAGCCTTATCAATTTTAAACCCATCAAACTTAACGGTACAATGCAGGATCTTGTTTGAATGATCAATGCCTAATCGGTTAAAAACTACATTCATAAAAATATTGTACTTTGTGTGTGTTGTCTCGGTAACCTTATCAGTAATACATACTTAACTCCCACACATATGATAGTGGATCCATCTGCACGCACCTTATTCTTCCTAGCCCATCTATGGCTTAAATTGAATAAACAGATGACTAGCTTGTTGCAACAGATGACACATCTTTTTATATTGTCAATCAATTGGAGACATCTGTTACGACAGTGATCAACCTGTTGCAGAAATCAAACAGATATATACATCTGTTGCAAAAAAATTGCTAGTATGTTGTAAGTTATCTAACAGAAAGAATATATTTTGTAACAGATTACCCATCTGTTAGATTTATTTTAAAGTAATTTTCTTTTCTTTTCGAGATACAATAATTTATAAATAGGTCCCTCCTTACAAATATGGATGATCCAGATTCGTACAAGAATATTCATATCGAGTCCTTGCGTGACTTCAAAGGCAGTTTGATTGATGAACTCCAGAGAGATATTTGGCTGACTTCAGAGCAAGGCTGCCGGATGAATGAAAGATGTCTGATTGACAATAATAATAATAGTAGTAATAATAATTAGGTAATGTTTTTTTATTTTAGCGATTATTTTCCTCCTTTTGTATATCGAATCTACCCAAGGGATTAAAAAATCTATGAACATTCATTTCATTTTGTTGTCGACTTTGAATTTTTAATTCTTATTTACTATTTAATAATAATCATTTTGTTTATTCCTTGTTCTCAACATGCCGACGGTTGGTGGTAGGAATTGAGCAGCAATTTGTGTCAACAGTTAGAGGTTAATTTTCTACGACAGATCGATCATATGTTACACCTGGCGGTTATTAATAAAAAAAGAGCTATTGTTGTTATTGAGAGGGTGAAAAGAGAAAGACATGACTCGGAGTTCCGATTATTCAATATGAAAAATGTTTCGTCAATAAACAATAAGAAAATAAATAATAAACACAATTTATAACCACAATTTTAATAACTGATCGTGACTTTTCACCATT
The DNA here is from genome assembly GCA_030864215.1 of Capsicum pubescens. Taxonomy (NCBI): domain Eukaryota; kingdom Viridiplantae; phylum Streptophyta; class Magnoliopsida; order Solanales; family Solanaceae; genus Capsicum; species Capsicum pubescens. Next base: position 142,762,112 of record CM061539.1, on the reverse strand, counting down.
TTTTTTTGAATTTATTTTTTAAATTATTTATTATATAATAAAATGATTATTATTTTATTAAGAAATTTGAAAAGGTATTTTTTTTATTTATAAAATAAAAAAGTAAGCAAATTTGGATTAATGATATGATGATATATTTATTTTTTTAAAAACGTAGATTATATGTTGCAACAATTAAATTATCTGATGCAACAGATGATATATCTGTTGTCACAAATGATTTATTTGATGCAACCTATATCGAGTCACAACTCAATAAAAGCAGTTCTTGGAAAGAACTAATTAATAATAATAATCTGAAAAGTCATGACTTATCACAATATTTCTTAATTTAATTAATTCATTACTTTTCACATTAATAAAAAATGTAATTAATAAATAGAGGTGAACAGTTAGATTATATGTTGCAACAGATATGTTATCTGATGCAACATATTTTATATTTGTTGCAACAGATAATATATCTGTTGTCACAGATGTGTTATCTGATGCAACAGATATAGAATCTGTTGCCACAACACAATAAAAACGGTTCTTCGAAAGACTAATTAATACTAATAATCTGAAAAGTCATGACTTATATCACAATATTTATTTTCTTAATTTAATCAAAAATTTTATTAATGTATGAAGGTGAATAGTCACGCCTTTTTGCCTCTCATTCAAATTCAATCCTCTATAAATAAGTCTGTCCTTACTCAATCGTTCATTCAAATACACACTCTATTTATTTATTGCATCTCGTCTTTCAGATTACACTCTAGAAGATAAGATTATGGCTGAGCCAGTGTGGGACGTTGCTTTTCTGCAAGACGCAGTGAATGAACTTCGAAATCAACTTCGTGATCTGCAATGGGAATTAGGAGGAGTTAGATCAAGAATGCTCCGCGTGATAAGCAGGCTGAGGAGGGCCTTGCTACTTCTGGTTGAAGATTGGTCGGCTGGCAATGATGCTGCTGATAATAATAATAATAATTAGACTATTATTTTTCTTTTAGTCTATTATATGTATTTTTATTTGTTTAATAAATAAATTATATTTGATCTTTGACGTTTTAATCCATATTTAATTTTCATTCTGTCTATTATCTTCTCAACAAATATTTCGACGATTCGACGTACAAAGGAATAATTTAGAATCCAGTAGCAATAGCAAGATTTATCTGTTGGGTTTGTGGCAAGGGTTGATTTGTGTTGTTTCAAACAGATTAATTATTCGTTGCAACAGATAATTAGTCTGGTGCAACAGATAAATATTCTGATGCAACAGATAAACATCTTGATACAACAGATAATACGTCTGATACAACAGATAATACGATGATGCAACAGATGAATAGTCTGATGCAACAGATTACTCATCTGATGCACCAGATGATTGATCTGTTTAAATTGTAGGCACTTGTGCTGGATTCATAATCGGGGTTCTATCCATTATTGGAAAAACAGAAGTGTACCCAGATGACAAATACGAATAAAAATCATAATTTTACTTACCAAAGTAACCTATGAAGTAATGCCAAAATGGAAAGTGATGTAGTAAATAAAATTTGACCTAAGAAATTGGTCAGATTGCAGTAGTAGCCCTTTACCACCACCACCAACAACAACAACAAATGGTCGACAAGAAGAAGATGAAACAGAAGATGATGAATAAAGCAGTAGAAACAGAAACAATTAACAACAAAAATTGCTAAGAGAGAGAAAACAACAATGAATGAGAAGAGAGAGAAATGCATCTTTTTTTCTCTCTGTTTCCCGTTATTTTAGGTATACATTAGGATCAAAGTATAAATTTAAAAACTTGTGGGTTCTTTTAAAACTTCCCCAATTTTCCTAATACATAATAAAGTAATTGTCACCTCCAACTAATAATTAAGACTTGTGTCACCTACACCTCATTTTAAAACTCTTTTGTCACCTGTGGCCCAAACCCCCAAGTTTCTATGTATATGTTGTCCTTGGTTATTTATATGAATCGGAAGAGAGAGTAAAGTAATTAAGAAAATGGAAAAAAATGTAAATAATTCTAATAAAATTGAGATTTATGTTATTTTTACTTAAATTAAATTAATTATGTATTTGTTCAACGATTAACTGAAGCGAAGAAACCTTGACTTCTATTATGGGAAATGTCCAGTGGGGTGCACATGTAAGGTCCGTATATCACACCCATAAGATATTTTCCTCAAGTAATATTTGTGTGGACCAAAAATGAGGGAGCTACAAATCATGAAAATTCTCCTACCTATATAGGAAGCTTTTTTTAATACGCCTACAGTGGCGGACCCAAGATTTGAGGAGTGTGGGTGCTTACTATAGAAAAAATGAAAAATTACCTCAACTAGATTTGAATCCGAGCACACCTACCAGTGAAGAGTCTTAAGATCAACCTAAATACCAGTACACCTAATAAACTTCTTTTTTAGTGGGAGCTTTTAAATAATTTATACTCATTTTCATATATTTTTTATGTAATTATACCTATTCCGCGTCGAGTTTAGTGGATGTCGGAGCACCCAAAATTTATATGTAGGCCCGCCTCTGTACACCTATATATAATTTAATAAATTTTCTCTCTTCTTTATATAAATAATATAAATGTAAAGATACTATCTTTTGAGTGTGAAGGATTATTCTAAACATAACTGATAAAGTTGTTGTCATACAACAACAACAACATACCTAGTGTATTCCCACCTAGTGGGGTTTGGGGAGGATATGTTAAGCTTTCACCATGGAAGTGTGAAGCTCGAGCTCAGTCAAAGTAACAAAAGAGAGAGAGATGGAAAAGTTTTTTTATTTCATCAATAACCGCTTCTACAAATATACAGTTGTGTGTGTGTATATATAAAGCAAGCTCCCACTATTCTAACTTACAAAATCAGTAATCAATGATAGCTAACTGACAGCTGTCCATTACATGTGACACTCATGTGATTTCCTCAATACTCCCCCTCAAACTGTGCAATGGAAAAAGATTGAGCATTCCCAGTTTGCTTAACAAGAACTCATGTTGTGCTTTACCCAAGATCTTTGTTAGGATGTCTGCTAGCTGTAACGTTGTAGATATGTGTTCAGTGTGAACTAAACCTTCTTGAATTCTCTTCCTGACAAAATGACAATCGATTTCTATGTGTTTGGTTCTTTCATGGTATATTGGGTTTGTAGCTATTTGGAGTGCCGCTTTGCTGTCACAATGTAGTTTTACTGGCAGCTCTACTTCTGTCCCTAATTCTTTGAATAATCCAATTAACCATACTATTTCTACCATTGCATTAGCCATGCTTCTATATTTAGCTTCAGCTAAACTCCTAGATATCGTGCTTTGCTTCTTGGACTTCTAAGAAAGAAGTGACTCACCTAGTTTTACCAAAAATCTACTTACTGATCTTCTACTTTTAGGGCAGGTTCCCCAATCTGCATCACAGTAAACTGAGAGATGTGTTGAAGTCGTTGATGACAACATAATGCCTAGGCTTGGTGAGGTCTTCAAGTACCTGACCACCCTTAAGGCTGCTTCCATGTGTGACTTCTTTGGATTATGCATGAATTGACTTAAATTTTGAACAACAAAGCTGATATCAGGTCTGGTCACTGTCAAATATAATAACTTCCCTACTAGCTTCTGATAACTTCTGGGATCTGTAAGTAATTCATCCCGAGAAGTAATCTTACTACCATGATCAAATTCTATACTAGTCAACCTTTGATTCTGTTCCAAAGGTGTATCAGCAGGTTTTGAACCAGCAAGTCCCACATCAACAATCAGGTTTTAGTGCAAATTTTCTCTGACAAACCAAGATCCCTTGCTTGCTTCTAGCAATTTCAAGGCCAAGGAAGTACTTCATATACCCCAAGTACTTGATCTTGAAATGGAGTTGAAGCAGGCACTTAGCTTCTTCAATAAGAGAAGAAAAGAACCAGCAATAACGAGGTCACCAACATAAACCAAAATAAGAACCAAATCATTACCAGACTTCTTAACAAACAGAGAATAGTCATGATGACTTTGAACAAAACTGAAAGAGATAAGAGCCTCACAGAGCTTTAAATTCCATTGTCTTGAGGTTTGCTTCAAGCCATAAAGAGATTTTTTGAGTTTACAGACTAAGGAATGCTCCCCCTTGGTGAAAAGACCAGGGGGTGGAGACATGTAAACATCTTCGACTAAGTTCTCTTGAAGAAAAGCATTGAAAACATCCATTTGGTGCAACTTCCAGGTTTTCATAGCTGCAATAGATAGAACATCCCTTACGGTTACCATCTTGACTACAGGAGAAAAGGTTTTCTAGCAGTCAAGTCCCTCCTGTTGGGTGTAACCCTTAGCCACCAACCTTGCCTTGTATCTATCAACCAAGCCTTAAGAATTAAACTTGGTTTTAAATACCCACTTGCAACCAATAACCCTCTTGTCAGGTGGGTGTGGGACTAAATCCCAAGTTTGATTGTTATTAAGTGCTTGTAGGTCCTGATTCATGGCCTCTACCCATTCAGGATGATGTAAATATTCTTCATAAGAATCAGGTTCCTTGACAGCAAAAAAATTGCATAAAGTATGGTAATATGAGTCTGATAAAGCAGCATAAGATATATAGTTGGATATAGGGTAAGCAGAACTAGAAGAAGCAACTTTGGAAGAGCTATGGACAAAGTCATGTAACCACGATGGAGTCTTGGATTGCCTGGCAGACCGTCTAAAGGTGGAAACCTGCCGAGGAGAATCAACTCCCTCTGTTATAGCTGCAGAAATAGGGATATCACATGTATCTACTAGAGCAGGAGTCAAGCCAATATCTGGGATTGTAAAGTCTTCAAAATGAGGTGAGGGGGCATCTAAAGATGCTGAAACCTCAGTTGTCACAATAAAAGGATCAACAGTCACATCTATAGGTTGGAATGATTGAGGTCTTGAAGCCGGATGGTTGTACTTGAAGGGAAACACTTCTTCCTTGAAAGTGACATCTCTGCTGACAAAGAAAGTTTCATTAGCAATATCATACAGTTTATAACCCCTTTGTATGGTGGAATATCCCATGTGAACAGCCTCCACAGCTCGAGTACCAAACTTATCATTCTTGTGCCTCACATTCGTAGCATAACACAAACTCCCTAGCACCTTGAGATGTTGTAGATTGGGCTTTCTCCCATAAAAAACTTCAAATGAAGATTTTCCCAGTAAAGCTGTAGATGGGATCCTGTTAATCAAATATGTAGCATTTTGGACACACAAACCCCAGTACTTCAAGGGAATAACTGCTTGGAACCTGATGGCCCTGGCTACTTCCATGAGTTGTCGGTGCTTCCTTTTCACCACCCCATTTTGTTGGGGTGTGTAAGCACAAGAACTCTGATGGATAATACCTGATGTTGTAAATAAATCTTTGCAAAAAAAATTGAAAAACTCTGACCCATTGTCACTTCGAAACACCTTAACAGTACTATCAAATTGAGTATGAACTAATTGTAAAAAATTCTTTAAGATAACAGGAACATCACTCTTAAATTTCAGCAAGAAGATCCAGACCAACCTACTACAATTATCAACGAGTGTAAGAAAAAATCTATTTCCATTATAGGTAAGTACCTTATAAGGAACCCATACATCTCCATGAACCAGATCAAACACCTTACTTGCTCTAGTGGTGCTTTGAGGAAATGAAAGTCGGGTTTTTTTAGCTAATGGACAAATCGGACATAGTTTGGTATTGCTCATACTGTTGTGATTTATTACATGCATCTGTTGCATCACTTTATGAGGTATATGACCTAGCCTTTGATGCCAAAGATTATTCATATCAACTGTGCTAAGAGATACTGAGTACTTCATTTGTTGCGTTGGATCATGATCCCAATAGTATAATCCATTCACCACCTTACCAGTCCCCTTCACCATCCCAGTGTGAAGGTCCTGCAATAAGCAATAATCAGGATAGAACTTCATGAAACATCCTAACTCTCTAGTCAATGCTGACATCAAAAGTAAATTCACTTTAAAGTCAAGAGCACACAGGACATTGGAGATCTCCTCTTGTCCCAAACTACAGTTATCGATATGCAAAATTGGTATAGTACTACCATGTGGTAAATGAATACCATCAACCCATGTTGTGTTGTTCTTAGTAATGGTGGTTAACACTCGAGGATTACACACAACATGGTTGGTTGCACCTGTATCCACGATCCAATCATCAGTATATCTATTAGCTACAAAAGCAGAAATAATACCTGCAACATTTGTTGATGGCCCAGATGTGTTGCTTTGAAAGAGATTTTTCACTTGTGTATACTGTTCCGGTGTGAAAGTCACTGTGATCCCTGTTGATAGAAGCCCTGATGCATGGCCAGTTCCATAAAACTCTACAGCACCCTCCGAATGCTGGCCAAGTGGAAGATTACCACCACCACTAGTATTACTGACTCTAGGTGTAGAAAGATGTCCACCTAAACCATGTCCTGCTGTCACAACTACAACACTTTATCCTGCGAGAGAATTGCCAGAAATCTTTCCATATATTTGTTGTGGGGAAAAAACTCCATAAGGGGATTGAGTATATTGTGGACTTCCCCTATATAAAGGAGGTTGGTATCCCCAAAATTGGGGTTGTTGAGAACCAAAAACCACATTATTCACCACAGGATTCCTTTTGCCTTTAAAGTCATCTGGATATCCAATGAGTTGATATCATTTCTCAGCTCTATGTCCTTTTATTTTACAAAAATAACATTACTCATCCCAGTTGCATTTAGGCTTGGACTTTGGTTGGTAAGGACGAGGAGGGCGGGGACCTGTAGCACACAACATCGCTGAAATATCATTTGCATCTCCCAAAGGTGCTCCTGCATTGTACAAAGATCTTTGACTTTCATCTTCCATGATTAGAGCATAAGCCTGATTCAGTGTGGGTTCGGTTGATCGCATAAGAATTTGCCTCCTCGATTGGGTGTGAGATTCATTCAAACCACTACGGAACTGAAGCAAGCGTTGTTGCTGAAGATGTTCGACATAATCCTTGGACTTAGGACAACCGCAATTGGGCAAAAGAGCCATTGCATCAAATTCTGACCACAACTTCTTTAACTCGGTAAAATAAATAGAAACAGTATCCAAACCTTAAGTAATTGTTGTAATTTCCCTGTGTAATTGAAAAATTTGCAAGCGATTGACCTTGTCAAATCGTTCTCTCAGATCCTCCCGAACTAGGTGAGCATTCGACGCATACATAATTCCACTCAGTAAGCTTGGTGATACAGTGTTCATGATCCATGAGAGGACTATTGCATTGCACATATCCCAATGCTCCTGCAATTCCTTCTCAAATGAATCCCTTTTAAACATACCCAACACAAATCCTAACTTCCTTTTCGCTTGAAGTGCGATACACATCGATCTCCTCCATAAACTATAGTTCTTAGCTCCTGTGAGTTGAACGGGAACCAAAACGGAACCTGGAGTATCGGATGGATTCACGAATAGAGGATGAGAGTTGTCAATTTTGATTTCCACCATTGTTGATCTACAATTGTCCTAGAGAAATCCTACAATTGCTTCGAAAAAGAAAAAAAAAACGTAGAGCTTAATCGCTTAGCTCTGATACCATGTTAAGCTTTCACCATGGAAGTGTGAAGCTCGAGCTCAGTCAAACTAACAGAATAGAGAGAGATGGGAAAGTTTTTTTATTTCATCAATAACTGCTTCTACAAATGTACAGTTGTGTGTGTGTATATATAAAGCAAGCTCCCACTATTCTAACTTACAAAACCAGTAATCAATGATAGCTAACTGACAGTTGTCCATTACATGTGACACTCATGTGATTTCCTCAATACCACTACCTCAGGTGAAGTAGAGAGACTGTTTTCGACCTCCGGCTTAGAATCAATAAAATAAAATTGTTGTCATATAATTAGAAAATTACAAGTCATAAAAATAACTTCTTGCAGAAATAGCCCGTGTGGTCCAATCATTTCTCAGACCCTCGCGTAGCTAACACTTAAGTACACTAAACCGTGTTTTTATAAAATATATTTTTCTAATGTTATTTTCCTTAATAAAATTTCCGACCAAACCACTGTGGACCAAAAAGGGTAGGGTTGGGGGGGAGGGTTGGTATTACCTAACAATCCAACTTTTGTGAAAGGTAAACTTGATCAAATGCCTTCTTTTAATCCAAAAATATCTTATAGAACAACCAGTAGCCATCATTTTCGCCTTCATTTTTTCCTCTCTATCTTGTATATATACCCTCTGAGATTTCACCATTTCAACACCACAACTGTAAAGCTTTTTAAATAAATATCTAAAATGGCCATGACCCTGAAGTCACTAGCAACTCCTTTGCTTTTGGTTGCTTTCATTATCCTCATCTTACAGGTTTGTTTCTTGATTTTTTGCACCTGTCTATAGTATTTCTTATGATCACTTGTAGGTAGTTCTTGAATGTTCGATTGATGATCTTGTTTAGTTTATATGGCTTTTGATGATTACATGGATTGCCCACTTTGGTATTTCTTGAGAAAGATCATATATTGTTGGGTATTTTGGACTTCATGTGCTTTAGTACAGCGTTGACTTGAAATCTTGAAAAAAAATTAAAAAATTTCAGGCTAAGAGTATTAACATGTTGAAAATATGAATTGTGTAAGTGGTTCATCTTGTTCAAAATGAATCCTTTACGGATTGTTTGATAGTTGGTTTGGAGATGAATTATGTAGGTAAATCCTGCATAATTAATACTCCATCCGTTTCAAAATACTTGTTACAAATTCTGAGAATGATACGATATGAACTTTGACCATCATCATAGATTAGTGTAAAACAGAAATATTCATGATACTAGTGCTCTTGTATAATACTATGAAAAAGTGCACGAATCATCCCGTGTTCATGCAGGCTCAGTGAGAACTGATTGCAAGACTCCGGCGTGTAATCTATAGGTCACATGAAGATAGCTTCTAAGTTTGTTTGAAATAACCTTGGAAGTGAGAGCAGTTTTCTGATGTGATATTTTCTTGAAACGGGCAAGTAGGAGAAATAGTAAAAAGGGGAAAAAGGAGAATAAATAAGAGGACTATATATAAGTTCTTCTTGCTCAAATAAAAAGATAGTATATATATATGTAAATTGTTTTAAGATTTATGATGCTTTTATAACATATTCTCATTAACCTTCCAGATTAGAAGTACTTTTAAGGTTGGTACTAAAAATCATGAAAGTTCTCCATACTGATTAAAAAAATGAACCTGGAGTTGCAAGCCTATTCTCAAAAAGTTTCTCTTTTTATGTTGTTCATTTATGAATACATTCGCTATTATTGATCATTTGTTCTTATGGAGATTAAAGTGTGCAGGTTGTTGCAGAGCAGCCAATATCTGAAGCTAAAGGTGAATCTGCAATCCTTCAGGTATATTCTTCTGTTCATGATTCAAGAAGATGTTACTTGTTATAGCTTATAGCCCTTGTTCTTTCAATTTTAAAACTAAGAGAGACTTTTGGATGATCATGTAGGAATCAATCATCAAAGAGGTTAATGAAAATCCCAAAGCTGGATGGAAAGCTGCATTCAATCCTCGGTTCTCAAATTTCACAGTAAGATCTTTATTTATTTCTAAACTATAGCAGTTGTTTTAGAGAGATATTTCATCATTCCTGGTTTCTGTTTTCTCAGGTTTCCCAATTTAAGCGCCTACTCGGAGTTAAGCCCCCAAGAGAAGGTGATTTGGAGGGAATTCCTGTTCTAACTCATCCAAAGTTTAAGGAGTTGCCAAAAGAGTTTGATGCACGAAAGGCTTGGCCTCAATGCAGCACAATTGGAAGAATTCTTGGTCAGTTCCTGCATCTTATCGTTTGGTCCTTCAATGATATATTCTGATTATTAGAAGAATGCTAATGTTTTCCATATTTTACATTGCAGATCAGGTGACGGCTCTTGCTTGCTAACTAATCTCTCTCTTTTCCTTCGTCCTCTTAAAAATAATGCTAGATGTCCTTTCCAGGTTCTTTACTGGTCTTATCCTATATATTTCAGGGACATTGCGGTTCTTGTTGGGCTTTTGGTGCTGTTGAATCACTTTCTGATCGTTTCTGTATTCACTATGGCTTGGTAAATATTCTTGTTAATCAAAGAAACACTTGCAAGGTTTCATTTCAACAATGATCATTGACGATTGCTTTGAATGTGTGATGTAGAATATATCTCTATCTGTAAATGATGTATTAGCGTGTTGTGGCTTTTTATGCGGGGAAGGCTGTAATGGCGGATATCCCATAAGTGCATGGCAATACTTTGTCCGCAAGGGTGTGGTCACAGAAAAGGTAAATTATTTTCTTCTCGATTTATTGTCACCTCAGAAAGATATGTTCAACGATGCATAAGTTGATAAAGCTTGTGCTTGCAGTGTGATCCTTACTTCGATAATATTGGATGTTCCCACCCTGGTTGTGAACCGATATATCCCACCCCACACTGCAGTAGGAAGTGTGTTGAAGAGAATCTACTCTGGAGTGAGTCCAAGCATTTCGGTGTCAATGCATACATTATCAGCTCCGATCCATACAGTATCATGACAGAAGTTTACAAGAATGGACCAGTTGAGGTTACTTTCTATGTTTATGAGGTGAGAAGGATAATTATCTATATATTCTGTGAACGTTGTGTGGGATTTTGCTGGCAATATTCTTTTAAAGTACAGTGTTTGATTGCTTAGCACAAAACAATAAGTTACCTAGTGATGTAAGGGTCGATCTATTTGTTGAACTTTTTGTCGATCACAGGATTTTGCTCACTACAAGTCGGGAGTTTACAAGCACGTAACAGGGAAGTATATCGGAGGCCATGCTGCTAAGCTCATCGGATGGGGAATTAGTGAGGAAGGAGAGGACTATTGGGTATGTTGTGACTATTAGCATCTTATTATGATTATGATTAAATGTTAACTCATAATCATCTTTTTTCCTTTCTGCAGCTTCTTGTGAATTCATGGAACACAGACTGGGGTGATGTATGTCCTTATTGAGTTATTTCTTATATACTTTCGCCAGTTTACATGGCTGATTTCTTATATGGGCACTCAACTATAATACTTACTATCGCAGAAAGTCGCCTTTATTCTTGATCCCATTTTCTTCAACAAAGAAAGTGACTTTATGGGATAACAACTATGAGAAATCAACTCCCAATTTACATGAGCAAAAGAGTTAATTAATACATAAGTTTTTTGTCTTAGTGTGTGTATGTGTATGGCAGGATGGGTACTTCAAGATCAGAAGAGGAACAAATGAGTGTGAGATTGAGTCTGTAGTAGCTGCAGGATTGCCTTCAGCAAGAAATCTTAATGTGGAACCTGTTGATGATGCTTCCCTTAGTGCCTCAATATAATATTAGCTAAGTCTATGGGATTGGGGAACCAAAACTTATTGAATCACACCTTCTTCTTGTGGATTTAATTAGCTGTACATTTCAAAATTTGCATTATATGGATTATATACCTGTATAACTGTCTCTCTATTTACATCTAATTAAAAAGATTACTACTTATAACAGTATAAGTAAGGTTTTATAGAAAAAGTTTAAAGTTTTTGTTGTTAGTGTTTTGGTAAATTAGACATGAAGTGCTCACGTTTTATAAAAGTAAAAAAGTTATTTATGCTCACCATAATATAAAATTATTGGATGCACGAATAAAATCTCGATAATCGGTAGCTGCATGTAGGAAAAGAGAAATAGACAGAGATATTTTCCCTTAAAATAGCTAGGAAATGTATATATTTTTGTATATTAATGCATAATATATGCAAAACCACATTTTAAAAAAATATAAAATAATTTATCTTTTTATATATTAGTCTAGCAAATATAATTATTTTTGACCGGTCGGTTAGATGTTTAACTTGCCCTTAGAAAAACTTCTAAAAAAATGACATGGTATGACTGTTAGAATTTTTTTTTTGAATAAATACCATAAGTACCAACCTTTTAAAGTAAGTACACTCTCTTCCACTTTTTTTAATTACTTTACTCTCTCTCTCCCTATTAATAGACATAACATAGCCGACATATACATAGCATTCTGTGTATATGTTGGGGTTTTTGTAATATGTTTAGAAAATTGAGATTTTTTGTAAGGCAAAATGACCTTCTGGACCCCTCTACTATGTCAGTTTTGTAAGTTGGACACTTCTACTTACATGTTTGTCATCTGGACCCCTCTACTATGTCAATTTTGTAAGTTGGACACTTCTACTTACATGTTTGTCATCTGGACCCCTGAACCTACTAAAAAACAACATTTTAAACCCTTTTTTGGTTTAATGTAAAATTGGCTAAAAATTAACCCCCACTCGCACCCCTTGGCGAGTGGTTACACTCTCTTTATTCTAGTCACCACGACCTTGCCACATAGGTAAGGTCAACGGTCAAAGGGTGCGAAATGTTGTTTTTTTATGGGTTCAAGGGTCCAGATGACAAACATGTAAGTAGAAGTGTCCAACTTACAAAACTGACATAGTAGTGGGGTTCAGAAAGTCATTTTGCCTTTTTGTAATATTGAAAACATAAGTTGTGCATTTGTGTAATTTTTAGAAATTTAAATGGCTCAACTTTGAACTATATATCTAGATACATTTTAGGCCCAAAAAATGACAACATATAGCCAAACACTCTCTCTCTCTCTCCTATCTCTCCAACGCCTATTAAGAAAAATGCAAATAATGTGTATATATAGTATAAATATAAATTTGAAGTGTGTATTATTTTATATACAATGCGTATCTCGATTTATTTATTTTTAATTTTTATATATTTGATAAAATAATTCGTCATGACAAAATGACTTTTAAAGAAGATAATCTTTATAATTATTTAATATTTGATGTATAATCATTGTATAATTAATGAATAACTGTATTTTCTCATTATATAATGTTTATACAAGCTGTATATACAAATTATAATTATAAAGGATAAACACTGAATTGTAATATTTTATCATGTATAAAAATTATTTCTTCATGGATACAAAGAGTTCATACTTTGATATGTCCACACTATTTCATGGCTATTTTTGGTAATTTTATTTTTGTAGCTACTAAAAATTATATACACACTTTGGATTTGACTATATTTTTATTTGAAGAAAGGACAAAAATGTCACTTTGCCCGAAATTATTTCTATCAAAATAGGTACCACACAAAGAATTTTAAAAATTGACATGTAGATTATATCAGTTATCTACGTGAAACTTAATTTAAAAGGGAGAGTACTGGTGACCAAACAAAATCACATATTGGTTATTGCAAACATTGAGAAACTGCATATGGGGTATTTCCTTCGTCTCATTTTATGTGACATTCTTTTCTTTTTAGTCTGTCTCACAAAGATGTTGCTTTACTATAATTAGAAAAAAAATTACCTTTAAAATTCCTCTTTTATTCTCAGTGAAATGATTCACAACTACATAAATATTCAAGAATTATTTTGGAGACAAATTTTACTAATCTTCATTTCTTTTTAAATATCATGTCAAGTTAAAATATGTCACATAAAATAAAACAAAGAAAATATAAAAATACTCTTAATGATAGGAGATATTTTGACAAAAATATTATGAACTGTCCAAAGTGAACAATATCAAATTATGTTAAAATACAAAAGTATATATCAACCCTCATACTACTAAATACTAATAAATCATGTTTGTTATGGTTTGTCTGGATGTAAGTTTAAATATAATATTAAAAAAAAAGGTTAAATTCACTTATCTACTTTAGAAAATTAGTTAAATATATCCTTTGTTATATTTGTGATTAAATTTATTCTCACGTTATCATATTTTGGGGTCAAATTTATCCTTGTTGTCATGATATTTTTCACCTGTATTCATCCTTTAACAGAAAAACATAAATTTAATCTAATTCGTTCAATCTGACACACAAAAAAGACACAACAAACATACATTTTTCTCAGTTCGAATTTTCTCAATGAACAAATATACTTATCTTTCAACGTGCCTCACTAGAAAGTCTAGTCCGTCAAACAAGTACCTTTTATATATGTTCATTTCAGCTCCAATAGTCCCATGTAATTCAATCAATGTTAATTAAGTAAGTTCCCTAGATAGAATTGTGTATTTCAATCATGCTAGAAAGTCTAGTTTGAGGGAGGGGTATATTTGTTGAAAAAGTTCGATCAAAAAAATCATGGAAGGGGTATATTTATTTGTGTATTTTTGTGGGTTGGGTCGGTTAGATTAGGGTGTATTTTATTTTTTAGAAAATGGGGCATTTAATATTGATTTAGACCTTTTTGTTAAAAGAAAGGGTACAAGTAAAAATTTTCTAAACAATGAGAACAAATTTGATCCCAAAGTATGATAACGAATGTAGATTTAGCTCAAAAGTATAATGAAGTGTATATTTAGTCATTTTTTTAAAGTAGAGCGATAAATTCGACCCTTTGCCATCCCTATAATATTTCTTTTGATTGTTAATTAATTTTATTGTATCGTGTCGTCAAATCAATCATTATGTAATGAGTGAAACTTTTATTTTATATAGCGATTGATTTGGTGTGATCTTGATTCATTTCATTAATTTCTTTCCTTTTTTCATTTTGTCTTTTCTATTAAGTACTATCTATAATTTAATAATCTGTTGAAAAATCGATGCTATCATTTAAAATACATGCTGGAATTTGTTGAGGAAATTAAACAAGAAAGGAAAGAATAGACAACAGCTGAAGTGTGGATCTGTAGTGACTTTAGAACTTGGTCCTTATGATACTTGAGTTTCCACGTGGCAGCATCAGATAGTATGTATGTTTGAATGATGGATTGAATGTGTACCATTTGATGCTGATAATGAGAGGATGAGGTGGAACACGTGAGTAATAAATGTACAGAGTGAAGGAATAAAATTCTGTTATAGAAGAGAGGAATAGAAATAAGATAAGTGTAAATAGTATTTTCTTTTCTGTTTTTCTTTATACACAAAACACTTGTATATATACTACACATGAAGAAAATGAATCAAGGTGTGAAAGATTTTCTGCAAATCATTCTTCATATTTCTTTCTTTCATAAACTTATTTCATATTTTTAAATAATAGCTCTCTCTCCTAGTTACTCTATTTTTCTAGTAGATTTATCTAATAAAATTATTAATGAGTGATATTATGTAATTATGAAAAACAATACAATCTATATAAACGTATATTCATCAAAACAAAAAGAAAATTATAAACAAAAATATAGTTTTTATTTATTGTATATCACTGATTTTGGAAAGGATGAAACGTGACTTAATCAAATTCTTTTGTGCACAATTACAGATTAGCAATATGATGTTATCCCTTACAATTTCATTTTCATGACATATTGATTTGCTTGGAATAATTTAATTATACTTCCCGAATATAATATCACTTCAATTTTCAAATTTATTTTTACATTTCATTCACATTCTCAAATTATTTATCCAGCTTGTTATTGCATTTTATGACCTCAACGAAACAAATTTAATTTACCGAAGTTCAATTTAAAAATACTCAATGAGAGATTCTTCTTTTTAAATAAGGGTTTACTTTTGGTAAAACGTATTAAAAGAAATAAAGCATGCATTTAGCTTCGATTTCTAAAATAATTTCTGGGAGATATGTCAATTTTTACTGTTATTTTTTTTGTTACTTTTTACGATCGAGTTATTATTTTATTCTTGTTTTAGTTCCTCTATTATTTAGTTAAGCATATTTGACTTTCAATTAAATTAACTAAAAATTACACAAACCCACAATTTAAGTTTCACTTATTACAAAAAATCTCATCTCTCCAAACATATTACAAAAATTCCATTATTCTCTAATAATGCATATACATAGCTTTCTATATATATGTCGGCCCTGTTATATATATGAATCGACTTTGTTATGTATATGTCTGTCCTGTCATACTTGTTATGTATATGTCGGCCTTGTCATACTTGTTATGTATATGAATCGGCCTTGTTATGTATATGTCGGTTTTGTCGTATACAAAGATTTCTATGTATATGTTGACCTTTGTTATGTCTATGAATCGGGAGAGAGAGTAAAGTAATTAAGAAAATAGAAAAGAATGTAAATAATTCTAATAAAATTGAAATTTATATTATTTTTATTTAAATTAAATTAAATATGTATTTGTTCAACGATTAACTGAAGCGAAGAAATCTTGACTTCTATTATGGGCAATGTTCAGTGGGGTGCACATGTAAGGTCCGTATATCACACCCATAAGATATTTTCCTCAAGTAATATTTGTGTGGACCAAAAATGAGGGAGCTACAAATCATGAAAATTCTCCTACCTATATAGGAAGCTTTTTTAATACACCTATATATAATTTAATAAATTTTCTCTCTTCTCTATTATATAGATAAATGTAAAGATACTATCTTTTGAGTGTGAAGGATTATTCTAAACATAACTGATAATATACTCAGTATATTCCCACCTAGTGAGGTTTGGGGAGGATTGAATGTACACAGTCTATACCATTACCTCAGATAAAGTAGAAAGATTATTTTCGATGGACTAAAAATTATTTCTCGCAGAAATAGCCCATGTGGTCCAATTATTTCTCAGACCCTCGCATAGCTAACACTTTAGTACACTAAACAGTCTTTTTCTAAAAAATATTTTTCCAGTGGTATTTTTCTTATTAAAATTTCCGACTAAACCAGTGTGAACCAAAAAGGGTAGGGTAGGGGGGTTGGTATTGCTTGTCAAATAGTCCAACTAGAGTACCTAACTATCCAACTTGGTCTAGACTTTTGTGAAAGGTAAAACAGACTAACTTGATCAAATGCCTTCTTTTAATCCCAAAATATCTTATAGAACAACCAGTAGCCATCATTTTTTTAAGTCAGAGAATGGGCCAATAAAATTGATTGTTATTATGCTTTTCACTTTTTCCTCTCTATCTTATATATACACCCTTTGAGATTTCACCATTTCAACACCACAACTGTAAAGCTTTTTAAATAAATATCTAAAATGGCCATGACCCTGAAGTCACTAGCAACTCCTCTGCTTTTGGTTGCTTTCATTATCCTCATCTTACAGGTTTGTTTCTTGATTTTGTGCACCTGTCTATAGTGTTTCTTATGATCACTTATAGGTAGTTCTTGAATGTTCGATTGATGATCTTGTTTAGTTTATATGGCTTTTGATGATTACATGGATTGCCCACTTTGGTATTTCTTGAGAAAGATCATATATTGTTGGGTATTTTGGACTTCATGTGCTTTAGTACAGCGTTGACTTGAAATCCTGAAAAAAAATTAAAAAATTTCAGGCTAAGAGTATTAATATGTTGAAAATATGAATTGTGTAAGTGGTTCATCTTGATCAAAATGAATCCTTTACGAATTGTTTGATAGTTGGTTTGGAGATGAATTATGTTGGTAAATCCTGCATAATTAATACCTACCCGTTTTAAAATACTTGTTACAAATTTTGAGAATCAAACAATATGAACTTTGACCAAGATGTTGTTTTCATTATATGGATATGGGAAAAATTGTAATTTATAGTACTTTCAGTATAGTTTTTGAATATCTAAATTTTAATTTTAAAATATTAAATTAATCTAACCCAATTTAATTTTGCAAATTAGTTAAATTGAATTTCAGTCCTCGTGTTGCATCCCTTCTTTTGAGGGATGGCCTTGGCTCAGCGGTAAGCTTGCTTGCCGTGGTGTGCCTAGGTCGGGGGTTCGAAACGTCCCTCCAGCGAAGCTGGGGTGAGGACGCGTAGGTGAGGCCAGGACCGGTCCCCCCCCTCCCCGACACCTACGGAGTAGGTATGAACCGGGTCGTCCCTTTTAGTTAAATTGAATTTCAAGAAGTAAAATGTGAGAACTATTTTGGAACAGAGAGAGTAACGCATTTGGTAGCTGGGAAGGATGTAAGTTATTCATGTATAACACTAATAAAAGGTGAAATAACTAATATTTACATAAAATAATATACAAATGCCCTCGTATCTGCATAACTCTAACCAACTACAGAAACACCCCTTAGTTCTTGATTTGTTGCAGTGTCATATATCTGTTCCTTGAGTTGCAACTCTGTTTCCTAGAAACTTTTAAGTTGTCTATTGATGAACATAATCGCTGTATTCTTATGTAAAGCAGGTTGCTGCAGAGAAGTCAATATCTGAAGCTAAAGTTGAATCTGCAATCCTTCAAGTATGCTTTTCTTGTTCATGATTCAAGAAGAGGCTATTGTCATTGTGCTCAGGTCAAATTTAAAACTAAGTCATCTTAATTTTTTGATCATAAATGTAGGAATCGATCGTCAAACATGTCAATGAGAATGCCAAAGCTGGATGGAAAGCTGCATTCAACCCTCAATTATCGAATTTCACGGTGAGACCAACATATAGCTAAAGATTTAACTTCTAAACGCTAAACTTTTACAGTGTCATGTCACCTAAAAGATAACTACCGAGTACTTTCTATAAAAGGTGGGATCAGTAATCGTGAAAATATTGTTATTTTATGGTGTTTTCGGGTACAGAAATCTGTATTTAGGCACAACAACTTCAACACTAGTTCAAGTTTAAAACAAGAACACTATGAAGTACAAAAACACCCTCAACATAAGATCAAAGTGATCTTTCTAAGAAGTGTGTTTTATTTTTTCAGAAATTAAGATGAAACAGAAATATAAAGCCAAGTCCCCCGACTTCACGGAGTGTCCTTAAGGAATTATTCCCCTCACTGTATCCGAGGTTTTGGAATCTTTCTCCCAGGATAAATGACTTTCAATCCAACTATAGTGGTACCTCAAATAATTGGATTCGTCGAACTCACTCAACGATTTGATTGACCACAAAGAATGTTTTGAAGACAAGAAGAGTTTTTATTTCATAAATTTTTTCATTCATATCAAACTTATGGATGAAAGCAGGTTTATATAGCCATCAGATGCCTCTTCTGAAATGTGGCAATGGTTCACTTAAAAGGTGTATCTTTTGGAAGAGTCATGTCTGTTCATTCGAAACATTGTGTCTTTTTCTGAACAGAAACAACTATCTGAACAGTCACACCTTTTCCAAAACAATGTCTTCTGCTCAAAGGTTGTGTCCCTCCATTTTCAATTCACACCAATTAAACCCAACAAATATAGCTTGCTATTAATTAATCAATGATGATTGCATTTTCTTCTAGTTGGATGTCTCAGACTTCCTTATTCAGTTTGCAGCTATACACCGAAAACATGTATTTATAATTATGTCCATATTTGGTTGTCGTTACAGGTTTCCCAGTTTAAGCGTCTTCTTGGAGTTAAACCTGCAAGAGAAGGTGATTTAGAGGGAATTCCTATTCTGACTCATCCAAAACTTAAGGAGTTACCAGAAGAGTTTGATGCACGAAAGGCTTGGCCTCAATGCAGCACAATTGGAAGAATTCTCGGTCAGTTATTTCACTTCCTTGCTCTGTCCTTTCGGGTTATAATTATATTCTATAATAGGGATGCTAATGCTTTCCATCTTTGCATATCAATCACTGGGGCGAACTTGCATCACAGATCAGGTGATTTGCTGCTACCAAATTAGTTTCTTTCCATTATAAATGTGCTAAATGGCACATTTCCTGGTTCTCTCTAGTGGTCTAATTTTTATATATTTCAGGGACATTGCGGTTCTTGTTGGGCTTTTGGTGCTGTTGAGTCGCTGTCTGATCGTTTCTGTATCCATTATAACTTGGTAAGTTCAGTTGAATCTGCCTAAGTTAAACTGTTTGAAATGATAAATTCGTTTACTTGTATATATCTTCAGCTTGCCCTCTCACGTGCGAGTCTAATTATTTTTCACAAGCCAAACATGTGACTGCCACCTAATCTTTGCACACAAACTTGTGAAGCTTGACTGTAGTTATGGGCACCGATGTTAACTTTTAATGTGTGATGCAGAGTATCTCTCTGTCTGTAAATGATGTCTTAGCATGCTGTGGTTTTTTATGCGGGAGTGGTTGTGATGGTGGATATCCTATAGCAGCATGGAGATACTTTAGACGTAGGGGAGTGGTTACAGAAAAGGTAAATGGCGACTTATTGTCACCTCAATGAAATTACAACTTTCTGTAAAACCATCTAAGTAGTCAGTAGTGTGGCTCTTTATGATCAATCACTAACAAATTAAGTTTATTCCGGCAGTGTGACCCTTACTTTGATAATGAGGGATGTTCCCACCCTGGATGCGAACCTGCATATCCCACGCCAAGGTGTCATAGGAGGTGTGTCAAGGAGAACCTGTTATGGAGGAAATCAAAACATTATAGTGTCAATGCATACAGGATCAGCCGTGATCCCTACAGTATCATGGCAGAAATTTACGAAAATGGACCAGTTGAGGTCTCTTTTACCGTCTACCAGGTAACAAGGAGAAGGATTAATAGTAGTTTTATAAATTATGTCATACAGTTTTGAAATAAGACATTGTTTGAGCTTATAAGTTATATAAAACCTTTGTTATCTCTTTGGACTAGCAACGCTTTCCGGTACTCAATGTTTGAAACTTCTTATCATCACAGGATTTTGCTCACTACAAGTCAGGAGTTTACAAGCATATAACAGGGAAAAGTATGGGGGGCCATGCCGTTAAGCTTATCGGATGGGGAACAAGTGAGCAGGGAGAGGATTATTGGGTATGTTGATGTGTTCGAGTTTTGGCCTTCGATTTTCTATTTAAAATCATACATAATTTTGGCAAAATTTAATCACCTTCTTTATGTCTTCTCTTCTTGCAGCTCATTGCTAATTCTTGGAATAGAGGCTGGGGTGATGTATGTCCTTGATTTTCTCTTTATGCTCTCACCACTTTATATGAACAAAAACCTCCTTAACCATTGACATTCTAACTTCTTGCTGAAAATAGGCTAACTGACACACCTCTGTACGTCTTTAATTTATATATACTGAGAACGTAAATAGGCTTTCAACCGGTTAAAGCAAGTTATTTACTGCATTAAAAGTTACTAAATTTAGAATACTATAGCCAGTTACACGTTGTATGTCATTTTTCACCTGTCAGTGCTCGTAAGTTGAACTCTTATCCATTTAATAAGCTTGTTGTCAAGATGCTGAATGTGTGTATATATACCTCCATGATGACAGGATGGATACTTCAAAATCAGAAGAGGAACAAATGAATGTGGCATTGAACATGATGTAGTTGCTGGATTGCCTTCAGCAAGAAATTTGAATGTGGAACTTGATGATGCTTTCCTTAATGCTTCAATGTAAATTGCCTACTATTTCTTCAACATAATAGTAGCAATGTAATATGAATATTCACTTTTCAGTATGTTATTATTTTCAGTTTATGACTTAATAATCATTCAAATCTATTTCAACTCATTAAGTCGTTAATAGTTGAGATAGACTAATGATTAAGATTTAGACAACTAAATACATATTATGACAAAGATGTGAATGGTTATTTCAAGCTTTCATCAAGTGTAAACAAATGAGACATTTACATTTGCAAAAGCTAAAAAAAACCCAACTAATTGCAATCAGGGGCATATCAATCATATTGAGGCATAATGCGAAAACTCTAATGAAGGGTCTTAGTGAGGCGAAAAATCTAACAGAGAGAGAGAGAGTCAACACTTCCTCATAATTTTTTTTCAGGTGACAATATCTAATTCATTCAATCTCTCTTGAGACCTTGTTGATTTTAGGTAATACTTTATCAATTTTAATTTTGAAGAACTTTTTTCGGTTAAGGCAACTCTAGCAAGAACTGTCAATATTATTCTATAAGCAATATAAACATCAGAAAATAAATCAAGTCGGTTTATCAATCTGACTGTGTATATCAATTACATTATTATCTTCTGCTTTTTACTATTTCCTTTAATTAACACTTTCAATTCAGAAAATAAATCTAAATCATCAATGTCACAGTGACTATTATGCATTTAGAAAATATTTAAGATTAAGAAAATATTCTTTTCAACCACTTCATCTATTTTCCATGCCCTAAACGGTCACATCATAGTAATAATGAGATGTTTATTTTTTTTTATGCTAAAGAAAATTCTATGTAAAACTCTAATTGGATTTTTTTTTTCCAAAAAAATATGAGTTTTTTTTTTTTTTTATGCTAATAAAAGATTGCAATAATTTTGAGACCTTAAACAATTGTCCAAGTGGCATAATGAACGAGACACCCTGAATTTGCAATAAGGGGTATCAAGCTAAAAAACCAAATGAGACTGGATCAATAATAAGCAAATATATCAATATCAACATGGAAAAGCTACAATATTCTCAACTAATTGCAATAAGGGCATCAAGTTACTAAAGTCATACTATGAATGTTTGGCAGAGGATAATTTAAATGAGGACGAGGAGGGGTGCGTCTACATACAAAAAATGGTTTAAATGAGGACGAGGAGGGGTGTGCTTACATACAAAAATCAATTCATATTCATGTTAGGATGATCAACTACAGAAATCATCCTCTTATATAATACCATAAAAAAGACAATCCCATGCACAAACCATCCCTATTTTAACTCATCCAAAATTTAAGAATTTACCAAAAGAGTTCGATGCACAATGCCTTAGTGTGTGTGTGGCAGGAAGAGTAACTTCAAGATTAGAAGAGGAACAAATGAGTGTTGCATTGGATTTGATGTAGTTGCAGGATTGCCTTCAGCAAGAAATCTGAATGTGGAACTTGATGATGATTTTCTTAATGACTCAATATAAAATGCTACTTCTTCAAAGGATACCACACTACATATACTAGAAAGCAAAGTCTATGAGACTGGGGAACCAAAATTTACTACTAAATTGCATCTTCATCTCATGGGTTTAATTAGCTGTAAATTTCAGAACTTGCATTATGGATTATAACAGGATACTAAACTTTAGTGGTGGACTCAGAATTTGAGAGTCGTAGGTGTTCGGAAAGTTCAAACACATATATTGACACCTAAAGCTTTAAGGTTCCGCATGGAAATCAAATCACTCAACTATCTTTTTGGTTTCACGGGTGCTTTTGCCCATCCTATAACAATTTTTATACATTTCTTATATAATTATACCTATTTTGCATCGGGTGCCGAAGCACCACTCAACCTAGGCCTGCCTCTGCGAAACTTGCACCGGTGCAGTAAAAACTCTGCTATACGTGGTGTTGCGTCTCATTTTTCTCGCGAAAAGTAGGATTTGACGTGACAATTCTTTTAGGATGATTAAAAGAGAAGAATTGCCACCTACTAGTTAAGGTGCATTAGGGCACCATTCTAAGTTAATTATGACTATTTAATTATTAATCTACGTCACCAGAAATCAGGTAAAGGTTCATGTTATCGCGAAAGGAAGGTGCTAAGCACCTCTCGAGGTCCACAAATGTGGGTCTCAGTCGAATTCGTATATTATGTGGGAGATCTTACTTGATAAAAAAAGTCAATTATATTATTATTTTAAAATTAACTAAGTGTTGAACATAAAAATTAATAATGAATAAGCTACGCATACAACTCAATTATTATACGGAAAGTGCCTAAAATGTCCTTCAACTATGTAAAATGGTGCAAAAAGACCATCCGTCTATCTATTGGGCCTAAAAACCCTTTCTCTATATCTATTGAGCCTAAAATGCCCTTTTCACCTATCTATTGGGCCTAAAATGCCATTTTCATCTACATATTGAGCCTGTTTCGCTCTTTTATTTAGATAAATTACATGAAAATCCATCCTTAAAACTTAATTACATAAATAGTAGTACTTTTTCAATATTACACAAATAAAAGTTTTTCTTTTTTTTACATAAATAACCATTTTAAAAAATCAGAAAAGATAATTATAATGCCTAATTTAATGCTATAACTAATTATCAATTCACCTTAATTTAAGAGATATATTTTCAATCTTCAAATTAAAAGTGGAAAAGGAAATCCCTGCTTTCAAATCTTTCTCCCTCTTATATTCAAAATTCAAATATTTTTAAATAAACTAAGTATTCCATTATTTGCTCGTGTATGTTTTGTTTTGTTTTGTTTTCATGTATGTTAATCATCTAGTATTGTTTCATTATCGTGTGTTTTTAATTCTAATGTAATGGGTTAATCATAAGTTTTTATGGATAAATATTTATGGAATAAAAGTCATTATGTTGGAAGTACAGATATACAATGTATTTTCGTTGTATAAATATAATTTATGTCAAAGTTAGATTATTATTATTATATTTTTGATATAATTTATGGGATAAATATTCATGGTATATCTCATTATGTCGGAAGTACTTTCTTGTTAAAAATTTATTTATTAAATATAAATATATATTTCCAGTATTACATGGTATAAACTTTTTATATCTAAAATATACCATGTATGTTTATGGTATAAATATAATTTGTATGGTATAAATATATCGTGTATTTTTATGATATAAATATAATTTATATAATATATAAATATATCATAAAATTTTATGGTATAAATATACCATATATTTTTATGGAGGTATCGTGACATCAGACAATAAAAAATTAAAAACATAAAATTTTGATAGTAGATAAAAAATGAATGAACAAAGATTTCCATAAAAATTGGCAATAAATAAGAAATATGAAAATTTAATATATAATTATTTTTCTATATATTAGAATCTGTTATAAAAGTAAATATTTTATATGCTACATCTGATAACCAACTAATACGGCTATGTATATGTAATAATTTTTTAAAAAATGTCTATTTATGTTTTTTTTTATTTATTTATCAGATCAATTTAGAATGACGAAAAATTGATATTGTGCACTATTTATTTGGTTAATATTAACAAAAATGATAGAGATTTTATGTAGTTTAATAAAGATAAGTTGTGATATTATATAATTTTTTTCTTAAATAAAAGATCAAAATAGCCCCAATAAGTAGACGGAAAGGACATTTTAAACCCAATAGGTAGACAAGAAGGAAATTTTAGGCCCAATAGGTAAACGGAAGATATTTTTACACTATTTTACATAGTTGAAGGAAATTTTAACCCCTTTTTCGATTATTATATAATAGTACCAATCTAGGTGATAGAGAAATAAATCGTATTTATTAATAAAACATTAAGAAAACTATAAATAAAAGTATCAGATAAGCGAGAAGCGAGAAGAGCCACAACATTTATTAGATAATAAACCTAAACTACCTCAAATAATTAAAACACATGAAATGAAAAAATAAACAACGAAAAGATGATTAAAGGGAGATTCCAAAGATTTGAAACAGGGTTGATTTTATCCTATCCGAATCAACGCCCGACTTATTAACGGATGATAATATCGTATTTTACTCTGGCCGACTTCCATAATTTTCGTCTATCTACCCACCCCAGCTAGTTTGGTTCTTAAGCCTAAAGCGCTCTAAAGAAAGTGATAAAACTAGCGTTTCCTAAAATGTCTACCCGTCCCAATTAAATGTCCAAGAGACATTGGACTTGTTATTTTGGATAAAGTTCTAAACACAAAAAAAAATTAGCCTGTTTATTTAGACTTGGGATTAACGTCAAACAAAACAAACTTGACTTGAGCAAGTAGCACATAATAGTTTCAAGTAAGCCTATTGATTAATTAGAATTGCTTGGGTAATAAACATATTGAAATTATCGGATTAAATCCTATGGGAATAATGTCCAGGTGACAAATAATTGACTAATATTCTAAAAATTGATTAAATGTGCTAAACATTAGTTTGAAATATGCTAAAAATTAAGTATGCTTAAAATAGTTGTAGCATGCTTGAAATTAACTGGAAAGGCAGGAAATTAGATAAAATATGCTAAAATTTATTAGAATATGCTAGAACCTAAATTAATATGCCAAAAATAATTTTAACATGCTAGCACTGAAATTAATTAAAATATGTTGGAAAATAATTTTAATATGCTGAAAAATAATTAAAATATGCTGAAAAATAAATTGACATGCTGAAATTAATTTAAACGTGTTGGAAAATGATTTTAATGTGCCAAAATTAATTAAAATATGCTAAAAAATAGATTTAACATGCTAAATATTAATTAAACATGCTGAAGATTAAGTGGATATGCTCGAAATGATATGTTGAAAGTTAATTAATAAACCTAAAGCATGATTTCTAGGTGATAAAAAAATTAATATTCTAAATTTTAATTAATAATCCTAGAACGTGATGCGTAAGTGACAAAATAATTGCACTATTAAAACATCCAAGTCATAGAAGTCCCGCCCCCCATAAGCAGCCCTCATAATTTCATTATACATAGAGTTTATACAATAATTATTACATAATTTCATTGTACATAGAGTTTATACAATAATTGTTATGGACCAATGAATAAAGAAAGACAAGAAAACATAGATGATTGCAGGGCCTTTAACTAGTTCTTGATGTGCCATGGTTTCATGGTACTGTCGATGCTTAAAACGATGAAAATATACATTTACTTAGGTTGTTTTGTCGTATATGATACGTGTTTTGTGTATGTTGGAGGTAAATTAGGTTGAAAGTGGTGTTGAATGGAAAAGGATGAAAAAACTCTGAAAAATGCAAAGTACTAATCTGACAACGAGTTGTATAGTCACCTAACGACTCGTTGCCAGAGTCGTGATGATAACAGTGGTTGTGGATGATATACAAGAGTAAAGTGAAGACTGACCATGACTCGTTATGTGAGACTACGAGTCATGGTGTGATGTCGTACTAAGAACAGTGGCTAAAGTCCCAAAGATCGACAAAAGATGCTCTAGTGGTAAGTGTGAAGACCACGAGTCATAATGATTGACTACGAATTGTGGTAAGGAGTCGTTCTGACAACAAACTCAAAAGTCTTGAAGGTGAAAAGATACTGGAGTGGTTACGAGTTGCAATATACGAATCATTAAGTCACATTACGAGTCGTGACCACTGAAGCCAAAAGAGAGCTACGACAACAGGAACGACTCGTTGCCAGAGACGTGAGCACTGCCGACCTAGTTTTTTTATTTTGATTTGGTTAGGTTTCCTTTGTTATTTTGAGAATCTATAAATAACCTTAGGATGCTTTTGTAATAGTTTACACACTTTTGATATTTTTTTCACGTATATTGACTTCATACTCTTGTTCTTGGGTTTTTGGTTTTCGTAATCAATTGAAGATTTTGGATTTTTTCTTTCATGATTGTGCAATTAATTCTATGTCTTCTTCATTGAACTCCATGGATTGTTGCATAACCATGAGCGACTAAATTCCTTACTTGAATTGTGGGAATCCTGGTAGATTAACAAAGTATGTGAAGTGAGAGCTCCATCTAGATTGTTGTAGCTGCGTGTGTTGTGATCTTCTTCGTAGTGTTTACCTCCTTAGGTATTGCAGAAGTTAAGGACTTGCCCGTATTCGCGAACATCCTTACAAGGGAGTTTAAGATTGGAAAAAGGAGGTTACGATAGTGATTCGGGGTTATCAACCCTCGTCTAATTAACTTGAGACTTAAAAGGTGATAGTTGTACTGGGTTTAAAGACAAGGGATAGTAAGGTGACACCATGAGACTCAAAAGGTGAAGGGAGATATTTATCAACGCATTCACAAGATGGTAAATAATACATAGCTTGCCAAAGTTTGCATACAGAGCAGTGGGATAGGTGGATTAAACATAAGAAACCTACGGAGTTAGAAGCCAGGTGGAACACGGTCCTAGTGTTCGTCTTAAATTGTTCACAACCTCAAGTGCTCAAGTTCGTTTACTTGTTACTGTTGATCTCAAATCACCCCATTTACTTTTCCGCACAACCCGTTGATTTCATCAAGTTCGAGAGAATAATTCCATGCATTTTCTATGGGTTCGACCCCAACCTGGTTGGGTTATTATATTTGACATCGACCATAACATACTTCTTTAGAGGTGTAGTTTTGGGCGACATCGAATTTTGGCGCCGTGGTCGGGGAATGTTATGTTGAGTTGTTGATTGAAGTTGCTGAAGTTTTTGGGTCTTTATTTTTTATTCTTGGTTGGGTGTACGCTGGTGTATGCCTAACACTAGGAGTAAAGGCAATCCCTTACTCCCATTTAATCCTGATCCAGAGAGAATCCTGCAACCAAACCGTAGGATGTCAGAAAATGATCGGGAAGAGATATAAAAGGGTTCAAAAATAACCCGATTGATGTGCCTCACCCTCCTCCCCATGGAGTTCAGGACATTGTTGATTAATGAACGAAGAAACTGTTAGCACAAATAGCTAACTAGAGGAGGGAAGAAGGTGATCAACGTATAACTCGAGAGGCAGAGCAAGCAAGGCTAAGGTAAGAAGTAGATCGTTGAGAAAAATATGGCGGAAATAGAGCTAAACCGATTCGAGATCAAGTGATCCTAGCACACCAATACTTATACCCATATGATGATGAGAAGTATATGGGATACGTTGAGTTGACCAAAACAAGAATATGGGATACGTTGAGCCAACTGAAATAAGAGCTATCATTCCTCCTACTTTGCCTCCGAATGTGAAGTTTGATATCACCAGTGCCATGATCCAGCTCTTAAACTTAAAAGGTGTGTTTACGGGCTCGGCTACAGATGATGAAAATATGCATCTTGCTAATTTTATTGGGATTTGCACATCTTATACTATTTTGGGAGTAGGCCAGGAAGCACTCAGATTGAGGTTATTCCCTTTTCATTGAGTGAAGAAGATTCTTTGTGGTTAAGGGAACTTCCAAGAGGATTGATCACTACCTTGAATAAGTTGCACATATAATTCTGGAACCGTTTCTTTTCTCTGGCCAGAATATTGCAGTTAAAGGATGAAATATACAACTTCAGGTAGCTACATTCTTAGTCTAAGTACGAGGCTTGGTTCTGATTTAAGAAGAAGTTGAGCATGGTACCATATCATCGCATTTTTGGGATGAGCTTGCTGGAGATATTTTATAGAGCCTTGACTATTGGTTCTAGAGTCATAGAAGACACAATCGTTGGAGGATCTTTCATGCATTTACATTGGGAAGTTGCATCTGATATGCTACACCAGATCTCTCTTACCAACTGAGGGTGGCATACTCGGAAGGTAAAGAAGGGTGCTGACACTTATGACATTGGGGCCACTGGTGACCATAGAGTGGATGATGATTCTATGGCATAAGAGATTGCACAACTTAGAACCAATATTGGGTTTTTGACTAGTCAGTTCACAACAGTGAATTTCGAGAAGGTGAATGCAGTAGGTTCACAGGGTGCAGCCTTTAGAGCATATGAGTTTGAATTAGAGGAGGAGGCTAAGTATCTTGATCAAGAATTGAAGGGTTTTCGAGTCAAGGGGTAAGGAAACAAAGGTCAGAACTATTATGGAGATAGATATAGAGATAGCATGTAGGGAGCATGATGGTAACTGGAGACGAAAAGATGACTACAAGGAGAAGACAGATAGGTATGTTTCGCCATACAACCGTGATACCGAATCGAGGATGGAGGCGATGCTGTCCAAACTGGTTAAGAGTCAAGAAAATTAGGAAATATTCCTTAAGGATATTAAGGCTAATATCTTAGGTCTAACACAGAAGGTTGAGTCTTATGCGACTGCGATCAAGCAGTTAGAGCAACAGTTTGGGCAGATGTCTGGTTATTTGAATCAAAGGCACTTGGGTACCCTTCCGAGCAACATAATTCAGAATCATAAGTATGATAGTCATTGTCTCGATATCACCACCCGTAGTGATAAGTCTACTATTGATCCCCTGTTGCCTTCTATTGATGAGTTGAATAATGGTGGCACTGTGGTTGTTGACACACCAACCGTGGAGTCAAATAAGGCAT
The DNA here is from genome assembly GCA_030864215.1 of Capsicum pubescens. Lineage (NCBI taxonomy): Eukaryota > Viridiplantae > Streptophyta > Magnoliopsida > Solanales > Solanaceae > Capsicum > Capsicum pubescens. The sequence goes on along the minus strand of CM061539.1, from coordinate 142,732,286 downwards.
TAGGTGTTGATGAGCCGGTGTTGAAGACTATTCCAAGACCCCCCCACCTTTCCCTCAGAGGTTGAGAAAAAATAAAGAGGAAAGAAAATATCAAAAGTTCCTGTCAATGTTAAATAAGTTGTCTGTTAATATTTACCGTATAGAGGCATTGGAGAAGATGCCTGGCTATGCAAAATTCATAAAAGATTTGGTCACAAAGAAGCGGACGATGAGTTTTGAGCCCACCGATAATGTAAACCATGGTAGTGTTATTGCTTTCAGATCTTTAGTAGAGAAGAAAGAGGACCTTGGGGATTTCACCATTCTATGTACTATTGTGTCCTTCAACTTTTCTCGGTCTTTATGTGACTTGGGAGCCAACATAAATCTGATGCCACTGGTAGTGTTTAAGCAGTTGGGGTTGGGGGTACCCAAACCAACATCTATGAGATTATTGGTGTCTGACCGCGATGTGAAGTGGCCGGTTGGTATTCTTTATGATGTGTTAGTGAAGGTGGCTATTTTTATCTTCCCAATCGACCTCGTGATTCTTAACTGTGAGGTGGACTTCCAAGTCCTTATTATCTTGGGTAGGCCCTTCCTAGCTATAGGTAGGGCATTGGTTGATATGGAGTTAGGGCAGATAAGGTTCAGGCTCAATGATGAGCAAGTGATCTTTAATGTGTGTCATTCGATGTGACAACCAGATGATATGCGGGTAGTGTTTGTGATAGACACCATTAATAATGATGTCGATACAATGACTGTACCAATTGAAGAAAGACTTGGGGTTGAGGTAGTAGCCGTGTTAATCATGAACTTCGAGAGCGATGTCATTGATGAATATGATGATACGGTGAGTGCATTGTATGGTAGACGTTCTTATAATTATTCTCCAAAGAAGATTGATCTTGATCTGAAGAATAAAACCACTCCTTCAGCTCGACCATCTATTGAGGAGCCAATGGTCTTAGAATTGAAGGCCGTTCCATTTCATTTGCGATATGCATTATTGGGGGATGACAATACCTTACTGGTGATTATTATAGTTGACTTAGTGGAGACAGAGGTAGAGGCCTTGATATCAGTCCTACAAAAGTTCAATGTCACGCCCCTAAACGATAGTGACGAACAAGAACCGTATACACCTACTCTACAGACACTTTATGACATACACGAGGTAATGGGATGACAACGAACAGGATATTCAGTAAGAGTTCCATATATACACAACGGAGTTACATTTACAAAACTATAAAGAACTACACGATGTCCATGAAGCCTCTAGTCAGTTTAACACGCTAAACTACTAGTGACTAGTTGGCATCAGGACCGCCATGCCCAACCAGAGACCTGTACATATAATCAAAATACTAGGCATAGACTGGCTCCAGAGAGAGTTGGATCTTACCAAAATATCCACTGAAAACAACAATGGAGCCTAATGTGGACATCTGCTATCCCGAGGGTCTGAGCCTGCATTAGCAAAACATAGTGGGCCCGAGACGTCAGTACATAAACAACATATACTGGTATGAAAGTAGATAGAATAACAGCTGGACAAATACAGAAGATCATATAAGTCAAATGGTAAAGTGAAAAACGTATGAGCTAACAATTAACACCTATACGATATGAATTAATAACTTATGCACCAACTTTGTTAGCATCATATATAATATTTAGAAAAGTGTTCATCATAACCTAGGACCTACACTTTGCCTAGGTGATGCACTTATCCTATAAGTTATACAAATGATAACAAGATGGCCTTCTGAAGGCAATCTGAGGCAAGTATAAAGCATATGTTGCTCATATACTCACGGCTATGATCCCATATGTGTAACTATAATCGCAGTCTGTATCCAGGTATGCACCGCCCAGGGGTTCACTATGAGGGTCTGCCCGCAGGCCATATATGTCATATGTTGGCTCAAGTCAGGGGAAACCAGTACATGACGTTCCAACTGACTTCAAATACAAATGATGCCACAAAGGCAGGTACGCCAAATGGTTGGGCTCACTATAGTGGTATGGTATCGATCCTGTGCACAGAATCACTTCAAGCGGTATGCCAAGCCAAACCTATGTACCCTCCCGTCGTTAATGTTTATCAAATAATGCCTTGAAGGCCTATGACATATGAGTTACGATAATGATCATTTAGCTACCATATACAAGTAAAAGTATGTTGTTACCATTTACTCCTAACGTGTTAGGGCTTCAAATACATAAACTTATGATAATATAGAAGTGTCATGGAAACTTAACACAAAGAGGGAAAGGTAGATACTTGTAAGCTTGATGGTAGAGCGAAAGAATGATAGGTAAGGCAATATACAGATTCTACTTTCGTATTTCATGAGAATTATACTAACATTAATAGGAAGAAGTACATAATGTAGGATGGTGCCTTAGCGGCGGGGGAGGATTTAGCTTTATATACCTTAGTACTTTAGTAACTATGCTAGTAATTCGAGCCCTAATTAGTTTAACCCGCGGGAGTATAGCCTTTATCTTTCGAATCACCAACTTCATTTATCCAATAGCCAATTCACTAGCTACAAGGATAACATATAGGTCCATTAGTAACTCATAGGAACATTTAACAATTCATTTCAACATTTTCCGCTCACGCCCGAAGTTAATCAAATCCATTAATAAGTATTCAAAATGAATCCTTTAACTTTTCAACTCACACAATTCGTTATTAAACAACCCCAATCACTTATTTATAGTCAATATTCAAAAAGTAATAGATAATTTACCTCTTGAAATACAACTTCTTGAAATTCTGTAACTTATATGCTTCATAAGGACAAAGGAATTTTTCACCGCTTATAATCACTTCTTGACAACTGAACTAAATTTTCCTTGTTGATAAGAAAAGAAAGAAAGAAGAAAGAAAGATGGAAAGGAGCAGATGAGCAACGAAATGGCATAGCACCGCCTAATAGTTGTTATTCCCTAGAATTCACTTCCAGTGAAATGAAAAGTCCACCCCCTAATTTATACATATACCACTATTTTATTATTATTAATAGGGAAATAATACAATGGCCCCCCAACTTTCTAGTATTAGCACTTGGTACAATTAAGGAAGCATAACTTAATTTTTCTTACCATCTTGGCACAATAATACAATATACAAAATACAATTCCTTGCCAAAAGTGCTAAATTAATTCTTTTTTTTCCCGAGGTGCTACAATCTCCCCCACTTAAGGATCATTCATCCTCGAATGACGCTTGTACCTTACTTCCCATCCCATAACTATCCAAGATATTCTTAAGATCATTTAATCAACTTCGGTTCTCACTTGATCCATCATAAGGCCTTAAATTTGACTAACTCCCTAAATTCCCAAAAATTTCGCCAGAGTTTCCTTTGTAAATAGGACTATTGGGTACCTGTCATCTAGCCAGAATACATCCAAATGTACTTCACAGAGCGTCACAACACATATAATATTCAACAAATAACACATGAGGCTCCGTTTGGCCTTAAACTAAAAAACAATAGTACACAAGGCTTCTCTTGGCCTTAAACACCATTAAAAAATCATAACCAACGATGTAACTTACCTTATACTCTGCATCTGCATGTTGTTTCCATGTAAATCTCAAGGCTCATAGGCACAAATCATGTACCTAAACATATTAGGTAAGAATCAGATATCAACAAAACAAAACATAGTAGAAACTAACGATCATATAAAAGGGCAAGTAGTTTAAGAACCTTATGATAGTTTTTGAAATAAATAAGGGTATTTAGTTTTCATATCCGCTTCTACCTCCCAAGTGGTTTCTTCTACGTTCTGGTTCCTCCATAACACCTTTACCGAAGCTATGTATCTAGATCTTAACTTTCTAACCTGCCGATCCAATATAGCCACGAGGATTTTCTCAAATGATAAGTCTCCAGCAAGTTTAATACCCTCTATAGGGATGACGCGAGACAACTCTCCTAAGCATTTATATAGAATAGACACATGAAAGACAGGATGCACTGCAACTAACTCTGGAGGTAGTTCTAGCTCATAGGCTACCTGGCTAACTTTGCGAATAACTCTATAAGGACCAATATACCCGGGACTTAACTTACCCTTCTTACCAAATCGTATGACGCCTTTAATAGGAGACACCTTCAAGAACATAAAATCATCAATTTGAAATTCCAAGTCTCTGCGTCGCACATTCGTATACGATTTCTTCCTACTCTGGGTAGTCTTCAACCGCTCTCATATTAACTTAACCTTTTTGACAGCCTGATGAACTAGATTCGGACCCAATACCTGTGTCTCGCCTACTTCGAACTAACCAATAGGTGATCTACATCGTCTTCCATAGAGAGCTCCGAATGGAGCTATGCCAATGCTGGAGTGATAACTGTTATTATAAACAAATTCTATTAAAGGCAAATGATCATCCCAATTACCTTTAAAATCCAACACACACGCTCTCAATATATCTTCGAACATCTGAATGGTGCGCTCGGCCTGGCCGTCTGTCTGCGGATGAAATGCAGTACTAAGGTTCACCTGAGTACCCAAGCTCTTATGAAATGATTTCCAAAATTGAGCTTTAAACGGGGAACCTCTATCTGAAATAATGGACATCGAGGTCCCATGTAGGCGAACAATCTTCTTTACATAAAGCTTGGTATAATCTTCAGCTGTACTGGTAGACTTAACAGGAAGAAAGTGGGCTGATTTTGTCAACCGATCAACTATTACCCAAATAGAGTCATGTTTCCGATAAGAAAAAGGTAAGCCTACTACAAAGTCCATATTAATAGCATCTCATTTCCACACAGGAATACTAAATGTTTGAGCTAGGCCACTGGGTCTTTGATGTTCCGTTTTCACTTGCTGATAATTGGGGCACTGTGCCACATATTCTGCTATATCCTTCTTCATGTCGTTCCACCAGTAGATCTCTTTAAGATCATGATACATTTTTGTAGAACCGGGATGGATTGAATAATGAGAGCAATGTGCCTCATCCATAAGCTGTTGTCGCTACCCATCTACATCAGGCGCACATAATCTACCTCGATACCTCAAGGTGTCATCACCTGCTAGTTCAAATGCCATAATTTAATGTTGTTGAGTTCCCTCTTTGTATTGGAACAATAAGGGGTCATCATACTGCCTTTGCTTAATTGATGCCATGAGCGATAACTCGGCTGAATTAAGTACAACAACGCCACCATCTTCAGAATCCACACGGCGAACGCCAAGATTGACTAATTTATGAATATCTCTCACTATTTCCCGCTGAACAGGTGTGAGATGTACCAGAATACACATGGATAGTCGATTAAGAGCATCAGCTATAATGTTACCTTTACCGGGATGATAGAGACTATTGATAGCATAATCTTTCAGTAACTCTAACCACCTTCTTTGCCTTAAGTTTAACTCTTTCTGCTTGAATAGATATTGAAAACTCTTATGATCTGTAAAGATATCAATATGCACTCCATATAAATAATGACGCTAAATTTTTAGTGCAAATACCACTGCTGCAAGCTCCAAGTCATGAGTAGGATAATTCTGTTCATGCTTCTTTAATTGTCGAGAAGCATACACTATAACTCTTCCATGCTGCATTAGGACGCAACCCAAACCAACACCTGAAGCATCACAATACACCACATATCCTTCTGTGCCATCTAGTAAGCCCAACACTGACACAATGGTTAATCTATGTTTCAACTCTTGAAAACTTCTTTCATAAGCATCTGACCACTGGTACTTAACCACTTTCTGCGTTAATTTGGTCAATGGGGTAGAAATAGAGGAAAAGCCCTCCACAAATATCCTATAGTAACTGGCTAGCCCCAAGAAACTACGCACCTCAGTAGGAGTGGTTGGTCGAGACCAATTCTTCACAGCTTTAATCTTCTGAAAATCTTCTCGGATGCCTTCTCCAGATACCACATGACCAAGAAAGGCTGGCGAAGTCAACCAAAACTGACACTTAGAAAACTTAGCATACAACTGGTGCTCCCTGAGTTTCTGTAATACTGACCTCAAATAATCTGCATGCTCCACTTCATTACGTGAATATATCAAAATATCATCTATAAATACAATCACATACATATCAAGAAAAGGTTTGAAAATCCTGTTCATCATGTCCATGAAGGATGCTGGAGTATTCGTTAGTCCAAATGACATGATAAAAAACTCAAAGTGCCCATATCTTATCTGAAAGGCTGTTTTGGGAATATCTACTTCATGAATTCTTAACTGTTGATAACCAGACCTCAAATCGATCTTTGAAAAGCATTTAGCTCCCTGCAATTGATCAAATAAGTCATCTATTCGGGGGAGAGGGTACTTATTATTTATTGTCACCTTGTTCAGCTGCCTGTAATCTATACACATTCGCAACATGCCATTTTTGTTACATACAAAAAACACTGGCGTACCCCAAGGTGATATACTGGGCCGAATGAAATCTTTATCAAGTAAGTCTTTTAACTGCTCTTTTAGCTCTTTCAGTTCTGCAGGCGCCATTCTATAAGGAAGAATTGATATCGGTTGGGTATCAAGATCCACATCAATACCAAAATCGATCTCTCTGATAGGAGGTAATCCAGAGAGTTCATCAGGAAACACATCTGAGTACTCGTTCACCACTGGTACAGATTCTAGAGTCGTTGCCTGCTTTTTCGGCCTCAATGTCTTTTACTTGGACTAGGTGATACAAATACCCCTTTGTAATAAGCTTTTGTGCCTTAAAAAAGGAAATAAATCTTCCTCTAGGCATCATAGAATCACCCTTCCACTCTAAGACTGGTTCTCCTGGGAAATAGAAATGGGCTATTTTGGCTCGACAATCAACTGTAGCATAACAAGAGGATAACCAATCCATACCCATAATAACATCAAAGTCGACCATTTCAAGTTCAATCAGATTAGCCAAAATAGAACGACCACATACTGTCACCACACAATCATAATAGATTCGTCTAGCTATAATAGAATCTCCAACTGGAGTCGATACAGCAAATGGTTCTTATAACAACTCCAGCTCTACTCCAAACTTCTTAGCAACGAATGGAGTAACATACGACAAGGTAGATCCTGGGTCTATTAAGGCATATACATTATATGAAAAGATAGCTAAGGTACCTGTGACAATATTTGGAGATGCCTCTGAATCCTGCCAACCAGCTAGTGTATACATACGGTTCGAGCTTGCGCTCGAACTGGGCCCTCTTCCCCTACTAGATCCTCTGCCTGCTGATGCCTGAGGACCGCAAGAAGAAGGAGACACTGATAAAGATGAAGATGCTGCAAACCTTGTAGGCTGTGATCAATCACCTCTACTTTTACCTCTGAGCTGTGGACAATCACGTACCATATGACCCTTTATACCACACTAATAACACATATTTAAACCACGCCGACACTCTCCTCTATGTGGTTAGCCACACTGCCTGCATGTAGGTCAAGGTGGTAACCCTCTACTAGCGCCCCTCTAAGGTCGTAAGTCTGGAGCTCTAGAAGTCTGGCTCTTCTCATACCTATGCCTCAAGAATTGAGTTGGAGCATTAGATATGAAGCGCACAGCTGACTGGGTTCGCCTAGGTGGCCCCCTACTAGTGGTAGCTCCACTGCTTCCCTGTTATTGTCTGGTCATCCTAGATCTCTTACTATGCTCCCTTTAACTATCTATTTCACGATTATGCTGATCTTCCTCTATCTACTGAGCACGTGCCATGATCCTTGCTATAACCAAATCTTTATTCATAGCAGCAATAGAAAGAAGGTCCTTCAAAGGACACGCAAGGCCATTCACAAAATGATGAATCCATTTTTCTTACTTGCTAACTACCTCTGGAGCATATTTGGAAAATTGAGTAAACCGCAAACAATACTCTTTGACACTAAGATTACCCTGCTTTAGAGATAAAAATTCATCCATCTTCATCTCTCTGAGCTTTAATGGCATGAAATAATCCATAAAGGCATCTGCAAATTCTGCCCAGACCGCTGAAGGAGCTTCCTGACCTCTGGAGTCAACCCACGTCTCATACCAATCAACAACATCTTTCAATCGATGGTCAACCAATTCAACTGCATCTATGTTTGATACCCGCATCACCTTACAAATACTATAAGCCTCATCAATGAATTATTGAGGGTCCTCTACAAACTTAGAACTTGTAAATTCTGGTGGATTCATACGAAGGAAATCTTTGATTCTAGATTCGGCTATCCCTTCCTGAGTAGCAACAGGTACACCCAGATTCTATCTTTGGGCCTGAGCGGAGACTAACTGTGTAAGAAACTGTATTGTTCCCTTAATAGGTAGGTCTGAGGCACCTGGTTCCGGGATAGGAACTACCGTTGGCACCACTGGAGGTGCAAAAACCCCTGTAGGTCCTTCCGTTCCGGGCATTTGAGAACCTGGAAGTATAGAACCAAACAAACTTTCTTGAGTCCTGTTCAGATCCACCAATACGGGAGATTGCCCGGTAGTGGTTGCCTTCTGAGTAGTGCTGGTAGCGGCCTGCTGGGATACTTTATCCTTTTATGTAGCAGATATGGTTTGTATCACAAATAAGTAGGATAGGAGTCGGAAGTAACTTTCTATAACTTAACTCTACTACACGATCTAGATTATATATCAAGGTCAAATTCCTAAATGTCCATGCAGTTCCTTAATTATAAATATGGCGTGCAACACATCGATAGGTAAGGTCCTACTATACACGGCTTCATAGACTTCCTAGGCGCTCTGATACCAATTTTGTCACGCCCCTAAACGATAGTGACAAACAAAAACCATATACACCTACTCTACAGATACTTTATGACGTACACGAGGTAATGGGATAACAACGAGCAGGATATTCAGTAAAAGTTACATATATACACGATGGAGTTACATTTACAAAACTATAAAGAACTACACGATGTCCATGAAGCCTCTAGTCAGTTTAACATGCTAAACTACAAGTGACTAGTTGGCATTAGGACCATCATGCCCAACTAGAGACCTGTACATATAATCAAAATACTAGGCATAGACTGGCTTTAGAGAGAGTTGGAGCTCACCAAAATATCCGCTGAAAACAGCAATGGAGCCTAATGGGACGTCTGCTATCCTGAGGATCTGAGCCTGTATTAGCAAAACATAGTAGGCCCAAGACATCAATATATAAACAACATGTACTAGTATGAAAGCAGACAGAATAACAGCTGGACAAATACAGAAGCTCATACGAGTCAAATGATAAAGTGAAAAATATATGAGCTAACAATTAACACCTATACGATATGAATTGATAAATTATGCACCAACCTTATTAGCATCATATATTATATTTAGAAAAGCGTTCATCATAACCTAGGACCTACACTTTGCCTAGGTGATGCACTTATCTTATAAGTCATACAAATGATAACAAGATGGCCTTCTGAAGGCAATCTGAGGCAAGTATAAAGCATATGTTGCTCATATACTCACTGCTATGATCCCATATGTGTAACTATAATCGCAGTCTGTATCTAGGTACGCCCCGCCCAGGGGCTCACTATGAGGGTCTGCCCACAGGTCATATATGCCATATGTTGGATCAAGTCAAGGAAAACCAGTACATGACATTCCAACTGACTTCAAATACAAATGATGCCACAAAGGCGGGTACGCCGAATGGTTGGTCTCACTATAGTGGTCTGGTCTCGATCCTATGCACAAAACCACATCGAGCGGTATGCCAAGCCAAACCTATGTACCCTCCTGTCGTTAATGTTTATCAAATAATGCCTTGAAGGACTATGCCATATGAGTTACGATAATGATCATTTAGCTACCATATACAAGTGAAACTATGTTGTTACCATTTACTCCTAACGTGTAAGGGCTTTAAATACATAAACTTATGATAATATAGAAGTTTCATGGAATCTTAACACAAAAAGAGAAAGGTAGATACTTGTAAGCTTGATGGTAGAGCGAAGGAATGATAGGTAAGGCAATATAAAGATTCTACTTCCGTATTTCATGAGAATTATACTAACATTAATAGGAAGAAGTACATAATATAGGGTGGTGCCTTAGCGGTGGGAGAGGGTTTATGTCACGCCTCAAATCCTATTGGGGCAGACTGGTACCCGTAACCGAGGAGGCCCGGGAGAACCAACTCATAACCTTATACTTCCCATGCATACCTCTATGACAACCCAAAATTCGAACAGCATCATGACGCATATAAAAGGAAATAATCACCTGTATAAGCTCGAGCACACATATATATGTATATACAATACTTGGCCGTTGGAGCCATCACGTCTACTAACAAAACACCACCTTGACTGTACATTAGTTCTACAAAGCCTCTAAACAATACACAGAGTTTAACTAAGGTCGGGACACACCCCGCCATATAACTAACTTCTATGCAATACCAAAAGTGACTGGATATGACACGAAAAGCCCCGAAGCAAACTGGAGCTCACCGAAAGCAGCTGGATATCCTGGATCCTACTTGTACGGTGTATGAGCTGAGGTACCTGTGCCTGCAGCACGAAATGTAGGTCCCCCGTGGAGGACGTCAGTACAAAATATGTACTGAGTATGTAAAGTTGTAGATAATCACATATGATATAGGAGCTCAATAGAAATCAGAAACAAGTGAATAAATCATAATAGGAGTGGACCACACTTACTAGAACTTGTGACAACCTATACATTGTATTTATTCAATAACTTTACCTTCGTTCTTATCATCTTTGCAATTATTACTGTACTGTACTGTGACCATTAGGCTGCCTCCAGTACATATCAACTGGGATCGACCCATGATAGGCTTATGCCCCTGGGATACCACCCGATAAGAGAGAACTTCCATCACTTAGTTCAATTAATCTTTGAGATTGTTATTTCGGTTGCCACTACATTTTTGATACTTTGAAACAATGATACATCAATAAGAGACATATAAATAGACCATCCATGCAATAAAAATGAAGTAAGAACTCATTGGCACATCAATGAAGTGTTTTGGAGTCATCAATGCCATAACAATGAAGTGGGAACTTATTGGTATATCAAGGAAACGTTTTGGAGTCATTAATAGCACATGGATCTTGTTTGAGTAACCGGATACCTTCTGACATACATTAGTGCAATAAACATGTAAGATTTGGAAAACAAGTAAGTATTGGAATGTCTTGACATCATGTAGGGTGAAAATAAGTTTATAGGTAACGTAGGACATCATACAAACCCATTATGGATCACATGTTACTGAATTACTTTGGAAACTTTCTTAATAGAACAATTGTTCACTTTCATGCCAAAGATATGATATAGAGTATGCTTTACATACCTGACTGTCAACCTTCAATACTAGTCCCAAATGGACTTCTCGTCTTTTCGGATTACTTATCTACAATGAACATATATAGCAATCTAGTATTAGCGACCAAACGTCACAATTCAATTATTTGAATTCACCAAACTAGTGGTTAAGTAGTAAGCCTTAATTACACCATAAAGGGTGTCACTTAACCCTATTATACTCCAATTACATTCACATGCCATGCATATTCATACAACATCCTCCAATATCAAGTTTGGATTCATTTATCACTACAACCAATCCATTAAACCAAATTGAGCCATAGACATAAATAATCATCAATTCAATAGTATATCACCATATCCACCTTCCATAACTAAATTACCATATCCACCTTCCACAATTCAATACAACCAAACCATGCAAAATAGTCCATAACCCTATTTTCATCACCTTTCAATAACAACCAATACATATAATCCTCTATCACACATATACATATGGAAGAGAACAAAGGAAAACAATATTCATACCTTAGAATTCACCTCTTGATTATGAAATCCTATTTGCACAAATAATAGGTGTCGTTCAAAGCTCTCGAGATGACAAACACAGTTATCGGATTACTTTGGAAGTTCTACGGTTGAATCAAAAGTAATTTAAAGGTCAAATTTGGCTAGGGTTTGTTCTTTCTCAATGATAGATGATGAAAATGAGTTTTTGAACTCAAATACATGTATATATACACATATTCCCGTCCATAATATAATAGGGAATGACCAAAATGCCTTTAAAATTTAAATAATGTCAAATCTGTCCTTTGGTGGACTGTTTTGATAAGCTAAAGTAGATCGACCATAACTCTTTGCTCCGATATCAGATTTGGGTGAAATTTTTATTGTTGGAAATATAACTCAAAGGTATTTCATTTCATATAAAGTAGACAACCCAGTTCGTCCTGTACAAGGAGTTATGATCGTTTGAAGTTGACCCTAAAAATCTATTTTGATAGGCAGAAGTAAAACGAGTATAACTCCTTACTCATATGTTGGATTTGGATGAAACCAATTGCATTGGAAATAAGACTCAAATATATTTCTTTTCATAGGTCGAAGCTCTCCCAGTTCATTATATTAAGGGAGTTATGATCATTCGAAGTTGACCCAATAATTTGGCTAGCCTCAGTAGTTTGTGTGCAGGAAATTTTCCTGCACATTTACTATTCCCAAATATCCCGGCCACCGTTTTATAGTTTAGAACGTGCTAGATTATATCTAAAACCTATCCGTTTTTGGAAATCTTTATATCATTGGAAAGCTTATTCAATAACCTTCGCATGGAACCATCGATAGCCAAATTCCGGTATAAATAAAATAAAAAAAATTAATTCCAAATAAATAAGACCAATACACGTACTTGAATACGCCAATACATGTACTTGAATATGGGGTGTTACATCCTTCCCCCCTTTAGGACATTCGTCCTCGAATGTTAGCGTAGTTATTCAACCGAAACAAGTCCAAGTCCATCATTAACATTCACATCATCACACAAATACTATGCATATATAAAAAAAAAAACTTACTTGTTAATGTTCTAACTCCATTTCTTGTACTTCTTCTTCATCTTTGAACAAATGAGGGTACTTAGATTTCATTGCTTCCTCAGCTTCCCATGTAATCTCTTCCCTTTGACGATTTCTCCAACGTACTTTCACCGATGCTATTTTTTTATTTCTCATCTTATTAACTTGGCGATCTAGAATAGCAATAAGAACTTCCTCATAGGTAAGATCTTCCGCAACTTGCACATCCTCAGTAGAAGTGATATGTGATGGATCTCCGATGCACTTTCGAAGCATTGACACATGAAATACCGGATGTACTGATGAGAGCTCTTGGGGTAGCTCTAATTCATATGCAACTTGTCCAAACCTTCGAGTGATCTTATACGGGCCTATATAATGTGGACTCAACTTCCCTTTCTTGCCAAATCTCATTACCCCTTTTATTGGTGATACCTTCAAAAATACCCAATCACCTATAGAAAACTCTAGTCCTCTCCTTCTACTATACGAATATGACTTGTGTCAACTTTGGACTATTTTCAGTCGTTGCTGAATTACTTTAACCTTCTCTATGGCTTGATAAACAAGATCCGGTCCGAACAAAAGAGTTTCACCCACTTCAAACCATCTATTGGTGATCTACACTTCCTTCCATATAAAGCTTCATATGGTGCCATTTTGATACTTGAATGATAGCTATTATTGTAGGCAAACTCAATAAGAGGTAAATGATCATCCCAGTTGCCCTTAAAATCTATTACACAAGCTCATAGCATATCTTCAAGTATTTGGATGGTACATTCTGCTTGTCCATCTGTTTGAGGGTGAAAAGTTGTACTCAACTTCATATGTGTTCCCAAATACCTCTGAAAAGACTTCCAAAAGTTTGCGGTAAATTGTTCCCCGATCTGATATAATAGAGATTGGCACTCCATGTAATCGGACTATCTCTTTAATGTACAGCTTCGCATACTCTTCAACTGTGTAAGTGGTCCTAACTGGTAGGAAATATGCGGATTTGGTAAGCCTATCAACAATCACCCATATAGAATCAAACTTCTGGGATGTACGAGGCAAACCAATAACGAAATCCATGTTGATCATGTCCCACTTCCAGCTTGGAAGAGCAATGCATTGCATATAACCTCCGGGTTTTTTCGGCTCAACTTTAACTCTTTGACAATTTGGACATTCAGCTACAAATTTTGCAATGCTCTTCTTCATGTCATTCCACCAATACATATCTTTCAAATCTTGATACATTTTGGTTGATCCTGGATGAATGGAATACCTTGAAAAATGTGCCTCTGTCATAATCTTCTTTCTTAGCCCGTCTACATCTGGCACACACAATCGGTTTTGGCACTGAAGTACTCCTTCTCGCGTAAGCTCAAATGCCTTGGTCGCACCACTCTGAACGTTCTCCTTAAGCTGTAATAAAATAGGATCTGCATATTGCTTCTCTTTCACTTCAGCTACTAATGAAGATTCCACAACATTATGTACGATAAGCTCTTTAATTGGAGTTTCAAGAAGGCGAACTCCCAAACTAGCTAACTGGTGAAGATCTTTAATCATCCATTTCCTTTCTATAGGCGCCATCATAGACTTATGACTTAACGCATCAGCTAGCACATTTGCTTTCCCTGGATGGTACAAGATATCAACATCATAGTCCTTTAATAGTTCAAGCCATCTCCGCTGCCTTAAATTTAGATCCTTCTGATTAAAAATATATTGCAAGCTCTTATGGTCAGTATATATATCAACATGAACCCCATATAAGTAGTGGCGCCATATCTTTAAAGCAAAAATAACTGCTGCCAGCTCAAGATCGTGTGTAGGATAATTTTTCTCATGTGGCCGAAATTGTCTAGAAGCATATGCTATTACCTTACCATGCTGCATCAATACATATCCTAAACCAATTCTGGAAGCATCACAATACACTGTATACCCTTCGGTGCCTTCTGGAAGTACCAACACGGGTGTAGAAATCAACTTGTTCTTTAAATCTTGAAAACTCTTCTCATAGGCATCATTTCATTGGAATTTGGATGCTTTATGGGTTAGCTTGGTTAAGGGTGCTGAAAATGGAAGAAAAGCCTTTAACAAACCTTCTATAATAACCGTCCAACCCGAGAAAACTACGAATCTCCGTAGGCATTGTGAGCCTTGGCCAGTTCTTCACAGCTTCTATCTTTTGAGCATCAACCTTTATCCCTTCACTAGATATAATATGACCCAAAAATGCCACCGACTTTAACCAAAACTCATATTTAGAGAACTTGGCATAAAGCTTACAATCAAGAAGAGTCTACAATGCCTGTCGTAAGTGATTGGCATGGTCCTCTTCTGATCTAGAATAAACTAGAATATCATCTATAAAAACTATCACAAATACATCCAGGAATGGCTTAAACACCCTATTCATCAAATCCATAAAAGCTGCGGGTGCATTTGTTAGCCCAAATGATATAACTAGAAACTCATAATGACCATACCGTGTTCGGAAAGCTGTCTTGGGTATATCCTTCTCTTTGACCCTCACTTGGTGGTAACCTAACCTCAAATCAATCTTATAAAAGCACTTGGCGCCCTGTAACTGATCAAATAAATCATCAATTCTTGGGAGAGAATATTTATTCTTAATAGTCACCTTATTCAATTGCCGATAATCAATACACATCCTCAATGAGCCATCCTTTTTGCGCACAAATAACACTGGTGCTCCCCAGGGGGACATACTAGGCCTTATGAATCCCTTCTCTAGCAAATCTTTTAATTGCTCTTTCAATTCTCGTAATTCTGCTGGGG
Source organism: Capsicum pubescens (assembly GCA_030864215.1). Lineage (NCBI taxonomy): Eukaryota > Viridiplantae > Streptophyta > Magnoliopsida > Solanales > Solanaceae > Capsicum > Capsicum pubescens. The sequence goes on along the minus strand of CM061539.1, from coordinate 142,716,599 downwards.
CCATTCTATACGGAGGAATGGAGATTGGTTGGGTGCCTGGTATTACATCAATACCAAACTCTACTTCTCGTTCAGGAGGCAAAGCTGGAAGATCTTCAGGAAATACATCAGAAAATTCATTTACCACTGGAACAACGTGAAGAATTGGTGGATCCACTTCTGTATCCCTTACTCTAACTAAATGATATATGTATCCCTTGTAAATCATTCTTATCGCCTTAAAATAAGAAATAAATCTACCTCTTGGCGCGCTAATTTCACCTTTCCATTCAAGGACTGATTCATTTGGAAAATGGAAATATACCTTTTTCATGCAGCAATCAATTGTGGCATAACAAGACGCCAACCAGTCCATACCCATTATAACATCAAAATCTACCATTTCTAACTCCACAAGATCAGCCATCGTATCACGACCACAAACAGTTACTATGCAGTTTCGATAAACCTTTCTAGCTATAATAGATTCCCCAACCGGTGTGGACACTTCAAATGGCTTAACTAAAAGTTCGGGTATTCTTTCGAACTTTCCAACAACCAATGGAGTAACATAAGATAATGTAGAACCGGGATCAATTAAGGCATATAAATTGAATGAAAAGATAGACAACGTACCCGTAACCACATCTGGGGAAGCCTCTAAATTCTGTCGATCCGCTAGAGCATACGTACGATTTTGAGCCCCGCTAGAACTCGTGGCTCCTCTATCACCTCTAACACGACCCATTGGTTGTGCACCCCTTCCTGAATAAGGCATTGATGATGATGATGCAACAAATGACCCCGTAGGTCGTGCCATACCCCCTATGTCCCTTCGTGGGAATTCTCTCATCATATGCCCCGACATACCGCACCAAAAGCAAACATTGGTCCCCAGCCGACATGCGCCCAAATGATACCTTCCACATTTATTGCATGGCTCTCGAGGAGGTCTCGATTGGCTCATATTCCCTTGCCCTTGGTACCCCACTGTCCGCGAACTCTGACTCTCACTTCTGTGCCCAAATTGATTTTCTCTGGACCCTTGGAACTGTGGTGGGGCACTAGCTGCAGAATAAGAAGATAATGGCCTAGGTGGTCTAGTAGAAAACTGTGGTCTGAACCCTCCTTGGGATGCCATGAACTGCCCTTTAGATCTGGCCCTCTTGGAATATCTTCTTTCTAATTCCTGTGTTCTTCTCCTCTGCCTCTGATCTTCCATTTTCTGTGCAAAAGCTTGGATCCTCGCTATGTCCATATCCTTGTTCAAAGCGGCAATAGTACAATCTCTAACCAGATATGGATCCAGCCTATTCACATATTGATGAACTCTGTCATCCATAGTAGCTACAACATTAGGAGCATATCTCGATAAGGAATTAAATCAGAGACTGTACTCCCTCACGCTCATATTCCCCTAACGAAGATTTAAAAACTGATCTGCACGAGCCTGACGAATCTCGAATGGAAGATAATGATCAAGAAATGCCTCTTTGAATACTTTCTAAGTAGTTGGGGGTGCATCAATACCCCTAGATTGTTTCCAGTCCTCGTACCAATATATAGCCTCTCCTTTAAATCTATACGCCGCTAACTCCACTGTCTCTCTACTCGTTACATACATAACATCTAAGGCCTTTTGAATTTGGTCAATAAAGTCCTGTGGGTCCTCGTTAAGATCTGATCCAGTAAAAGTGGGAGGATCCATCTTAAGAAAATCCCGTGTTCGAAGGCTAGCCGCCCTATTTGTACCACTAGGACCCGTGGTAGGAATGGCTTGCCCAACAACTATACGAGTCAAAAGTTGCACTGTATTTCTAAGATCTTGATCAACAACATTAATAGGTGGCTCTGGGGATATAGTTCTCCTCCCCCTTATTTCTTCCAGAGTGGAAGAAGTTTCTGATGCATGCTCAGCTGGAACCTCACTTTGGTTAGCTGGTATAGTGGGTGACTTACTAGTCCCCTCTCCGGCAGCCACATCTACTTGCTTATCGGTATTCTTGCTTCTGGTAACTGGCATCATTTCTATAATAAGAGAAACAAACGGATTCAGTGATCAACTATGACTTCATATACAATATAGGCACTATCGTACGATCTAAGACATGAAGAAAAGAAACAATTCCTAAATGTCCATAGCCTCCTGTTTATAGATGCGGTGCACGACACACCGATAAACAAGACTCTACGTAGACACGGCTTTGTAGACTCACTAGGACGAACTTCTCTGATACCACTTTTGTCACGCCTCAAATCCTATTGGGGCGGACTGGCACCCGTAACCGAGGAGGCCCGGGAGAACCAGCTCATAACCTTATACTTCCCATGCATACCTCTATGACAACCCAAAATTCGGACAGCATCATGACGCATATAAAAGGAAATAATCACCTGTATAAGCTCGAGCACACATATATATGTATATACAATACTTGGTCGTTGGAGCCATCACGTCTACTAACAAAACAGCACCTTGACTGTACATTAGTTCTACAAAGCCTCTAAACAATACACAGAGTTTAACTAAGGTGGGGAACACACCGCCATATAACTAACTTCTATACAATACCAAAAGTTACTGGATATGACACGAAAAGCCCCGAAGCAAACTGGAGCTCACCGAAAGCAGCTGGATATCCTGGCTCCTACTTGTGCGGTGTATGATCTGAGGTACTTGTGCCTGCAGCATGAAATGCAGGTCCCCCGTGGAGGACGTCAGTACGAAATATGTACTGAGTATGTAAAGCTGTAGATAATCACATATGATATAGGAGCTCAATAGAAATCAGAAACAAGTGAATAAATCGTAATAGGAGTGGACCACACTTACTAGAACTTGTGAAAACCTATACATTGTATTTATTCAATCACTTTACCTTCGTTCTTATCATCTTTGCAATTATTACTGTAGTGTACTGTGACCATTAGGCTACCTCCAGTATATATCAACTGGGATCAACCCATGATAGGCTTATGCCTCTGGGATACCACCCGATAAGAGAGAACTTCCATCACTTAGTTCAATTAATCTTTGAGATTGTTATTTCGGTTGCCACCGCATTTTTGATACTTTGAAACAATGATACATCAATAAGAGACATATAAATAAACCATCCATGCAATATCAATGAAGTAAGAACTTATTGGCACATCAATAAAGTGTTTTGGAGTCATCAATGTCATAACAATGAAGTGGGAACTTATTGGTATATCAATGAAACGTTTTGGAGTCATTAATAGCACATGGATCTTGTTTGAGTAACCGGATACCTTCTGACATACATTAGTGCAATAAACATGTAAGATTTGGAAAACAAGTAAGTATTGGAATGTCTTGACATCTTGTAGGGTGGAAATACATTTATTGGTAACGTAGGACATCATACAAACCCATTATGGATCACATGTTACTGAATAACTTTGGAAACTTTCTTAATAGAACAATTGTTCACTTTCATGCCAAAGATATGGTATAGAGTATGCTTTACATACCTGACTGTCAACCTTCAATACTAGTCCCAAATGGACTTCTCGTCTTTTTGGATTACTTATCTACAATGAACATATATAGCAATCTAGTATTAGCGACCAAACGCCACAATTCAATTCTTTGAATTCACCAAACTAGTGGTTAAGTAGTAAGACTTAATTACACCATCAAGGATCGTGCCTAAAAGAGTGGTTGGTGTCAGCCTAATTACACAATTCTTGTGGGTCGTGCTGGTTTTTACAGGTGATTCATCAAGGATTTCTCGAAGATTGCTAATCCTCTATGCAAGCTTCTAGATAAAGATGTGGAGTTTGCTTTTGATGATGCATGTCTTAGGGCCTTTGAGTGCCTAAAAGAGTGGTTGGTGTCAGCCTCTATCATTGTGTTCCCTGATTGTCTTTACCATTTGAGATCATATGTGATGCAAGCAGTGTGGCCTGAGGTATTGTCCTAGGCCAAGGGAGAGAGAAAATCCTTCATCCAATTTACTATGCCAGCAAAGCTTTAAACCTTACACAAAAGAACTATACAGTTACTGAGCAAGAGTTACTTGCAATAGTTTTTGCCTTCAAAAAATTCTGGTCCTATTTAATTATGACCAAGGTCATAGTTCACACAGATCATGCATCCTTGAGGCACCTAATATTGAAAAAAGATGCTAAATCGAGATTGATCCATTGGGTTCTCTTACGACAAGATTTTGATTTTAAGGTGAAGGATAAAAAAAGAACGACAAACTAAGCTGCAAGTCACTTATGTCGACTTGAGAAAGAAGCAATGCAAAAAGTAGGGGATGAGCTTGAAATAGATGATACTTTTTCTAGATGAGCGTCCCTTGGCAGCATCTCAATACCTAATCCTCCGGTTTGTTGATTTTGTCAACTATTTGGCAAGTGATCTTGTTTCATAAGACTTATCTTTCCAGCAGTGAAAGTGGTTGATGCACGAGGTGAGGAAATTTTTCTCGAATGAACCTTACCTTTTCCATATTTGTGCAGATGGTGTTATTCGGAGATGCATCCCTGAGGTGGAGATGATATGTATTCTTGGGGCTTATCTTGCTTTACCAGTTGGGGGCCATCATGGTGAAACCCACACAACCCATAAAAACTTGCAATGTGGGTTTTATTGACCTACAATATACAATAATTCTCATGACTTTGCTCTAGTCTATGACCAATGTCAGCGGCAAGGTAATATTTTATGGCGACATGAACTCTTCATGACACCTATTCTGGAGTTGGAACTGTTTGATGTATGGGGGATTGACTTCATGGGCCAGTTTGTGAGCTTTTATGGTTAGAAACGGTTGCGCTCCCCAACAATGAAGGTAGAAGTGTCACTGCATTTTTGAAGAAACACATCTTTTCTCAATTTGGCACTCCGTGTGCGATCATTAGTGATGGTGTATCTCACTTCTGCAACCATTTATTTAAGGCCCTGCTTGAAAAGTATGGTGTGAAGCATAAGGTGGCGACACCTTACCATCCTCAAACTAGCGGGCAGGTTGAAGTGTCCAATAGCGAGATAAAGTTCATATTGGTGAAGACTGTGAATGCCAATAGGACTGACTGGTCAAGGAAGTTGGATGATGTATTGGGTCATATTGGACAACTTTTAAACCCCCCATAGATGCTTATCTATATCAGTTTGTGTATGGCAAGGCATGCCACTTGCCTGTTGATCTAGAGCACAAGGCACTATGGGCGTTGAAAAAGCTCAATTTTGAGTGGTATGATGCAGCTACGTTGATAATAAACAAGGTGAATGAATTGGATAAGTTCCGAATCTAGGGTTATGAAAGTTCTGCTTTGTACAAGGAGAAGATGAAGCTGTCCATAACAGAAAAATTGAGAAAAAAGAGTGTTTGAGCATGGTGATCTGGTCTTGTTATATAATTCAAGACTTCACTTGTTTCCTGGCAAGTTGAAGTCTAGGTGGTATAGACCGTTTACAGTGGTGAGGGTGTTCCCATATGGTGTTATAGAGCTGAAGCATGATGGTGAAGCACCTTGGGTGTTCCCACATGGTGCTATAGAGCTGAAGCATGATGGTAAAGCCCCGTTCAAGGTGAGTGGGAAAAATATGAAGCACTATATGGGAAACACTGAGAAAGTGAAAGTAGTTATGAGCCTTGGTGAAGTCTGAGTAACCAAGGCAACTACGTTGTGCTGCAAAGTTAAATCAGACGCTGCATGGGAGGCAACCCATAGGGTTGGTTAGTGAAGTCTGAGTATCCAACCTAGCCACATCGTGCCGCGATATTAAATCAGAAGCTACGTGGGAGGCAACACATATTTTTTACTTATTTCATTATAGGGTCATTTGTGTGTTCAGTGTACAGGGCTAGAGATTGCAGAAAAAGACCAAAAATATTTTCTGCTGCCAGGACATACGACTCACCTCACGAGTCGTTATCTGACCTCACGACTCGTGACAAGAGTTGTAGCCAGAAGAAGCTCAGGTCACTCTCAGGTATTTGGTCTCTGGAGTCATCATGCACGACTCTCAGAACAAGTCATGATCACAAATATGAGTCGTCACATTGAGTCGCAATGATTGGAGACCAAGGGAAGTTTCCAGTCATTAGGGGGGATTCTATGACTCGTTGTCTATGGTAACGAGTCATTATGATGACTCATTACCAGGCCCGACATCACGGGCCTAGCGGGTCAACCCAGTCTGGTCTGAAATGTTTAAAAAGGAATTAAATCATAATGATTTAGATTCCCATTTTTTAAAACCCCCGTGACTCCCTCCTTTACCATAACCGACCAACGTACGTAAAAACACTCCACTTTCATCTCCTCATATCACAATAAAAGAATTGCAATCTCCCTGTTGACACCTAATTTTTTGCCCTCCACAAGTAAGTTTAATTTTGAGTTTCTTTGATTTTAAATAAAGTTACAAATTTTATCTGAATAAAAAACTTTTTAAAGTATTTATCTGGAAAATTTTATTATTTTAAGTAGCGATTATATATTATCGTATTTAATTATACGAAATTATATAATTTTGGTACTTAAATATTTATTTTACGGAATATCAAATTTTAATCAAGGATGATCGTGAAAATAAATTCAAATGGTTAAAATCTTGATTCAAATATAATTTGTTCTTGAAAATAATTTATTTGAAAAAATATTTGTTTGATATTTATTAAATCAAGAAGCCTGGGATTAAACAAAATATTAATTCGTATCGAATTTCAACTTAATTTAGCCGAGCTATTAAATTTGACCATAATTGAAATCAAATTGACCTTAATTGCGATGCAATTGGCCAATTAATTTTCAATTTGGCCAAAAATTTAATGAAATGACTAATCCTAAATTGATTGAGTTTACTTTTTAAAAACCCCTAAAAATCCATCTCTTCTTTTAACTCTAGCCCAATTATCCTAGATGACCCGCACCAGCAATACCAACAGTCCCCAAAATCAACTCAAAACCAAAAATTTAAATTTTGAAATCCAAAATTTGTACTAGATGATACAATTCCACCTCAACCTTGTCCTTTTTTAATTTTAAAATTTAAAATTGTACTAGATTGTACGATTTCTCCTCAACCCTATCCTTTTTTCATTTTTGAAATTCAAAATTTGTATTAGATTGTACAATTTCCCCTCAATCCTGTCCTTTTTCCATTTTATATTGTGCTAGGCTCGATTTTTTATAAGAGTTTTTGAGAAGTAGGTTAATTTCCTTTTCTTTGGATAATTCGATTTGTTTTTGCTATCATAGTATACTATTTATTTATGCTTGAGAATACTTATTTTTCCATCTCATCATTTATCTATTAAGTGTAGAATTTTTGAACACATATTAATTCTTTTTTTAATCTTTTTCTTTGCATGAATCTGTTTTGGAGTCCAAATGGACTCCTTTCCTCTTGCATTTCATAATGGGCCAATGAGGCCCACCTCTTCGAGTCAAGTCGAAGTTTTAACCCAAAGTTGATTATATGGCGTGCGGGTGCAAGAAGACGGAAGAAGAAGGAAAATGAGTCAAAACCCATTGGTAAGGTTGCTAAGAGACTTGAAAAGTCTCGATTTTTATTATTGTCTTATTCTTTATTTATTTATTTATTTATCTATTTGTTCATTTATTTGGGCCTCGAAGTCAAAGTTGTAATTTAATACAGGTTAAGCAGATTTTGGGCCTCAAAGGTCCGAAAACTAGCTTAGGATAGGTTATGTGCCAAAAGCTCAAGTGTTTAGTTTAGGACAGGTGAAGATGGGCCAAAAGCCCAAATTAGCTAAGGACGGGGTTTATGAATTCGGGCCTAATGGCCAAGTCTTTTAGTCTCCCCTTTCTCCTTTATATGCTAATTGTTTTTAGTTTTCTTAGACTTAGTTAAAAATTCCCACTAAGTCGTCAAAATTATTTTGCACAAATCTTGAAAATGAAATATTTTCTGAATCGATTTCTTTTCAAAAATCAACTTTCCCTTTTAAAGTTAGTCAAAGGGTTATTTTCAAAAAGTCCGGATAACCGCAAGTTAGCGGATACTCTTGGTGCCTTAAAAACCTTCCAAGAGTATTAATAGGAACCACTTACTCGGAATTTCTAAACTTACAAGGTTTTTTCTGTTTTGAATCTTTTAAGTAATATTTTTAGTTTTTTCTTGATATTTTCTCAAAAATCTAGTGACGACTCTGTAATTTTGTTAAATTATTTCGAATTTTTTTTTAAAGTTTTAAAATAGTTTAAAAGGTCGGAAATAATGTTTTCCAACCCTTGGAAATTGAAAAAGGGGCAAAACACTCCCAAAGTTAAATTCGTAAGAACTAGGGCACACTATCTTTAAAACATTTGGTTTCGAGGAATCCAAGCTATCAAATCAAGTAAGTTATGCTTTTACATGTTATTATCATTAGTTGACACTCAATGTGGTGAAAAGTTCCGTGATTCCTTGACTAAACTTATGTGCATATAGTCAAAAGTGACCCCGTTCTTGAGATGCATGAAGTGAACAAATCAAATTGGGATTAAACTAGGTTTTATTCTATATAATGTTGATTGGGGATGAATCGGAGTTGTTGATTTTATTCAAATGCATATTGTTGTGTTGGAAATGAGAATTAGAACCAACTCCTCTAAACATACATGTTATAGTGGCTATGAGACTCATAACGACACGTAGGGTCACCTAACGAGTCGTTACGTGACTCGTAACCCCAGGCAACATGTATGATTAGAGGAGTGTGGATTCTATTGACATAATGGCTCAGGCTATGAGTCATTGTCTCACCTTACGTCTCATAGTATGGAGTCGTGATGACTGGAAAGGGTAAGATATAAAAAGAATAGTTCTGGTTAGATAACGAGTGTTGGTGACAAGTCGTTGTCTAACATAACGACTCGTTAGGAAGACTCATTACCTGACCAGTGACCATTCCTTATGCACAATTTTACCTAACAATTCACATAATGGCTCGCTACCTGTAGTAACGAGTTATATCCTGACTCGTAGTGTAACCATTCCATGCAACATTGACACCAACTTTTGTTTTTCTTTCATTTTCTTAGGACTTACTAATGGGTATGTTTCAATAGGTACCAATGGCTCCCAAAGAAGCAAACCTCCAAGAAGCAAACTCCAAAAAAGCCTGCCCCACAAACCACTCGTCGTCTTATAGACGAGGACACTGATGAGTCCAGTGGCACAATTGAAGACTATCCACTGGAGGAGCAGGTTGAGTCGAGAAAACAGTTACCTCGAGGAGCTAAACCAGCTCCAGGGGACAAAACACCACCTTCTTTCAAGCCTAGGAGGATGAATCCTAGAATCTCACCACCTCACTCACCGTCCCATTCTGAGAAGGATGGTGAAGATGATGACGATGAGGAGTTTGGCTCCAAGGAGGAGAATGATGAGGATGGTATTGAGGGTGAGAGTGAGGAGAGTGGTACCTTAATTTAAATTTATCCACCACCACCTCCTACTCCACTGTCCATAGAGCCTATTCCAGTGCCCTTCATTGACTGGTGGGGGTACCCCAAAATACAGGCTTCATATAACACGGGTATCGCAATAAACTCTTCCACGGTAAATCCACAGAGAGAGATCTATTTAGAGCGAAAGCTGAGTACCACAGGCTTATCTGAGACACTTGAATTTGATGCCCGATTTAGACATTACCGTTTTGAGTGGATGACTACAGCTCCCGACCAATTTAGTTCTTCATTAGCAAGTGAGTTTTTATGCAACATATCAAATTGAGCTCAAGAGGGTGTATCTGTAGGGGCAACTATGGAAAAGTGGTGATCGTTGACTGATGTGACGATCAGAGGTGTAATTATTTTCCAGAATGCTATGTGGGCCAGATTTCCATCCGCTGGAAAATACGATCGAGATTGACTTTCACATGAAAGAGATGCGAAAAGTTAATAGAAAGTAAATCGACATAGAGGATAAATTGATTCACTTTCGGTGGATGGGCAGTCTTATTGTGGCCGAGCAAGAGGAGGTTATTTGGGTAGTTGGGGGAGCGGTACCTAGTTAGCAGCAAATTACAAAGGGCAACTTAAACTTCTTGGCAAAAGCGTGGTGGACACTTGTGCAGCATAGGTTGTGTCCCACATATAGGGACAACGTACTCAGTCCAGACCACGCATCCTTGGTTTGGTATTATGGCAGGTTATGATATTGATGTAGCCTAGTTGATTGCGAGAGAGATCCACGATCGGGCGGTGGGAACCAACACAGTCCTGGCATTACCGTGCTTGCTGACGCAGATATGTTTAGATATGGGAGTGCCAAAAACTTCAGAGGTTGATTAGTTCATCCGGTCGTAGAATATTTTAAACTTGGGTTTAATCCGCGATGATGCTAACCCAATCTCCAAGGCGGCCAAACTAGGAGCCACGATAATTAGGGAGGTATTTCAGGACGGAAGACACGAGATGAATACTAAAGGATTCACAAGCATTAGTGAAACCCCTACTGAGATTGCCCAGCCCGAGACTCAGGCCTCCACCGATGCAGTTGGCACTGCTCAGACTCTAACCCCACCACCTACTGTGGCACCACAACCATTTACTTCTAGGTCGGCCCCCGCTGGTTATGCTTTAGTCCCGCAGACATTCCTGGTTGAGGTGAAGAAAAGATTGGGCACTGTGGAGGCAAAGGTAAAGCTGACTGAGGAAGGGGTTAAGCCGTGGGTGTTGACACTAATTTTTTTCCTCCACGACTAAGCTAATTACGAGTTTCTTTAATCCTAAATAAAATTACAATATTTACTTTATTCGGATAAAAACTTTTTCAAAATCTTTATATGAGTAATTTTAGCATTTTAAGTGACGATTATATATTTTTGTATTCGCATATACGAAATTATATCATTTTGTTACTTAAGCAATTGTTTTACGAAAACTGAATTTTAAATCAAGGCTTATCTTGAAAATTAATTCAAATAGGCAAAGTCTTGATTTAAACATGATTTGTTCTCAAAATAATTTATTTAGAGAAATATTTATTTGATTTTATAAAATCAAGAAGCTCGGAATCAAATTGAGTATCGATTCGTATCGAATTTCAATTTAATTTTGGCCATAATTAAAATCAAATTGGCCACAATTGCAATGCAATTCGCCAATTGATCTATAATTTGATAAGAAATTAAATGAAATTGATTAATTCCTAATCTAATTCGGGTTATTTTCTAAATAGCCCCAAAACTTACCAAATCCCTAAAATCTTTAAAATCCCTAAAATAGTCTAAAATCCCTTAAATTTATTTTTCATTTTAATTACATAAACAGTGGCCCAAACACTAAAATTTCCTGACCCAGTCCAACACCAAACCTCCATACCCGGCCCAACCTTTTAACCCCTATTCCCTTTTCTTCCACAACAACGAACAGTAACAATAGCATACAACCATATCCAACGGCTTTAACAATAACAACATCGGCAATATCGATGTCGAACAACACTCAAACCACCGGATGATGGAAAATCCGGTGGTTTTTCCACCTCTCCCCTCGTCAGTCCTCTCTCCTCACCCATAATTCCAGCCTGTCTCCATCAACATCACCTCAATTCCTTTCTGAAAAGGAAGGAATATAGAGGTTTAAGGGTTTTTTGGGAGTATTTTTTCTTTGATTCTTTGGACCAATAATTGTTCACATTGAAGAATCGAAATTGTCAAAATCAAATCTCCACCAAGTCTAAATCTTTCAAATCCCTCTGAAAAAGGTGATTTTTGTTTTTCTTCATCACTACTTTGAAAGCCGTCACTTTTCAAAATTCAAATTTTGAATCTTCTAAAAAAGTTTCTACAAGAAGCTGTCACCCATCCAATTTCGCCTATAAAAAGGGAGTCTTTTCCACCTCTTAATAAGGTTAAGTGGTAGAGAAATTAGGGAATCCTTAAGTTTCATCACATTTTCTTATTCACTGCTTTCTCTATTTTCTTTGTTATATTCTCCTTTGTTCCGATTTGCTCTCACCGCTGTCGTTGTTTTCTTTCATCGGTCGAGTTCGTAGTCGAAGATAGTGGCGGAATCGCTATTCGACTCCTCTTCTCAGTTCGCTGTTTCGGAGAAGGTTAGTAATTGTTTTTTTTTCTTTTTTGCCTTTTGTTCCATTCTTAGAATAGAATGCAGCAGGTTACTGCTCTTATTTCTTGCTTAGCTACTAGTTGAATTGTGTAGTAGAGAATATGTGTACTTGTCCTCATTTCGATAAAAATCAACACGTAGAAGGGCTAACACGACTAAGAATATTACAGGAAAGTATTGATTCTACTAGTCGAGCATATGAATAATTGCGTAGCTTATCTTTTTTTCGGGTTTGGCTTAATTTGTGTTCCGCCCTTTTTGGCATGTGAAAGGTGAAATAGAATGAGGTCATTCATAGGAAGTTGTGTTCATAGAAATAAATCTGCAAATTCGTGATCATATAGTTAGCCTGGTTGCTTCGTATCTCCCTGACCATGTTCTTGACAATTAGTATTGTGTCATGTCTTATAAAAACAAATAAATTTGTTGTGAGTTTGGGATGAAAAGTGGTGCAAAAAGGATAAGAATGTTTCCATGAGAATGCTGCCATGTTTTTACATCTTTGTATCATGTCTTATATGCTTAAGTGTCTGTCCATTGCGCGCCACAACGTGCTGCCTTGCTTATTCATGAATTCCGGAAATTCCCATAGCATTATTTTTTTGTTTTTTAATGTATTTTGTTTGAAGTATGAAAATGATGCATCATAATTATGCACGGTATGTGTTTGAAGTAATGCCTATTTGAGAAAAAAGTATGATTTGTTTTAAATTCTAAATCTCGGAATATTTGTATGTTGTTATTATTTCTAGTTAGCCTCAATGCTTGGGTATGAAACAGTAGTGACACCCATGAAAACATATTTGCATACGTTTGTTTTTGTGGGAATATTCAATTGTTTGTATGTGGCATTCTGAATATCGTGTTTAATCATGTTTTTTCTAATCTGTATCTTCTTTTATTGCATGAACACCCTCATTGAGTCCATCGGACTCTCATCTATCGCATTCCGTTGGGTTAAACCCAACCTTCATCGAGTCGAAGCCTTAACCAAATCCACAAACGAGCTGGTATACATTGATATACTCTGATATATGAGTGGTATACATTGGAAGCAGCAGCTTCACACTATCACACGGTTTATGATGAAAAATGGAGCCAAAATAAGCAGGTTTTCACGCTGATATACACTGCATATGCAGTGGTATACAGAAAAACGCAGTGAAAGGAGCTGCCGACATACATCTGATATACATAGCACAAAAATGGACTGAAAGTCTATGGAATTGGTCCAAAAGCTGGACAGATCTTTAATGGGCCAAAAGGGGTCCAATTTTCACTTCTTTATTTATTATCCATTCTAATTTATTTTTTGTATTTACTTGAACACTTTAATTAATCAATCTAGATAAATTCTTCAAGGTGTTGCCATTTTTATTTTATCTTCATTTTTTCTTTCTTTACTTATGTATTTGCATTTTCCTTTTTTTTTTTTTTAAAAAAAGAAAAAAATTATTATCTTGTTTAATTAAAATAATAAAAAATGAATTTTATGTTAACCTTATGAAAATAAATCTTTCACATTAAGATGACTTTTATTTGTTCATGTATTAACTAATATCATTGAGGCTAAATGAAATTTTCTTAAACATAAAAGAAATAATTTTTTCTCAATTTGGTTTCTTCTAAAAAGAAGAATTAATTTTTACATAATTGGTTAATTCTTTTTTACTTTTTTTTATTTTAAAAAAAATAATAAAATAAAAATGAAATTTTTACTTTCAAGTCATTTCTTCTACCTAAAAATAGACTATTGGGACTTGAATGAAATATAGCTATTTTCAAAAATCACTCGATCAAGTTTTGAATTTTTAGAAATTGAAATTTTTTGCAAAGTTAGCCATTTTAAGTTAGTCAAAATATTTTGGTCAACCGTTTTAACAGGACGTTTTTAAGTGTCTTAAAACCCTTCTTAGGATGTTAATTGAACCCCTACCAATTTTCTCTAATTTTAAAGGTTTATTTCTGTTTTTGAACCTTTAGAATTCTTTTAAGTTTTCTTGATTTTTCTATAAAAATTAAGTGTCGGTTCTGTAATTTCTCTTGAGTTATTTTGAAAATTACCTAAGTTTTAAAATGACTTGAGAAGTCAAAAATCATTTTCTTTTCAAATAATTTATCTTCTCTTTGACAAATTCGAAAAGGGATAAAACGATAGGTACAAAAACAGATTAGAGATGAGATGCGAAGCATGCAGACCCGAGTTGACAGGTTTGAGCAGAGGATCAACCGGATAGTAAAGGGTATCTAGTCCCCATATTTAGCGAGTGTACATGCTGAGTTGGCTGCGCTCTGGAAGACGGTTGAGGATTTGTACAGGAGACCTTCCCCCCCACTACCCATAATCAAGGAGTTTCACGAGGAAGAAGAGATACCAGATACTTGGGGTGTTAGAGAGTCGGACACAACTTTTAGAGTTGATGATGGCGAGAGCAACAAAAAGAAAAAGAAGAGAAAGAGAAAAGAAATTAAGGTTGTAAGAGCAGAAAGTATTCAGACCGAGCGGGACTGTAAGACTAGGGTCCACGAGATGGCGACGAGAGTTGGTAGCTCTCGAGTTGTTGATGCTGCAGATCTGAGCAATAGTACCGCTACATCGCCAGATTCACCATTGAGTGCACCGACCACAGTTGATGTCACTATTGATGCGAGAGTCTCGGGATACTATTGGGACCATTGATACTAAGAGCGGGGCCATTCTAAGACCCCCGTACTGATACTGCATGATATGGCGCCTTGAGCGCCTAGGTATATCTTTGCCCCTTGTTTTACTCTATACATGTATTGGGACAGTACATATGCTTTCAGTTGGGGGTGGGGGTATACCACTTAGCTTCCACGATTTTTTATTTCTATGTTTCTTTTCCCATCGGTTGTGGGTTGAACGGAGAACTGACATGTCTAGGATAAAAATGTGATGTGTTGTGATTTGTTTGGTGATGTTCCGTGTTTGTGTTTAATTAGGAAGAAAATTTATACCTAAGTCAGTTGATATGTTTTGTGTGATTGTGCTTAAATGTGTTGAAAAAAATGACACCCCTGTGTGATGTGTGTATGCATGTGACCACCGTGAATCTCAAAATGACATTAGGATTAAGAGCATAATAATCATGGCTAAATAATTACATGAACTAGATAGATAGTAACTTGCGATGTTACCTTATACCATGTGTGTGAGAGGCGTTACCTAGTTTCCTCTGTGTATGGAATCTAAAACTTGCCAATTTAGTCTTGCATAAGTTGTAGGATAGTCGGTTAGGAAAGGATCATAGGCCGTTCTTAAAAGCAGTCCACTTTAGCCTAAATAACCAACCAAATGTGAATGAGAATCCCTTGATCTCGATTTTGAGCCTTAATAGACCTATTTTCTTGTTTACACTTATTCACTTTCCCAATTTAATTGTAATGAACTTGTTTTGGCCCTGGTCCTCCTTGGATACTGTGCATCTCAGCTCAGACAAATCGCTTAAGTTAAGGTTGACTATCATAGGGGTGCGCAAGTAAAATTGGGTATGAATAGAAAACAAAGAAGGGTTGTGTGTGAAACAAAAAGAGAATCCAAAAGAAGAGAAAAAGAAAATCAAGAAGAAAAGAAAAATTACAAAAAAAGAAAAAGAAAAAAATAAAAGAACCTGCACCCAGCCTAAATGAGCAATAAAAGAATAAAAAGGGAGACATAAGGGTGGAGTGAAATAAAAGTTGGTAAATTAGTGGACCCTAGAGTAATTGTAGTGCCAAGGAGGCTAAGTCACTAAAAGTTTCCAAATATATCATACCAGTCCCAAGCCTACGTTACAAGCCAAATAAAGCCCTATAGTGATCCTAACCCGAATGTCTGAAAACTAAGGTAAAGAAAATAAGGGCAAGCCTATGACATTCTGTGCACACTGTTGGAACTTATTTGTGAGTGAGAGCGCCTTTTGACCATCCCGACATTAATATATTGATCTAGCTAAGCAATTGGGACTTCTTTGATTGTGAGGGTACATGGGTTGCATTGTTAGATTACTTATATGTTCGGGTAGTGTAATTTGTATATGCATGGTTGTTTGTTGCTAATGTGATGCCATCATTGGATTCCCTTGTCTCACGTGGTTGTACTTCATCGTCATACACAGTTGGGTTTGAAAAAGTTCAAATTAGGAGGGGGAAACATGTTTTGAGCCAAATTTGAAAATCGTCTGCCAAAGGTATCTAAGGATCTTCCTGGTTAAGCATCGTATTAGTTTTTGTTTTGTGTTGTTTCTTGAGGACATGCAAATATTCTAAGTTGAGGGTGTTGATGTGCCAGAGTTTCATGGCACTGTCGATTCATAAAACGGTGAAAATATGCATTTACTTAGGCTGTTTTATCGAATATGATGTGTATTTTGTGTATGTTGCCGGTAAATTAGGTTGAAAGTGGTGTTGAATGGAAAATGATGAAAATCTTTAAAAAATGTGAAGTACTGATCTGACAACGAGTCGTATAGTCACCTAACGAGTTGTTGCCAGAGTCGTGATGATAACAATGGTTGTAGATGATATACAAGAGTAAAGTACGGAATGACCACGACTCGTTATGTGAGACTATGAGTCGTGGCATGATGTCATACTGAGCATAGTGGATAAAAGTCTTGAAGATCGACAAAAGATGTTTCAGTACTAATGAGTGAAGACCAGGAGTCATAATGACTGTCTACGACTTGTAGTGAGGAGTCATTATGACAACAGACTCAAAAGTCCTAAAAGTGAAAAGCTATTGGAGTGGTTACGAGTTGCAGTATGACTCGTTAAGTCACATTACGAGTCGTGACCACTGAAGCCAAAAGAGAACTATGATAGCAGGCAATGAGTCGTGACCAGTTCTAATGGCTCGTTGCCAGAGGCGTGACCACTGCCGACCTAGTTTTCCTATTTTGATTTGGCTAGGTTTTCTTTGTTATTTTGAGACTATAAATACCTTGGGGTACTTTTGTAATAGCTTATACACTTTTGATATCTTTTCATATACCTAGTCTTGACTTCAATCAATAAGAATTCAAATTTGCTGAAAAATAATCTTAGCATGAGGACATGAATCCAGGATATTAAAAGTTACCCACGTTTGATCAAGACGAGTAACAAAATAACAATTCCAATTTAATTTCAACGCTACATCAATGGTAAATTCCTATCAACAAATAAAGAGAGACGAAAGAATTCAAGAATTTCACAACCAGTACTCAATAAGGGATTTGGTTTAAATCAAAGTTCATGCAAATTGAGGCTTTTCACATATGTCAATTTAAAGGAGCAAGGAAGCACCAAATTAAATGAATCAAGTCAAAATCATAGCCATGTTTTCATAAATTTCAAATCTAGAAATCAAGCAATACAAATAAAAAAATAAAATTTAAGTCGTAATAGAAATCAAACTCGGAACATTCATAGTTTTCTTCAAGTTCGAACTTGAAGTGCTAATTTATGAATTTTTCTCCCCAAAATAGTGATCTACGTCATTTCTGAATCACTGAGAGAGATAGGAATCTCTTTGGTGATGTTCTCGTGGTGGTTACGGTTTGCTGTCTATTGACTTGATGATGCAGCGATGATGAAAGAAAAGGTGACAGAGGGTACGACATGGTGCTTGAAGGTTGGAGTTTAGGATGGTGTGGTGGTTGCGATGGTTGGCAAAGCAAATAAAGTAGATTGAGAGGGAGAAGAGAGGTAATAGCAGTGGTGCTGGTCTGCTGGTATCACGTTGTTTGCAACAGAGTTTTGTAGTACTAAAAATTAACTGCAAGAAAAAATTAATAAAATAAAAATATTTTTATTAAATGAATCTTGTGAGTACAATTTTATTGTTCTCTTAATTCTTCTCTCCTTAGATTTTCTATGATTCGAGGGCTTTCTGTAGTATTTTTCTCGAATATAAGATGATTCAGTCCTCCTTGAGATGTGTTTGATCTCCGGGGATGTCGTTCATCACTTCTTCATTTTGGGTTGATCTCCAGGAAGAACTTTGTTGACTATTCCTTTGAAGAGTTGTGTAGTTGATGTTGTGACTTGCTTCAATGCTTACAAAATAACCCTAGAAAATTATGTAATCCTCCTATTTATAGTTGTAGGGGGTCGACAGTCCAAGGGTAAACGAACTCTTCTGCCTCATTTTGATTGGTCCATTTGGCCATCAAGTTTATCACAAATGCTATGTGATAAGTTTGCTTGTAATTGGACAAAAATTTGTCATTTAGGACATTTGGTAATGTTTTATTGGCCCTTGAACTTGATTGGCTTATACATCATTTGAATGTGTTGTCTAGTCTTGTTGGTCTTTAATTTGACTGGAATGCCACACCACATAACATGTGGCATGAGTTTGGGATTCAAGATAAAATGGGCTTTAATTTGACTGGATTGACTTCCGATTTTCGCTCCCAACTGCTCCCATTACGGCATCCGTACTTTCCTCCATTTTTGAATCCCTTAAATCATGGCAAAATACTAGAGAGGTTACCAACTTGTAAGTGTTCAAGCTTTAATTGATTTTTATGATTTACTTCATTAATTTTTTGAATTTTTTTTTCAACTTTACCAATTCAGGATTTTTTCCGTTTTTTTTGGTTGCATGTTGATTTTTGTATGAAATTTCTGTATTGTGCAATCATATTCAAGTTCAGTAGTTCAATTTTTTTCGTTTTTTTCATATAATACAAGTTGGTTTTTGTTTTTCTTCAGTCGATTTTTTCATTTTTTTATATATCTTTGATTTTCTTATTTTGTAGTTCAATTTAACACTACTGTTAAATTAATATAGTGTAAATTGGTAATGGATTATCCTCCTAGCTTTAGTTTAAGAATTACTCAGTTAGATGCAAAAGAAAAAGATATTTTCGTTGGATCTATTCCCGGTAAATTTAATGAAGAGGATCCGAATTTCACAGAGAATCGTTCAAAGCACCAAAACGACCCCGTTACAATGAACAAATTGAAGGAAGTTGCCACTTCTAGATTGAAGAAGTCAGCAGGTTCAAAAGCGGCAACTAAAAAGATGTTTGATGATTCTGGTCGACTGCGTCTTCCCAAGGTATTGATTTAAGTTGTTGTATAAGTTGACATATGTATAATAATACTTTATACATTAGTTATTTTGTCCTACTATTGTATAATATAGGTATTCTGAAATATATTTCAATATGTTATATATTGGCAGTTGTGAAAATCTAAACAGTTATAAAGTATTAATATTGTATAAGGTAACATTATACATTAGGACAAGCATATAGGTCATACATATTTTAATGTGAAAATCAGTATTATGACATTATACATTATTGCAGTTTATTTTTTAAATGTATAAGTTACCCTCATACATGTATATCTGTTGTTTAATTAGTGTTTGATTCTAATTTTGAGATGTATAAGTTACCCTCATACATGTGTATTTGTTGTTTATTTAGTGTCTGATATAAATTGTTACATGTATAAGTAACCCTCATACATGTTTAAATGTTGCTTAATTAAGGTTCTGATTTGAATTTTTAGATGTAGAAGCTATCCTCATATAAGTGTAACCGTTGTTTATTTAGGGTCTGATATAATTTGTTAGATGTATAAGTTATCATCATACATGTGTAACTATGATTTATTTAGGTTCCGATTTTATTATACATTACTTCAATTTATTTTTAAATGGATAAGTTGCCCTCATACATGTATATAACAGGTCCTAAGGAGCAACACACCGATGGTCAATCTGAGCGCGTCATTCAGACTTTTGGAGGATATGTTGAGAGCTCGTGTTATTGACTTCATACTCTTTCAGTTTCTTGATAGTTAAATTTGTGTTGCAGTAAACTACAATAGATACGCCTATGGTGTATTGTACTAGAAGTTTAAGTTCTATCTTCATTTTTTATTAGTGCACTCCGCGTATGAAATTACACTATATATATTGTTGTATTCTTAATTGTATCTGCGACGAGGTTTCTACTTGTAGGAAATTGTCTTTTGAACGGTGTAATTCACAAGTAGTACCCATTTCCAACCCATTGCAAATAACCTAATATATGAAGAACAGGATGCTTCAACAAGTACTTTCCAAACATAAAATAATGCAATCTAGTTGTTTATATTCAAATTACTGCATACAACAACATATTCAATGAAATTTCATAAGGAATAAGGAGGGTAAAGTGTAGTGAGAAATATGGCAGGTAAAGTGTATGGAAACCTTACCACTATCTCGTGCAGGTAGAGGGGCTGTTTTCGAGAGGCCCGCAACTCAAGTACAACAATTTCAAGTACAAAGGGAGAAGAAGATAGTGAAGAGAATATAGCAACTAACAAGAAAATATATTCAAATTACATTATAAGAAAAGGCAATATTAGTCTCAAAGTATGTTTTCAACAAAGATCGAGTTTAGTTATGAATTTCGTCATTCGTTAAAACCGATATTTTAATACATATAATAAAGCAATTTTTAACCTTGCAAACCTTTAAACATTACATACATAGTAGTACATTTCTTGATGTTTGTTTCCTAAAAAATCATGTTAGAAATTAAAGGATCGGAGTTCCCTCGTTTCTTTTTCATGCTCCTTTTATACAACTTGAATTCAACTTGATGTACAATCATATTTATATGCTTGAATTCAAAAATTTATGTGATGAAGAATACGAAGACACACACTCGTAGCAGATACCCATAAATTCAAGTTTGAACTACTTAGGTTATATGGCTGTTAACTAGGGATGTTGAAAGGAAATCGACAAACCATACTCTGATATATTGAGAAAAAAATCCAATTAGTAGTTTGGTATTGTAAAAAAAGATATTTTCTAGAACCCGTGGAACTTGAATTCCCTACATATTTTTAAGAAACTTGTTTTCTATAGAAAATATTTTTCAAAAATTTTAACCAATCAAACTTGAAAAATTAGAAAATGTTTTATGAATTTTCTGGATACTGAACACACACATAATGTAAAGATAACTTACAATAATTAATGTAGTTTAACCTACTATACCTGCAAAATAATATACCCGCAAATTGTTGTATTGTAATATACCCGCAAAATAATCTCATCATTATTTAATTCTCGTGTTATATTGCTAATATAACTTGTTCACTATCAAACGAATCCTACAATTTAAGGTAAGAAAAATACTCGTGTCCTTTCTTATATTATTTTGGACATAAACATATACTAAAAATAAACTAGTTAATATAGACTCCATAAACAACCTTCATCTCTTCAATAATGTGTGATTATAAAGTAGAACGAAAAAGTCGAAGGGTGTATAGAGGATGTTTGCGTTCCTCGACGTGTGAAGGTTGCAGTTCATGCATATGTTTTGGATGTGAAATATGTTGTTTCTCAAGCTGCAGTTGCCAGACATGCATTGATTTCACAAAGACTTCAAAAGCTTAAATCACACTTTACTTAGAATTTCTCTCTATTTGTATGGGCATGTTCTTCCGATCATTTAATTCAATTGAACCCATGCACTTCTTACATAACTATATTTACCCGAATGAATTAAATGATCGAAAGAACTTGCCCATATAAATAAAAGAAATTCCATGTAAAGGGTGATTTAAGCTTTTATAGTCTTTGTGAAATCAAAGCATGTCGGTGTGTATTCGCTTGTGATTGATTAATTTTGGAGCTGTAAATTCACTCACAAAATTTGTTGTTGCAACCAAAATAATCAGCACTCTGTCGGTAAGACTGCAAGTATGCTCCGACTCAAATCTTTTTTATCACAAACATTTCCGATTCGTTCATAGAAGACACCTTCAAGACCCATTTGCAGTTTTTGTTACGATAATTAAGTACATAAATGCATCAATTTTTTTACACTGAGTCAATGTATTAAATAAAAGTATTAAAAATAAAAATATATGGAAAAAATGTCATTCCCGGCACTGCCCCAGTTTTCATTATACATTTGTCTGAATGTATAATCAAATATTATACATTCATAATTTAATGATTCAACTACACAAAACCCAACTACAAAACACAAACTACTTCAAAATGTCTAATACCATATTACCGTACATTTCTTCGACTGACACAGTTTCATTATACATTGGCATGAATGTATAATAACACATTATACATTCGTAACTTTATGAGCTTCAGCAACACAGAACCCAACTTTAGAACATAAACTTCTTCAAAATCTCTAAAACCATATTACTATGGATTATAAGATCAGCAAATAAAATTGACACTTTTATATCATACTTTTTCTTTTCGGATCATTTCGCTTCGGTATTGGATTTGTCCAAAGTTGAAATACAAAGCGAAAAATTAATCAAACCATAAAATAGTTTCTTCAACTCAATGTAAACCCTCACTCTATTGTCGTTCCTAATGACAATTGGAGAGGAATTTCCTTCAACCACATATTTAACTTCAATTTTTTTACGTACTTCGTCTATATCCAATTTAATTGCGATCGTAGCAACCAATTTCAAGAAAGTTATACTTTTCAAAATAACTATTGTGTCACTTTTGTATGGCTGATAACTAATTTCTAATTCCTAAATTTTAGAATGTCAAAACAATACAGGTATATTCATATGAATTTTAGTAGTATTGACGAACGTATGTAGAAGAAGATTTTAGTAGTATTGAAGAACGGATGTAGAAGAAAGTGGTTTTTTTTTACTTTCCAGATCGTGATTCACAGAAAAAAGAAAATAAAATTAAGTATAACAAATTTTTTGAAATTCAAATATCAGTTACTTTTTCTATCCATAAACGAGTTAATGTTAGCTAATTACTACCGCTAATTAAGAAACTGCAAAATGATTAAAGATTCTCTTACCTTAAATATAGGATTAGCTGGTACACATACATTCAACCAATGTATAATATTTGGACGAATGTATGAGTATGTTTGCAAAAAATGGGAGAGGGAAAACAAGAAGGGATTTTGTGTAATTATTTTCATTAACTATGGGATTTATGTTGTTTACACTAAAAGTTATGTGTCTACAGATGGTTCCTACTTCAAATCTTATCGAAGTGTTGATCTATTGATATGAGACAAGGTTTGAAGTATCAAAAGGATCGACACATTATTTTTTTCATGTGTGTTTTCACACTTGTTGTGAAGTGTGGCTTCCGCATCATCGATTTTGAAATAACTTTGATTATTTTCTTTGGAAGGAAATAAAATTTCAAATGTAGAACAACCATATTTGGTGTGCATTCAACATAAGACAATAGACTTAGCTCTATAATTTACATTTGAACAAAGCTCTCCTAGGAATTCCTTTTTGATACAAATTGAAAATCCTACTCAATGTAACATTAGAATTAATTTGTCAAGATCAAATTAAGGTGATACCCTGTTGGAATTCGCAACATGAATGTTTGGGGGTTTCAACACCGACCCTTTTTTTGTTTTCTTATTTTATTTAAATGTGAATACTTTCTTCAATTGTGATTGGGATTCTCGGGAAAAGAACTCTTTTTATGAGGAACTCTTAATCCTTACCCTACCAAAAGACAAATTCTTTATTGAAAAATACTTATAAATAGGAGGGATTATCCAAAGATTTTACATTGCAACAACTTTCGTAATAGGTTTTTCCTAGCAGCTTGGAACGTCTGTAGGAAAAAATTCATAGCGTGTTCGAGGAGTGTCCAAATTATGAACGACTTGTAGCACTAGAAAGTAGATAGGTAGAGATACATCTTTACTTAAATCCACACTTATATTATGTTCAGATTCGCTCAAGTATTCTTCTAAAATTAAACTTTCAGTTTTAGTTTGATACTTTTTTTAATTTTACGCAGCCTCATGAAAAGTCTCGTAAATTGACTTAGAAATATCAAAATCAGGAGCGTTTTTTTGTGTTGGAAAGTAAAATAAAAAAGATACATTGTATATGGAACCACAATCAGATTGTTCCAAATTATTCCTGTTATTCCCCCAAAACTAGTCTTTAAATCTTGATTTGCTGGTTTTATCAGCATTGTGTAGCATCTCAACAATTTTAGTATCTCGAATTAGGAGTATCAAAATCAGAAGAGGCTTTTTTCATTGGAAAGTAGGTTCATAAATCTACATCATATGTGAAGACCATCCTCAGAAAACTTCCGCATTTTCTCAGATAATTTTCTAAAATTTGATCAAAAACTTGTAACGACTTCGTGGTTTTCATCTTCTTCTTTGAATCCTTTGGTGGGTTTTAGCTTGAGGCCTTGTCACATTGGTGTAACTATCGTCCATCTTGCTGAACTGAAGCCTCGTGGAACTAGCACCGACTGTATAGCTCCGATAAGCTCCTTTCACTTAACATCGTGTGTGCTTTATCATCCTCGTTTTTTTGGAAAATTTGGAGGCAAATTGGATGAAAATCCAAAAACTACATATTAATATCTGTAAAACTATTTTTCTTGTATTATTTAAGGCTTTTTTTCAACACCCAATTTGGAGAGGGGCTCTCAATTTGTCACAATTGACAATGATATCCACCATGACTATTAAACGTAGACCACAATGTTTGATATGCCAATTTGAGGCATCATGTAGTCCATCATGTCCCATTTAACCTTTGTACTATTGGCACCAACACATATTGTTGGATTGAAGTTTTACATAGCTGGCATTGATTCGCGTAGAATCGAAAAGCTTTATACCTCCAGCATTATGGATGTGTCTTCTTGTTCATCTTTTTTTTTGCAGGTTTATGCAAATAGTCTCGATATCAGATCAAAAAGGTCCACATTATTGACACCTAATTTTTTTTCCTCCATAACTAAGTTTAATTTTGAGTTTCTTCGATTTTCAAATAAAATTACAATATTATTTTATCCGAATAAAAGTTTTTCAAAGTATTTATCTGGGTAATTTTGTATTCAATTATACGAGATTATATAATTTGGTTACTTAAACATTTATTTTATGAAATATCACATTTTAATCAAAGCTTATCCTGAAAATAAATTCGAACACTTGAAATCTTGATTTAAATATAATTTATTCTCAAAGTTAATTTATTTGGATAAATATGTGTTTAATTTAATTAAATCAAGAAACCCGGGATTAAAGTAGGAATTAATTCGTATCAAATTTCAATTCAATTTAACCAATCTAATAAATTTGATCATAATTGAAACTAAATTGACCAAAATTGTTCTGCAATTAGCCAATTAACTTTTAATTTTGTCAAAATTTAAATAGAATGAGCTAAATTCTAATTGAAGTTATTTTCTAAATAAACCCAAAATTATCCAATTCCTAAATTTCCAACCCTTAACAACAAAAAAATCCACTTTATTTTTAATTTTTTTGACCCAATCCAGTCGGCCCGAGCCCAATTATCCCAATCTCATTTCTTTTTTTCTGCTTAACATTAAACAAGAAGCCCAACACCCCCACCGACCCGTTTAGGCCCAATCTCAATCCTTCTCTTCCATAAATCACGAACAGCAACAGAAAATTACCAAAAACCGCACACCATCCATGGAAAAAACTAACCCGAATCCCAATGAACCAACCCTCAATCTGAAACTAATAACCCGATTCTAACCCATTTCTTTCCCTATTCTTCATCGTGCATTCTTCCACGCGGTTCGGTACGGAGAAGGACATAAACCTTCTAGAAGAATGCCGAGGTGGAAGCTAGGTCGTGGCTCAAGCGAAAGTTCCAAAAAAATCAAGCTTGAATTCATTGGAATTGTACCATGAAGGTGCATATGTTATCAATTTCGATTGGTTGAGAGAGAATTTTATTTTCTCCCCAAGATTCCCAAATTTAAATTTCCTTCTAGAATTCCAAATTGAGTACATGAATAACGTTGTAATTCTGTCCTCAACCAAAAATTCGAATTTTACCCCATTGAAAATCCCTAAATTACCCCCTATTCCAATTTTTTTCCCACATCGGACGAGACCCAAAAAAGGAACCCGACATCTTTCTATAAAAGCTCACAGTGAGATGAAAATTGGGGGTCGAAGAGAAAGCAAAAAAAAAGGCCTTTGAAAAAAATACAGTTTCGTTTAGTAAAATTTTTATTTCTTGACATTTGTCGGTTAATTAGAGCTCCCAAAGTGACAACGACGGTGTTTACCGGTGGTGGTTGATTCTGACGAAGCTCGTAGTTTTATTTTTCTAACCCCAAACAAGTAACATTCTATTTCCATTTAATTTTCGATTGTATTCTGCTTCATCTGGTCATTCTGTAGTCATAAGTGATATTTCAAAAATCTTGTATGCTAGGTTGTTCGCTGTAGAGGCCTTAAATGCCGTAGGTTTCTTCTGGTAATAATGAATGTATGTTGGTTGTATTATTGATTTGGGTTAATTTTTTGTTTTAGCTGCTGTGGTTTTTGTTATCTCTGTCCCGGCCTCGTAATCTGTTATTTATTCTTGGTGGTGTTGATTAACTTCTGACCTAATGCTTCACCTGGTGTACTGCTTGATGTTTGGGTTATTGGTTTCTCGCCTAAAGTTCAAGCTTTGATTATTCGTTCCATTGTTTGTCTGAATGTTGTTTGGTTTAATTCATTGCTATTGTTGTTTAGTTGGTGGTTTCATTGGTAAGACTACTTCTTGAGGTTTTTTGGCTTCTTAAATGCCAAAAGAACAATGAGGAAAAGTCCAAAAGAAAGTTAGATAATCCTACGATTCCTCGATGACCATTTTGTTTGAGTCTGTCGGAATGAGGAGGAGGATCAGAATAATATATCGTCTTGATCGTTGTTTCTATTTGATGTTGTAACTATTGAGTTGGTAGCATCATTAATAAGACTACCCCTTGAGGTTTTTTGTCTTCTCAAATACCAAACGAACCATAAGGAAAAGTCCAAAAGAAAATCAGAAAATCCTAGGATTCCTTGATGACCATCCCGACTAATAAAAACCCTACTTTTGAGTTTGTCAGAATGAGGAGGAGGATTAGAATAATATGCCCTGCCCCCTCCCTTTTCAGTTTGCTGGAAATACACTAGGTATGTTGTTGTTGTTGTTGGTTGTCTTTTTTTTAATCAAAAATTTGAAATTTTGGAAATTTTTTCTTTGGATTTGTATTTAGTATGTGCTTTGATTAAAAGGTAAATTTGATAGTGTTTTGTTAAATTACTGGATACTTGAGCGGGGCTGTTTAGAGAGAATATCTCAACTTTTACTGCCATTATGTTACACCTGTGGTTTATGTTTGGACTGAGGATTCCCGGGGATTTCTTTTTCTTGGTCAATAACGTCAAGAAAAGAGGGATGAAGTCATATTTATTTTACTCTCGAAGGAAAGGATGGAAGGTGGAATAGAGCATTATAATGGTCCACTTCCATCTTTCGAGAGCCTACTGCCAAAGTCCTGTTTTGGAACATTTGGGATTCACAAATATTTTCCTACCCTCGTTTTATCTCATTCGATTATCATACAGTGATTGCCTTAAGTACTCTATGGCTTCACATACCAAAAGTGTTCATTAGGGTGTGCTTTCGGGAATGTTCTCTGTACTGGGATTTTTTATTTTTTTTAAGATTTGCCTTTATGTCCTTGATAATGTTCTTTCAATCCTAGTAATCGCTCCCTAAGTTTTAATCTAGAGAATAATTTATTTCTCAATTTATTTACTGTTCGTTAAGCTTGAATCTGGAAATTAGCTTGTATCTCAGTTTCCTTTATTTCCCTTTAAGTTTAATTCGGAGATTGATTTTGGTTTTCTTCACTGTTCCATAAGTTTTAAACTGGAAATTGATTTTTGTTTTGGTTTCTTGGTTGTTTTGATTACCTCCATTTTTTGCGTTGACGTTATGCCTTTATGAGCACAACTCATTATCTTTTAATCGACTTTTAATCATTAAAGATCTAGGTTACATTGCTTCCTTTAGTCAATCAATTATTAATCTCTTTATATTTTCTTTCTTTACTTGAGCCTGTGTTAACTACTACTATTTCTCTTATCTTTTACCCTTTCTCCTTTTCTTTCTTTTGTCGATTGAATGTTAATATGTTCTTTTCTCTTCTTTCTTTGCATGAAAATTGTTTGAGTTCTGCACAAACTCTTTCATGTTGCATGTTTCTGTGAGCCAATGAGGCCACCCTTTGCGAGTCGATTCCGGAGTTTGAGTTAAAAGTCAATAATACGACGTATAATCACGAGGAGTCGGAAGGAGAATAATGGGTTAAATCCCATTTTTTTGAAATAGCTAAGAGACTTGAAAGTCTCATTTTATTTCTTATTGTTGTCTTTTTACTTTTATTTTATTTATTAGTTTGTTTATTTCGTTATTTATTCATTTGAGTCTCGAAGCCAAAGTTGTAAATTAATACAGGTGAAGCAGGTTGTGGGCCAAAAAGGGCTCAAAAATATAGTTTAGGATAGGTTGTGGATCAAAACCCATTATCTAGATTAGGATAGGTGAAGTTGGGTTGAAAGCCCAATTATATTAGGACAGGGTTGATGGATTTGGCCTTAAGAGCCCAAATCATTTATTTCTTCCCTTCTTTCCCCCTTTTCTATGTTTATTTTCTTTGTGTTCCTGAGAACCTAGTTAAACCCCTAACTAAGTCACCTTAAAACTGATTTTGCAAAAACTTCCAAAATATTCCTTAATCAATTTCTTTTCAACAATCGACTTTTTCCTTTTAGAAGTTAGTCAAAAGAAATTATTTTCAAATAGTCTAGATAATCGTAAGTTAGCATAAATTTTAGGTGCTTTACAAACCTTCCTAAAATGTTAATAAGAACCACTGACTTAGAATTTCTAAATTAGATGATTTTTTCGTTTGAATCATTTAAAGGTTAACTTAATTTTTCCAAATAAATTAAGTGACGACTCTGAAAGTCAAAATTTCCGCAAAACAGAAATGGCAACTCTATTGGGGATTTTTCTAGGTTCTAACCAAATGTTTGAATTTATTTTTTGTCTAACTATTAAATTGTTACGTTCTTATATGTTTCAATTCTGCGAAATTTAACTGTTGCATTTCATAGTATGATCCTGCATTGATTATTAAACTGTTTTGGGGTTTCGTGGATGTCCCGACCCCTGTTGTTCAACTCCAAATCAAATGTTAGGAATACGACAGTTTATCGGCACGTTAGGCGGCTGGAGGCTGTTCGTGTTTCTTAACTCAAGTTGTACGCTTGAGAACCTATGTCCAAACCCACTCTATACACCTAGGATAGAGCTAAACCAAAACTCTCTTTTAGGCATGAGCCTAGGACGACCCAATATCCAAGGGGGTATTAGGCCCATTAGAAAACTTGCCCTGTGTCTATTGACCCCGAGTCAATTATAGACGAATCATGTTTATGTGTTGAAGAAAATACATGTTTGTTTAAACAATCCATTATCCCTTAAGGTAGAGGGAAGGATTATTTTCGTTTTCTTTCATATAGGAATGGCCCAACCATACCCTTACCAGAAGTTCAAGATGGTTATCGGACCTAACAACTTTATGAAAGTGCGGTGGACGTATATGAGCGAAGAAGATAAAAGAGTTGTTAGTACGCATATCGAGCACCTGCCTTCACTCACAGAGATGGCTGCCTGGCCCAAAATGATTCATGTTCTAGCAACATTTTGGGATGACAACAACATAACGTTTCTATTCGGCGAGGTAAAGTTGTCACCCACATTTGAAGAAGTTTTGACTTGTTATGAAAGTCTTGATATGTGCAGAAAGAGTAAGAGCACACCAGATAATAGTGTTCTAGTCCCTAACATGATGAATCGTCAAGAGATCTAGAAAGTTTTTGCAATCAATGATGACACTTGGTTGGGAGAACATGATAGGGCAAATATATCCTTTCATGGGTTGTATCACCGATTTTGAAAGTATGACACTTTTGAGAAGTTCGGTCATAAATTTGAGTCAGAAAAAAAATGGAAGGAAAAGAGAGCATTTGATTTTGTGGTGGGTTTACTTGGAACAATAGTGTTTCCAGAAGGAGAAAGTGGAACCATAAATCCGAGGGTCGTTATGGTAGAGGATACTCTCTTTAACGGGATGGATTACGATCAAACTAAGGTGTTCCATACCTTAGCCCCTATGATAGTCATCGAGATATATCGGGCGTTAGGATTGTGCCAAAGTGGTGACCGTTTCTTTCAAGGTTGCAACCTTATCCTACAGTGGTGGATGATGACGTACTTATTGAAGAATCCAAGAGTAGGACAGTCGTATACTCGAACAAGGGTGAATATCCTATTATCACTAGACATGCATTTGTTCCTGCACAAGTTTCAGAGGAAAGAGTCTCCAGAATTTTGGTTCAAGATGTTCGGGGAATTGAGTGACGACGAAATTCAATGGTCAATCAACTATCTTAGCCCAAGAAAGTACATTACTCGGGGGGAATGAATGGCCTTTCCTAGTACTTCCAGGACTCAGGGGAACTCGTCCTTATAATCCCTTTCCAGGTTCTCAGACGGTTCGATCTCAGGAAGGTAATACCACAAATGGTACCTATGCTTAGATTCTTCACTGAGTATGATGACTTCGGAACGCCCCTCAAGCAATACAAGGTAGATGGGTGAAAGAGAAGAAAAACACAGGAAATATCCTTCCATATCGGGTATGAACCCGAAGTTAGTGACACATACAAGGATTGGTTATAGAACAGTCTTCCTGGAGCATTGATCCTAGGACCAAACATACCCACTCGGATTATTGATATGGAATCAGAGCATCAGATCTGACTCCAAAAAATTCAAGATGAATAATAAAAAATAAGATCGCACACCAACATAGGCATATGGAAGATGCCTCGACTATACGCATGTTAAAAGAAGAGTTAAAGAGAGCCAGACAAGAAACTAATGATGCTAGGCAATGTTTGATTGATTTGGATGATTTCATGGCGGATCATATTGATGGCATAGAAAAAATGACCTACGAGAACAAGGCACAGTTGTGTGGGAGTCATCTGATCATTAACAAATATCAGATATGGCAGGAGGAGAACAAGGCTAAGAAGGCAAGGGAAAATGAAGGAGCATCCAGTAGCTAGTTTTCTACCCCCTGCGTGGGACCTCATTTTTATTTCATGTTATCTCTCTTTCCCCTAAAGATTGTATCCCTCTTATGCTATTTTGTAGGCATTTGTGCCCTTTATATATTTATGAAAGTTGGGGATAATGGATTGTCTTTAAAATGGCATATATTTTCTTTGAAATTTGTTAGGCTCAATCCCTCGGCTCAAAAGGGTCATCCCAATTACGATACGTGTTATGTTTTTATGTGAAATAACTTCCTTATGTGTTTATGTGCATTTTCTTGAATCAAAGACAAATTTATCCACTATACTCCTGTGGATCAGTTTGGCTATGACATAAACAACTCTATGTGGTTACTTTTTGTCAAATATCTTACATTACTTATTAAATATAGGAACTAACAGAACTGACTTTGAGTTATTTTACTTTACAGCTAACAGAAAACTACTCCGTGTTGAAATAAGCTGGCAGAACATCCTTACTTCATGTGGTCCAAAAAGCATAAGATTCCATCCCCTAACCATCATTCAAATATGACTAGAAGTGATAAAGAAAATGCATTAGCCATAAGGGACAATGTAATAGCAGAAAAAAATGAGATGATTGTTGAACTCGCGAGAAAGTTGGAAATGCTTCATGAAGAAATGAACTAAACTAGAGACTTGGATAACCTGGCCATCACTGTCAACGCTTCTTCCCCAGGAAGACACGGGCCTCTGCTCTAGATCCCATCTCTCAGTACGCTTATTCTTGAGGATCATCCAAATAACATACCATTCGTCCCCGCTCCCCAACTTTTCCAGAACACCAATCGAGTAAATAACCCAGATGCTTACCATACATAAAATTTATCCCAAACCCCACAAAACCCGCTCCCAAATACAGAAAATCCATTTCTGAATCCATTAAATCTACCTCCGAATCCACAAAATTCATTTCCAAATCTGCAAAATTACTCTATAATTCCTCAAAATGTTCTCAATTTCCAAAACGTCCTCCCCACTTACCTAACCTCTTCCCATCCTCAAAATTAAGCTACTCTCCCAAATCCTTCTCATGTCATCATATCCCCTAACATCTACAACTCCTTTCCCAATCTTGAGATAGACCATTATGAAAAGAAGAAAAAAGAGTAGAGGACTGAGCATGAAATAAAGTTGTTGTCTATGAATGAAGAGATTATAAGGATCAAGGAATCTCATGGGGAAGGGGACAATGAGGGTCCGGGGTATGATGATCTATGTGTTCACCCTGGAGTAAATCTACCAGAAGAATACAAGGTCCCTAAATTCAAAACATTCAATGGTACCGAAAACCCTATTGATCATTTAAGAAGGTATTGTGATCAAATGGTTGGGGTAGGAAGAAATGATGTGTTACTAATTTTCCTATTCAGTCGAAGCTTGAGTGGCGAAGCTTTAGATTGGTTCACATCTCAGGATCTGAGAAGATAGTCCGGCTGGAAAGTATTGGCTAAAAGCTTTCTCGATAGGTTCATATTTAACGTTGAAATAGTCCCTGAACTCTACTCATTAGACCGGATTAAGCAGAAGAATGGTGAGTGTTTTCGAGATTATGCCTTCCGTTGGAGAAAAGAGGCTACCAAAGTACAACCTCCCATGTATGAGGAGGAGATAATGTATGTGTTCTCTTGTGTCAGGAGGGAGAATATTATACAAGGATGGTATCCGCGGTCAGGGAAACTTTTATAGATTTGGTAAAAATTAGGGAATCTCTAGAAAAAAGCATTCGAACAGGAAAGATTGTCAAAACCCCAACATCATTTGGGACTTTTATATTCCCAAAGAGGAAAAAGAAAGATATAGGTAAGGTCTCTACTAATTCTGTTGCTAGGTTGAGGAAGAAATTTAAGCCTAGGAACATTCTCTCTTCTCCATCGTCACCAAATTTTCAGCATGTATTCTACGCCCAACCCCAATACCAAGCTCCACTTCCAAATGCCCAACCCCAATACCTAGCTCTACTTCCAAATATCCAATCCCAGTACCAAGCTCCAGTTCCAAATATCCAATCCCAGTACCAAGCTCTACTTTCAAATATACAATCCCCATACCAAGCTCCATAGCCAAATATTTTACCCCAATATCAAGTTTCGCAGTCGAATTGCCAGCCTCATGTTCAAGCTGCCCTTTCAAATAACCAAGAAAATGTCCAAGCACTTCTAAATTACCATCAAATACCTCCTCATGCTAATAAAACCACTAGAACCCCCCACATCCAAACCTCGAAAAGAGACCTCCCCGAAACTTCATGCTATTGGCTGAAAGTCGCACCCAACTCTTTGGGAGATTGAAGGATGCCAGACATTTACAGCCTATCCAATCAAAATTTATCAATCCTAATTCACGATTCTATCATGATGATCAAAATTATGCCTATCATTCTGGAGCGGTGGGGCACAGTACCAAGAATTGTGTTAGCCTAAAGCATAAGTTCAAGATTTGATTGATCAGAAGTTAATCACGCTTCAGTCGCTGGTACCAAATATCCACAGTAATCCATTGCCTAATCATGGGGGAACTACAGTTAACATGATTAAAATAGAGGTCAAATGGGTGTCTAGCAAGACCATCACTAAAGTGGATTCAAAAAAGTTCAAAAGAACAAAAGGGGTAGAGAAAATAGAGAGAGTCATAGCTGCCTTAAGTGTCAACGAGAGTCCCCCATTTATAGTGATGGCATCCTCAGCTCAGGTATACACTCCTCCGCCTAGGAAGAAATTTATTGTAGAGAATGCCGCTTCCCAAGGGATGACACAGTCTGGACGATGCTACATTCCTGAAGATTTGACCAATAGAAAGGATTCACAGAAAAGGCCAATCACTGAAGGGGAGGTCGAGTAATTTTAGAGGCGTATGCAACCAAAAGAGTATTTAATTATCAAGCATTTAGAGAAGACTCCATCCTAGATTTTTATTTGGGCAC
Organism: Capsicum pubescens; assembly: GCA_030864215.1. Taxonomy (NCBI): domain Eukaryota; kingdom Viridiplantae; phylum Streptophyta; class Magnoliopsida; order Solanales; family Solanaceae; genus Capsicum; species Capsicum pubescens. Next base: position 142,682,669 of record CM061539.1, on the reverse strand, counting down.
TGCTAATGAGTTTGCAATGCCACTAACAAGCTTTATTAAAGGTTCTAGATGAAGCATATGTTCTCACAGGCACGAGCATTAAGAATTTAGCCGCAATGATAGGGAATGTTATGGCAATTCATCGCATATCATTCACTGAGAAAGAGTTGTCATTTGAGGGAGTGATGCATAATAAAGCCTTACACGTCACTGTCATTTGTTGGGACTATGTGATTAATCGGGTATTGATAGATAACGGATTTGGTTTGAAAATTTTTCCTCTTTCCACATTGGTTCAAATGGGCTATGATTTGGGGAAAATTCGCCAAAGCCACGTAAATGTGTGGGCATTTGATGAAGGGTAGAGAGACACCATAGGTGAAATTGATTTGTACATCTAGATGGGACCTGCTGAATTTAAGGCTAAATTTCATGTTATGGATATCCATCCTAGTAACAACCTGCTCTTGGGGAGACCATGGATCCATGGTGCAAAGGCATTTTCATCGACCCTTCATCAGTTATTGAAGTTTATTTGGGAGGATCCTGAAATAGTCATTCAAGAAGTAGGAAGCCACACGAATTATCCCAATAGTTGTGTCGTTGATTGAAGATATTTCAAAGGGTAGAGTGTTGCGGAGAAAGATCTGACACCCAAAGGTCCAATGCCTTCTGTCTATAAAATAATTGCGACCGTGATGTTAAGAAGTGGGTTCGAGCTCAGTCGGGGATTGGGTAAGAATTTGAAAGGAATTATCGAGCCCATTATGGTCCTAGAAAAAGAATCTAAGTATGGGTTAGGATACCAGCCAACAAAGGAGGATGAGATTAAGGATAAGTCAAAGACAAGTCTGTCTAGGCCCTTGCTGCTCTTGTACCAGTCATTTCTCATGCTTGAGATGTCAAAAGATGATGGTCTTGGGGATGGGATAGAAAATCTATTCGAGGGATGAAATTCTATACCAGAAGATTTACCGAAGTCTAGTAGGGTGAAGAAGGTTGCACCAGGAGAGGCTTTGCAAAATTGGACCTCTACTCCACTCATAATTCATCGTCCATCGTGGTAGACGAAAGGGTACTTACCAGTAGTCTTTTAAAAATTGATGATGATTCAGAGGAGGACCCGTGATCCACCCTTTTATGTCTTAAATTTTCTTTACGTGTTTTACTGCTTCCAAAAAGGGATGGGCCCGCATTTACATGGGTTATGAGCCGTAGATTATAATTATTTCCCTAATTTCAATGAAAAGGCCTCCCTTTATTTAAGAAGTTATTTTGAAATAGGATTATATTAAGTATATTTTATTATGTTGTTATCATCTAACTTAGTTTGTTTGTTTATTACAGTAGCACTAACTTAAAATCTGCCAATGTCATGTCATGTCAAGGCTTAGATGAACAAAACAAAAAATGATGATGACTGGAAAGGTGGTGATAAGGAGAGGTTAGTGGATGATATAGAGGAGTTTTAGAATCGAGAGAAGCCCAACCTGGAGAAAGCTGAAACAGTCAACCTGGGCGATCGTGATGAAATCAAAGAAACAAGTGTTAGTGTTCACTTAGCAGAAGTACAAAAAAGAGAACTCATTCATTTGCTACGGGAGTATATTGACATATTTTCTTGGTCCTATGATGATATGCCGGGACTAAGCACTAACATCGTGTAGCATAAGTTTCCAATCAATCCCGAGTTTGATCCAGTTAAGCAAAAAATACGAAAATTCAACCCGGACTTAAGTTTGAAGATCAAGGAAGAAGTTACTAAGCAAATTCAATCTAAGGTTGTGGAGGTCACACAATATCCATCATGGTTAGACAATATTGTTCCAGTACCTAAGAAGGACGGCAAGATCCGAATTTGTGTTGACTATAGAGATTTGAACAGAGCCAGTTCTAAAGATAATTTTTCTCTCCCCAACATCCACATCCTCATCAATAATTGTGCGAAGCATGAAATGCAGTCTTTCATGGATTATTTTTGTTGGGTATCATTAGATATTAATGGATGAGAAAGATGTAGAAAAGACGACCTTCATTATGCCCTAAGGTTTTTATCATTACAGGGTGATATCATTTGGTCTCAAGAATGCTGGTGCAACATTCATGAGGTCTATGACGATGATTTTTCATGATATGATTCATAAAGAGATTGAGGTGTATGTGGATGATGTAATTATCAAATCCCGCAAGAGTTCGAATTATCTACCCATCTGGAGAAATTCTTCAATAGACTAAGGAAGTATAACTTGAAGCTGAATCCTGCTAAGTATGCTTTTGGTGTACTAGCCGGGAAATTACTCGGGTTCATAGTCAGTAGAAGAGGTATCGATCTAGACCCGTCCAAGATCAAGACAATTCAAGATTTACTGCCACCAAGGACCAAAAAAGAGGTTATGAGTTTTCTGGGTCATTTGAATTACATTAGCAGGTTCATCACCTAGTCAATAGTTATATGCAAGCCAATCCTCAATATGTTGAAGAAAGATGCAATAAATGAGTGGACGGAAGAATGTCAGAAATCTTTTGACAGAATCAAGGAGTATTTATCCGCTTGGCTTATTTTGGTTCCATTAAAGAAAGAAAGCCTGTTGTTGCTTTACCTGTCAGTCTCAGAAAATGCTTTCGAGTGTGTCCTTGGTAAACATGATGAGACCGGTAAGAAAGAGAAAGAAATTTACTATTTGAGTAAAAAGTTTACGCCATACAAGGCTAGTTACACTCTTGTAGAAAGGATGTGTTGTGTTTTTACCCGGGCCATGCAAAAGTTGAGATATTATCTATCCTCATACACAACATATCTCATTTCCAGAATGGATCCATTGAAGTATATATTACAGAAAGCCATGCCTACGGGAAAGTTAGCTAAGTGGCAAATGTGGCTAAGTGAATTTGACATTGTGTATGTGACTCAAAAGGAAATCAAGGGGCAAGCCTTAGCAGATCATTTAGCAGAGAATCCAGTTGATGAAGAATATGATCCACTTTGAACTTACTTCCCAAATGAAGAGATTTTATTCGTGGGAGAGAACATTACAGAGATTTACCTCGGATGGCGGTTATTTTTTGATGGAGCGGTCAACTTTAAAGGTTCAGGAATCAGAGAAGTTTTGGTGTAAGTAATAGGCCAACACTATCTAGTAACTGCTAAGTTGTGCTTCCCGTGCACCAATAACATAGTTGAATATGAGGCTTGCATCCTAGGTCTTAAATTGGCACTTGATATGGGTGTTCATGAATTGTTAGTCATCGAAGACTCAGATTTGCTGATTCACCAGGTACGGGGAGGATGGGCGGTAAAGAACTCCAATATTACTCCTTATGTGGAGCAGGTGTAGGAATTATGAGGAAGATTCTAGGAAGTTGATTTCAGACATATCCCAAGGATACAAAATGAGTTTTCTGATGTTTTGGCCACTATATCCTACATGATTCAGCACCCAGATCAGGGTTACATTGATCCTTTGGAAATAAGCTTGAAGGAACAACATGCACATTATGCGCACGTTGAAGAGGAACCTGAAAGAAAGCCATGGTACTCTGATATTAAAAGGTATTTGAGTCTAGAATATATCCTGAAGAAGCTATAATAATCAGAGGAAGACAATCCGGCGTTTGACAAAGAATTATTTTCCAAGTGGGGAAATCCTTTTTAGGAGGACTCCAGACTTAGGATTCTTAAGATGTGTCGATGCCGCGGAAGCCACAAAATTAATAAAGGAAGTACACACTGGAGTCCGTAGGCCTTACATGAACGGGTTTTCCCTCGCCAGAAAGATCTTGAGAACTGGTTACTTTTGAATGACTATGGAAAATAATTATAGCAAGTATGTACAGAAGTGCCCAAAATGTTAGATACATGGAGATTTGATTTGAATGCATCCACATGAGCTTTATGCGATGAGTTCACTTGGCCTTTCGTAGATTGGGGTATGGATGTTATAAGACCGATAGAGCCACCGGCATCAAATGGGCATAGATTCATTTTAGTTGCTATTGATTACTTTACTAAATTGGTCAAAGTTGCTTCATATAGAGCCATCACCAAGAAAGTGGTTGCAGATTTTGTCAGGAATAACTTGATTTGCCGATTTGGAGTGCCCGAATTGATCATTATTGATAATGGGGCAAACTTGAACAATCATTTGATGAATGAGATTTATGATCAGTTCAAGATTGTTCATCGCAACTCAACCGCAAATCGTCCACAGATGAATAGAGCCATGGAAGCCGCCAATGAGAACATCAAGAAAATCTTAAGGAAGATGGTCGAAAATGATAGATCATGGCATGAGATGTTTCCTTATGCTTTGCTAGGGTATGGTACAATAGTTTGAACCTCCATCGGGGAAACTCCTTATCTACTTGTTTATGGGAATGAAGTTGTGATACCTTTCGAGGTTGAAATACCTTCCTTAAGGATTATTCAAGAAGCCGGACTAAGTAACGAATAATGGGTTTGCGCTCTCTATGAACAACTTATGTTGATTGATGAAAGAGAATGGTTATTGTGTGTCATGGTCAGTTGTACCAACACAGGATGATTACTGCCTTCAAAAAGAAAGTAAGAGATCAAACATTTAAAGTTTGACAATTGGTACTTAAACACATATTCCCTCATCATGAAGAGTACAAAGGCAAGTTTGCTCCAAATTGGCAAGGACCATACATAGTTCGCAAGGTGATATCTGGAGAAGCTCTAATTCTATCTGAGATGGATTGTCAAGAGTGGACAAAATCAATTAATTCTGATGAGGTAAAAAGATACTATGTTTGAAGGATGTTTTAGTTTTTATTTCCTTGGTTTATTTGTAATCACCTTTATGGTAGTATCTATTTTATGAAGTATAATTGCCTAGAACACCTTTCCTTTTATGTACGAACTACGTTTGACCTGAATTCCCAATAAAGGGATACGTAGGCAGCCTATGTTGGCTTCGGTCAACACCTTAGGACAATTTATCCTTTTCTTTTATGTATGAACTACATGATGAACTGAATTCTCAAGAGAGAGATACGTAAGCGGCCTCTGTCGTCTTAGGTCAACCCTTTAGATTTTTCTATATGTCCCTAACGTAGTCTTGAACTACGTTTGACCTGATTCCTGCTACAACAGGATATGTAGGCACCACAACGGCTCGGTCATACCACCCCAAAAAATAGAAATTAGGGCAAAATTTTCGAGAAGGAATCTAAAAAATTCACTAGAGGAAGATCATCATCCAACAAAGAGAACGAAGACCAATAAAGACTTTAGATCCTTTCAAGCCAAGATCATCTCAAATAGTAGTAAACCGGGGCAGAAATTTTGAGAAGATCCTTAAAATTTCCGCTAATATACTGGAATATATTTCAAATTACCTAGCACCAAAGGTCAAAGTCAAGTTTTAGAATTCACCAACTGCGACAAAGTCCAGGTAGACTAAATCTCTGACTATGATAGAACTTTTGATAGAAAGCCTCAATGATGATGAATCCCAGGCAATCCTCCATCAAGCGTCAAATACAGTCAGAACCAAGAGGAAGACGTTCGTTGAGCTATGACATGACATGACTGACAGAGAATTTTTAAAGCTTTTATAGAAATTTTTTAACCTAGTTTGCAAAAATAAGACTACTTTTAAAAATCTATTCAAATCTTTTGCTTAGTGATTGCCTAGGCATCTACTGGAACGGGGAGTCAAGGTGGAATTCCCAACATGATGAAATAACCAAAAGATGTCGAGCCGCAAATCAAGGATTGAAGAAAGTCAACACAAATTAGTTTCACTCAAGTCTAATCATTTTTCTGTGGATACAGAGATCAATGCACAAAAATGGGATTCTTTTTCAAGAAAATCCCCAAGCGAGTAGCGAACCACACCAAGGAATATAATGCTAAAAAATGGTGCACTCAAGGGAGTCGGTACAATAAATACAACGATCAAAAGGATCACTCAATAGGAGGAAGAGTAAAAAGTCATCCTCAAAATTTGACTTAAAGCGAAGCAAATGTACAAGCACAGGTAGAAAGCAAAACGCAAACAAACGGACTCAGGTGAAACTATTTTCATTACCAAGAGGGCCATTGCAGATCATTTCATTGCCAAGAGGGCCATAACATTCACTATCTGATGACACGTGAGATAGCATACACTGGCGTTGAGGATATCATCCGCATTAAATATCTGATTACACGCGAGATAGCATATGCTGGCGTCGAGGATATCATCCGCATTAAATATCTGATGACACGTGAGATAGCATACACTGGCGTCAAGGATATCATCCGCATTAAGTATCTGATGACACACGAGATATCATACGCTGGCATCGAGGATATCATTCTCATTAAATATCTGATGACACGCGAGATATCATACACTGGCGTTGAGAAAATCATTAATATTTAATATCTATTGATACGTGAGATAGCATACGCTGGCATCAAGGATATTATCAGCATTCAATATCTGTTTACACGCGAGATAGCATACGCTTGTGTCGAGGATATCATTAGCATTTAATATTTATTGACACAAGAGATAGCATGCGCTGGTGTCGAGGATATCATCAACATTCAATATTTGTTGACACGCAAGATAGCATACGCTGGCATCGAGGATATCATTAGCATTTAATATCTGTTGACATACGAGATATCATACGTTGGCGTCGAGTATATCACCAGCATTCAATATCTGATAACACGTGAGATATCATACGCTGCATCGAGGATATCATCAACATTCAATATTTGTTGACACGTGAGATAGCATACGCTGGCGTCGAGGATATCATTAGCATTTAATATCTGTTAACATGTGAGATAGCATAAGATGGCGTCGAGGATATCATTAGCATTTAATATCTGTTGACACGTGAGATAGCATACGCTGGCGTCTAGGATATCATCAATATTCAATAGCTGTTGACCCACAAGATAGTATACGCTGGCATCGAGGATATCATCAACATTCAATATTTATTGACATGCGAGATAACATATGCTGGCGTTGAGGATATCATTAGCATTTAATATATGTTGACACGCGAGATAGTATACGCTAGCGTCGAGGATATCATCAATATTTACTATTTGTTGACATGCGAGATATCATACGCTGGCATCGAGGATATCTCATCATGTATCAGCATTTGAACTCACCAAAAATATATGATTCGGATAACATGTGAGATTTCCTAGAAATTGACAATTTGAGGGCCATCTATAAGTCATATTGCTTGAAATAGGATAGTGTGAAATATTACCTATGATTTGATAGCCTATATGTCATTTGCAAGCCACAACAACATCCTAATCGGATATGTGCAAGGTTACCCAAAAATCAAAAGTCTAAAGGTTATCCATAAGTCGTAACTAAATCCTTACCGGAGAATATGCGAGATTGTCAAATTGATAAGTCCAAGGGTTCTCTATAAGACGCGTCATATCCAAGATCTATTATGTGTAGGATTACCCAAAGACTACCAATTTGGGAGATATCTATAGGTCATATTGTATCCAAGATCGGATGATATGGAGGAATACCTGAGAACTAGCGATCAGAGGGATATCTGTAAGCCATCTCTTATCCTAGGTCGGATAATGTGCACAATTACCTAAAGGATATCCATTCAAAAGATAGTTGTAAGTCTCCTCGTATCCAATATCAAATAATGCGCAAGGTTATTCAAAGATTGGCAATTCAAGAAAAATCTATAAGTCGTATCAATACAAAAGATGTGCAAGGCTTACCCGAGATCATATGCAAAGAATTATTGGCATTAATCAAAGAGATTATCATACAACAAGAATTATAGGTGACCAAAGGGTTATCCCATCAGCATAAGATTACACAGTTGCAGAGACCGTTCTGTATAAAGTGTCGTCAGTGTACAAATAGGCCACCCCTTTTTAAAGACTTATTCAACTGACGAATGAGATAATTATGCCACAACTAAGAGGGTTGTTGTGTCTGTTGTTGCAAGTTATTTCCTTCCAAACAGGTACATGAAAGGATGACTTCGCTTTTCAGGCGACAACTCACGTGGAGATATGGTAAAGACTATATACCTCTTTTGTGAATTATGTTTACCACTAACGAGTTTGTTTTAGATATTATCAAGAGAATATGAGAGGATGAAAATCTTAAATCAAAACCACAGGTGCAGACGACTCCAAAAAGGACGCAGCACAACGTGGAACTCTTTCTTAGCAGCAAAACGGGATAAAGTCTAGAGATGGACGTCAAACTCTTTGGATGCGAGCTAAAGGATTATCGCCAACACCAATCAAAACACACCCCTATTAGAAAGCGTGTGGGTATTTTGGGATATTTTGGCTTCAGCTTCCCAAAACTCATACCGAGGGTAAACTTTTCTTTCTTTCAAATTCGGGTGACAACATACCTTGAGTTTTGGAAATTATGTCCAGGTAAGTTCTTGCCTATGTATGTGAAGGATACCACATTCATGATTAAGAGGTTACAATCCTCTTTTTTGCAACTCAATCAACTTGTCACTCATCCCGAGCCAAAGATCGTCTGAAATAAAAGACTATTTTATCTACCGATTGAGTTGAACTACAAGTAGTCTGATTCCCTGAGTCTCGGGGATATGTAGGCTAGTCTCTTTTTTGAAAACTCAACTGCATTCCAACCTCTCCCCAAATCTCTTTATCCTCCAACTTTTTTATTTCATCAAAAACTCCAAAATCGAGATAGCATATGAATTTTTTGAAAATCGTGCTTTAAATCAAGTTTTATGAAATACAGGTGACCTGAATTCTCATAAAACCTAAAATATGTAGGAAACCTGATACGGAGGTCCGTCCATAACTCCACAAAACTCGTGCAAAAATTAACCTCTCTTCAAAATGAATTTGTGGTCGGACAAAAATTAGGAACGTCAAACTCTCTTTGACTAGGGTTACTTGCATCCTTCCTACCCAAAGGGAGGGGGAAGTTGTTGACACCTAATTTTTTCCCTCCATAACTATGTTTAATTATGAGTTTCTTCTATTTTTAAATAAAATTACAATATTTATTTTATCCGAATAAAAGCTTTTCAAAGTATTTATCTTGGTAATTTTGTATTCAATTATATGAGATTATATAATTTGGTTACTTAAATATTTATTTTATGAAATATCAAATTTTAATCAAAGCGTATCTTGAAAATAAATTCAAACAATTGAAATCTTGATTTAAATATAATTTATTCTCAAAATTAACTTATTTGGATAAATATTTGTTTGATTTTATTAAATCAAGAAGCCCGAGATTAAAGTAGGAATTAATTCGTATCGAATTCCAATTCAATTTAACGAATCTATTAAATTTGTTCGTAATTGAAACTAAATTGACCATAATTGCAATGCAATTAGACAATTAACTTTTAATTTGGTCAAAATTTAAATAGAATGAACTAAATTCTAATTGAAGTTATTTTCTAAATAACCCCAAAATTACCCAATTCCTAAATTTCTAACCCTTAATAACAAAACAACCCATTTTATTTTTAATTTTTCAACCCAATCCAGTCGAACCGAGCCCAATTGTCCCAGTCTCATTTTCTTTTTTCTGTTTAACATTAAACAAGTAGCCCAACAACCCCACCGACCTAGTCTCAATCCTTTTCTCCCCTAAAACACGAACAACAACAAAAAATAACCAAAAATCACATACCATACATGGCAAAACCCGACCTGAATCCCAGCAAACCAACCCGCAACCAATAACCTGATTCTAACTCATTCTTTCCCTCTTTGTCATCGCACGTTCTTCTACGCGATTCGATACGAAAAAGAACACGAACCTTCTAGAAGAATGTCGAGGTGGCAGTTAGGTCTTGGCTAAAGCAAAAGTTCCATAAAAATCCAACTTGAATTCGTTGGAATTGTACCATGAAGGTACATATGTGCTCAATTTCGATTGGTTGAGAGAGAATTTTGTTTTCTCCCCAAGATTCCCAAATTCAAATTTCCTTCTAGAATTCCAAATTGAGTACATGAATAACGTTGCAATTTTGTCCTCATCCAAAAATTTAAATTTCACCCCATTGAAAATCCCTAAATTACCCCCTGATCTAATTTTTTCCCTTTATCGGATGAGACCCAAAAAAAAACCCACATCTTTCTATTAAAGCTCACAGTGAGCTAAAAATTGGGGGTCGAAGAGAAAGGAAAAAAAATGCCTTTGAAAAAAAATACAGTTTCGCTTAGTAAAATATTATTTCTTGACATTCATCGGTTAATTAGAGCTCCTGAGGTGACGACGGAGGGGTTTTCTGATGGTGGTTAACTCTGACGAAGTTCGTAGTTTCATTTTGATGCTCCTGAACAGGTAACATTCCATTTCCATTTAAGTTTCGAATGTATTCTGCTTCATCTGGTTATTCTGTAGTCATAAGTGATATTTCAAAAATCATGTATGCTGGGTTGTTCACTGTAGAGGCCTTAAAGGTCGTAGGCTTCTTCTGGTATAGATGAATGTATGTTGGTTGTATTATTGAACTGAGTTAATTTTTTGTCTTAGCTACTGTGGTTTCTGTTATCTCTGTCTCGGCCTCGTAATATGTTATTTATTCTTGGAGGTGTTGATTAACTTCTGACCTAATGCTTCACCTGGTGTATTGCTTGATGTTTAGGTTATTGGTTTCTCGCCTAAAGTTCACACTTTGATTTTTCGTTTCATTGTTTGTCTAAATGTCGTTTGATTTAATTCATTGCTACTGTTGTTTAGTTGGTAGTTTCATTAGTAAGACTACCTCTTGAGGTCTTTTGGCTTCTCAAATGCCAAAAGAGCAATGATGAAAGGTCCAAAAGAATGTCAGATAATCCTAGGATTCCTCGACGACCATTTTGTTTGAGTCTGACGGAATAAGGAGGAGGATCAGAATAATATGTCATCTTGATTGTTGTTGCTGTTTGATGTTGTAACTGTTGAGCTGGTAGCGTCGTTAATAAGACTGCCCCTTGAGTTTTTTTGGCTTCTCAAATGCCAAATGAACCATTAGGAAAAGTCCAAAAAAAAATCAGAAAATCCTAGGATTCCTTGATAACCATCCCGACTAATAAAAAACTTACTTTTGAGTTTGTTGGAATGAGGAGGAGGATTAGAATAATATGCCCTGCCCCCTCCCTTTTTAGTTTGCTGGCTGTGACTTTTTTTTTTTATCAAAAATTGGAAATTTTGGAAAAATTTTCTTTGGATTTGTATTTAGTATGTGTTTTGATTAGAAGGTAAATTTGATAGTATTTTGTTAAATTACTGCATACTTGAGCGGGGCTGTTTGGAGAGAATATCTCAACTTTTGCTTCCAATATGTTACACATGTGATTTATGTTTGGACTGGGGATTCCCGAGGATTTCTTTTTCGTGGTCAATAACGTCAAGAAAAGAGGGATGAAGTCACATTCACTTTACTCTCGAAGGCAAGGCTGGAAGGTGGAATAGAGAATTATAATGGTCTACCTCCATCTTTCGAGGGCCTACTGCCAAAGTCCCATTTTGGAATATTTGGGATTCATAAATATTTTTCTACCCTTGTTTTATCTCATTCGATTATCATACAGTGATTGCCTTAAGTACTCTATGGCTTTACATACCAAAAGTGTTCATTAGGGTGTGTTTTCGGGAATGTTCTCTGTAATGGGATTTCTTTTTCTTTTAAGATTTGCCTTTATGTCCATGATAATGTACTTTCAGTCCTAGTAATCGCTCCCTAAGTTTTAATATGGAGAATAATTTATGTCTCGGTTTCTCTACTGTTCGTTAAGCTTGAATCTGGAAATTGGCTTGTATCTCAGTTTCCTTTATTTCCCTTTAAGTTTAATTTGGAGATTGATTTTGGTTTTCTTCACTTTTCCATAAGTTTTAAACTGAAAATTGATTTATGTTTGGGTTTCTTCGTTGTTTTGATTACCTCCAATTTTTGTGTTGACGTTATGCCTTTATGAGCACAACTCATTATCTTTTAATCATTTTAATCATTAAAGATATAGGTTATGTTGCTTCCTTTAGTCAATCCAGCATTAATCTCTTTATATTTTCTTTCTTTACTTGAGCGTGTGCTAACTACTACTATTTCTCTTATCTTGATTGAACTGTTGTTCGAACGGATATGTATATCTTGTTTCTTGATTATTATTAAGATCCCGATTATTTTGTTATGGTCATGAAGTGATATGGTTGTTTCCTACTTTGGTAAATTATTTGTTGACTTCTTTTATCTTTTCTCCTTTTCTTTCTTTTGTCGATCGAATATTAATGTGTTCTTTTCTCTTCTTTCTTTGCATGAAAATCATTTGAGTTCTGCACGGACTCTTTCCTGTTGCACGTTTTGGTGAGACAATGAGGCCACCCTTTGCGAGTCGATTTTGGAGTTTGAGTTAAAAGTCGATCATACGGCATACAATTACAAGGAGTCGGAAGAAGAAGAATGGTCCCATTTTTTTGAAATAGCTAAGATACTTGAAAGTCTTATTTTATTTCTTATTGTTGTCTTTTTAATTTAATTTTATTTATTCATTTGTTTATTTCGTTATTTATTCATTTGGGCCTCGAAGCCAAAGTTGTAAATTAATACAGGTGAATCAGGTTGTTGGCCGAAAAGGGCTCAAAAATATAGTTTAGGACAGGTTGTGGGCCAAAGCCCAATATCTAGATTAGGACAGATGAAGTTGGTCCGAAAATCCAATTAGACTAGGACAAGGTTGATGGATTTGGGATTAAGAGACCAAATCATTTATTTCTTCCCCTCTTTCCCTTTTTTCTATGTTTATTTGCTTTGTGTTCCCAACCACAAGTTAGCAGACAGTTTAGGTGTCTTACAAACCTTTCTAAAATGTTAATAAGAACTGCTTACCTAGAATTTCTAAATTAGATGATTTTTTCGTTTGAATCATTTAAATGTTTTCTTAATTTTCCCAAATAAATTAAGTGGCGACTCTAAAAGTCAAAATTTTCGAACTCACATGATTGGCTTTGAATAATTTAATGTATCCCTTCCTTACTACTCGACAAGCAAAAGGTCCGAAGAGAGCTGATTTCATCCCTGGCGATACTGGAAGTAGCCTTTTCTAATTTCAGCATGCAAGTAGTTTTAGTGCATCCTTGTGATGAAAAAGTTCTGAGTGTCATTCTTAAGGCACAATTTTAAAGAGGCCTCGAGTGACGACAGTTCCTCCTTGTCAGGGTGTATGTACTTGGTGTCATCCAAATTGGCAAGATTGACACAAGAAGCATCCCTTTCCGACATTAGTGAGCAAGTAATGGACGAGTAACAAATATCGCTTGATGAGTGTGACAAAGTAGTAACTACTGTTACATGGACTTGACAACTTTGTATCCTTGAATCAAAAAGATTATATCTCAAACTAGGAGTACCCCAAACTACAAATCACTTGATCCAAAATAAAGGAAACTCAATGGTCTGTGCTATCTCAAACTTTCAAATCAAATTCCCTACTCAATGAGTAGAATTATTTTTTGAAATTGATTTTTGAATTTGGCACGTTTAGTTTGCAACTTTGCATAGCCATGGTAGAAAATTCATGACATGGTGTAGGAACTTTTGAATCACGAGCTACTTTTTTCATTGTTAAAGACTCCAAGAACAACAACCCATATAAACATCATGACCAAAGAATTTATAGAATTTTACAGATTTTGTTTCAAAATTGACCCACACTTTTGTTATGCTTGATGTCCAGCTTTGCGCATTGGTGATAGAAAATTCATAATTTGAAGTAGGAATATTTCACGAGCTGCCTTTGTTGTTGTGAAAAGTACTCGAAGAACTACAATCCATATAAAAATCATGACCAAAGGATTTATTAGTTGTTCAGATTTTTCTTTGAAGCTGACCCACTCATTTGTCGTACTTACTATTCAACAATGTAGATCGGTGGTAGAAATTCATAAATCAAAGTTGACATTTTGAAATTGTGAAGGGGAATCCAAGAACTACAATCCTATAAAAATCACGGTGAAAATCTTAACAGATTTGTACAGATATGTGTATGAAGTCAGCTCAATCAAAATCTGATGGTCTTTTTTGCAACTTTAGGACTCTAATAGAAAATTCATAACTCAGTGTAGGCCAAGGACGGTGTCAGCCCCAATACCAATACCAATGCCAAGGACGACACAAAAACCAACACCGTCCATGCCCAAAGTAGTCACACAAAACCTCTATCCGAAATCAAAATAATATCTGATGGGGACATGCCCCCGACCATAGCCAAAACCAAAGTCTAAGAAATAACAAAAGTATGTAGAGAAGTTCATAGCATGAAATGGAGTCTTTCGAAGTATGGAAGCTCACCACTTCAATCTAACACAAAGTTGTCCCCGAATCCAACTCAATGAGCAAGAGGAGCATTACGACCGGTTTCTGCATTGTGTGGGGATACAACACCCGGAGATGGGTTAGCGGGTGAGCACTAGCATGTACTCATGAGTAAGGATAAAATAATGCCAATATTTAAAACCAAGGAAATAACCAAATACAATCACATTCATATATATATATATATATATATATATATTCCGGGGAAGGGAATCAGGTTTAATATACATTTAAAACCTTTAACATTGGATTATGTAGCTCTGGCGTCCTAAATCTACCCATGGGCTATATGGGCTCAGCTCACCCTGCTAAAAGGGCCCCTATGTGTGTTAGCCGCACAAGCCGAAGAAAAAACTAAGATGACTAGTACATCTTCCAAAATATAAGTTTGACACGATGCACACGGTCACCAAGACCTACCTCACATCGGCAAATATGAGTTTCATATTTTGGTCCCCTCGGAATCACCTCCTTCTACGGCTTTGCTAACACATTCCCCTTTAAGCCATATTAAAACCATTCACACACAACCAAGAAATTTCCAAGGAGTCCTTTTAATTAGGTATTGACCATTGTTATCTTCATACCAAAACTAGAGCTTGCAAGTCTATCCATTTATGCCATACCAAAGCCATTAAACAAAATTGACTCCAAAGTTTCTTTTTGAACCAATACCATGGCCATCAAGGCCTTACCAATCCATTTAAAACCATTTAAACCAATTTAGGTTCCATTATCCTTTTATGTAATGCAAGAATTTCAATAATAGCCAAACTATGTGATAAAAGTATTCTCATTGGCATTTTAACAAACATGTCGAGGGAAAATAGTTTCCAAAACCAAAACCAAGTATCAATCGACCATTCTCATGCAACCACATGTTCAAATCACAATTATAACATAAAAAAATAAGTAAAATGTGGGAAAACACTATCCAACCAAGAACCACCAAACCCCCCAACATATACTTCAAAATTCAAAACAATACCACAATAATGCCTGTAAAATCATTCATTAAAATACTTTTTTAGTTGAACTAACAATGAGGGAGGAGTAACATGCCTTAGAAAGTTAGGATGACGGAGATAAACCACCCTTTAGAGCCTTAATTGATTGACTTGAAGTAAGCCTTATCCTTTCTTGGACCAAGATCTTGAGAGAGATTGGAGAGTGTTTAGAGAGTGTTTGATTGAGAATAATAGGTTAAGAAAGCCTCCAAAGGTGTTTTATGTCCTTGGGAAAAAAGGAGTTAAGAGAGGAAATCTACAGAATGCCCCTAACTTTAATTGTAAAAATTCCCATAGGAGGGTACAGTTAGACCACTAAACTCATACACACATCATACGAGTAGTACCTTCAACTCGTATCCTGATCAAAAAGTTGGACACTACATTCTTTCCAACATACGAATCCCTTACCTAACTCGTATCACCACCATACGCCGAGTACCCTGGAGTTATACCCTAGGCAGATCATCAAAGGCTAGACACTAGATAATATACGGTTTGGACCCTACCTCTCATCACATCAACACACTACTCGTATGGAGTCTTCTCATACCTTATACAGGACTTGGACAACATCACCCTAACCAATACATAACTACGGTCCCTATACCCATACCCACACCATACGACTAGTATGATCAACAGAACGCTCAAACTCACAAAATTTTGCAAGGGCCAGAACCTCGGGTGTTTCAATTCTCCCTCACTTGGATCATTCATCCTCAAATGATAGAATAAGGTAGTATAATCACGATTAAACCTACAAACGTCTCTATTCTTACCTTTAAGACAAAAAATAGAACACCGAGGAATTCACCTCTTTACCTTTAATAAAGACATAAAACAAAGATGCAAGGAAATCAATCTTTCCTTTAACCAAGTTAGAAAACAAAGATGGTAGGAAGAACACATACCTTAAGTATGAATTTTTGGAGTGGAAAACAGGAACTGATACTTGGACTTCATGTCCTCTTCAGCTTCCCATGTAGCCTCTTCCACCTTGTGGTTCCTCCATAGAACCTTTTTTGAGGTCATATCCTTGGTACGCAACCGATAAACCTGATGGTCCAAGATCTAAATTTGGATCTCTTAATAAGATAGGAAATCCAAAATAACAATATCCTTGATAGGCGCAATTTGCGAAGGATCACCAATACACTTCCTCAACATAGAGACATGAATACCGGGTGAATGGAACTCAAACTAGAAGGAAATTCCAACTCATACGCAACATTACCAACCCTCTTCAAAATTATATAAAGACCCACATATCGGGGAAAAAGCTTCCCATTCTTCCCAAACCGCATCACTCCTTCATGGGAGACACTTTCAGGAACACCCTATCTCCAACCTCAAACTCTAAGTCCCTTTACCTCACATCTGCATAGGACTTTTGACAACTTTGGGAAGCCTTAAACCTATCCCAAATCACCTTTACCTTCTCCATAACTTAATGAACCTAATCCGGGCCAAACATATCTGCCTCACCAAGCTCAAACCACCCAATAAGAGACCTACACCTCCTACCATACAATACTTCCCAATGCTAGAGTGGTAGCTATTGTTGTATACGAACTCTACCAGAGGCAAATTCTCAACCCAACTACCACCATAGTCGATAACGCAAGCATGAAACATATTCTCCAATGTTTGAATAGTCTTTTCTACTTGCCCATACGACTGGGAGTGAAAAGAAGTAATCAGACTCACTTTAGTCCCTAACCCTATTTGAAATGACCACTAAAAGTGAGATAAAAACTGTATACCACGATCGAAGATGATAGAAACCGGTACCCCATGCAACTTCACAATATCTTAGAGGTACAACCTTGCATAATCTTCAGCCGAGAAGTTAATCCTTACTGGCAAAAAGTAAGTTGACTTTGTCATCCTATCCCGATGACCCAAACTGAATCAAATTGATTTCGAGATCAAGGAATACCGGTAATGAAATCCATGTTGATTACTTCCCATTTCCATTCAGGCAACTCAATTTCTTGATACAATCCCTCAGGCCTTATGTGCTCAACTTTCACTTGTTGGCACACCATGCACTTGACACAAAATTAGCCACATCCCTTTTCATATTGTTCCACCAATACATCTCTTTGAGGTAATGATATATTTTTGTCAAACCAGGATAAACAACATAGCGTGACTCATGCGCCTCAACCTAGATCCTCTCTCTCAAACCATCTACAGCGAGAACACATAATCTCTATTGGTACCGCAAAGTACCGCACTACTAATCTCGAAGGCCATCACCTTCTGCCCACCTACATAACCCTTGATCATCATCAAGATAGGATCTAACATCTGTTTCTCCTTTATTGCAGCACCAAGAGACGATTGTGCCACTTCCTGCACAAATACACCAGCATCCTTGAAGTCCAAGAGACAGACTCCAAGGTTAGCCAAATGGTGAATGTCCTCCACTAAATCCCTCTTCCGTTTCTCCACTTGAGATAGAATCCCCATGGATAACCTGCTAAGAGCATCAGCAACCATATTAGCTTTACCTAGGTGGTAGTGAAGACTCATGTCATAATCCTGGAGAAGCTCAAGCCATCTACTTTGTCTGAGATTAAACTCTTTCTGAGGAAACACACACTGCAGGCTCTTATGATTAGAACACAACCAAGTCCCACATCAGATGCATCATAGTAGACTAAAAACTCATCTGTGCCATCAGGCAAAGTCAAAATCGAAGCCAAAGTTAGCTTATCCTTCAACTTCTCAAAACTCCTTTCACAAGCATCAGACCAAAAGAACTTTACCTTCTTCTGAGTCAACATAGTTAATGGGGCAGCTATAGTTAAAAATTATCCACAAACCTCTTGTAGTAACCAGCTAAACCCAAGAAGCTCCAAATATCGATTGGAGTCATGGTTCTAGGCCACTTCTTAACCACCACAACTTTCTGCGAGTCCACCATGATCCCTTCACTAGAAATGACATGACCCATAAAAGTTATAGCGTTCTACTAGAATTCACATTTCAAAAAATTAACGTACAACTACTGTTCTTTTAAGGTCTGTAACACAATGTGGAGGTGATCGGCATGGTCCACCTCACTCTTAGAGTACACCAAAATGTCATCTATAAAAATAATGACAAACAGATCCAGAAACTGATGGAAGACCTTATTCATCAAATCCATGAATGTCGCGAGGGCATTGGTCAACCCAAAAGACAACCAAAAACTTCAAATGCCCATACAGGGTATAGAAGGCAGTCTTAAGGATATGCATCTCCCTAATTTTTAACTGATGGTACCCGGATCAAAGATCAATTTTGGAGAAAAAATTTACACCCTGCAATTAATCAAACAAATCTTCTATCCTTAGAAGAGGATATTTGTTCTTTACCGTCACCTTATTCAACTGTAGGTAAACAATACACATTCGGAGGGAACCATTCTTCTTACACACGAATAGCACTGGTGCTCCCTATGGGAACATAGTAGGATGGATGAAACCCTTGTCTAAAAGATCCTTAAGTTGCTCCTTCAAATCAGCAAGAGCCATTCTATATGGGGGAATAGAAATTGAATGAGTGTCCAGAACAAGATCAATCCCAAACTCAATCTCCCTATCAGGAGAAAGACCAGGAAGGTTATCAGAGAAGACCTCAGGAAATTTATTCACCACCGGTACAGAATGCAAAGAAGTATCCTCCGAGCTAGAATCTTTAACCCGGACCAAATGATAGAGACACCCTTTGGAGATTAATCTCCGAGATCTAAGATATGATATAAAATTTCCCTTAGGAGCTAGGTAACCACCCTGCAATTCAATAACTGACTCATTAGGGAATTTAAAGACGACCTTATGGGTCTGACAGTCTAGAGATGCATAGCATGAATACAACCAATTTATCCCTAATATGACATCAAATTCAACCATGTCTAGTTCAAATAGGTCAACCAAAGTCTCCCAACCACCCACAGACACCACACAACCCCTATAGACTCTGCTATTCACCATAGAATTACCCACTGGGGTAGAAATATAAAAGGGTCTGAAACACACTCCAGGCCCAAACTAAAATGCACAGCCACAAATAGGGTCACATAAGAGAGTGGACCCCGGGTCAAGTAAACAGTACACATCACGAGAAAAAAGCTTCAACATACCATCCACGACATCAAGTGATGCCTCAGACTCTTGGTGGGTAGTGAGAGTATAAAGATGGTTCCAACCGGTGCCAAAACTAGATGGGTCACCCTTTGGTGCCGGAGCTAATGATGGGGAAACTGACCTTATTCGCCCCCTAAGCAACCTTGGCCACTGGACAGTTCTTAATTATATGCCTTAGTTAACCACAGCTGAAGCACTTATCCCTCTCTTCTGCATAAAAAACTCAATATAATCTACCATAAAACTTGCAAGGAGGATATGATGGAGCTGACTGAGCCCCGCTAGCCTGAGATTAGGCACCCTATTCCCTGAAGTTGTCGCAATCTTATAAATGCCTGTCACCTGACGACTTTAGGTAGGGAGCACTATCTGTCGAGTAAGACCCTGAGTTACCCCACTTCTTCTCAGGCCACTTCCCACTATCCCTGCTACTCTATTGTTGGCCACCGCCTTACTCGAAGAACCTAAACTTTTTGCCCTGCCTCTCCCCTATCTCAGCTTGCTTCTTCTTCTCTTCCTCTACCTGTTGTATGTGCATAACCATCCTGGAGATATATATGCCCTTGATCAACAAAGAATCTTTACTCTTTAATAACAACTCTCGAGATAACCCAGAAGTAAACTTCCTTATTTTAGCTCTCATCTTAGAAACCATCTTCAAAGCATACCGAGATAACTGGTGAAACTTCAAAGTATACTCTGTGACTAACCTTTTGTATTGATTTAGATTAGCAAACTCTTCTGCCTTAGCTTTCCTCAACTCCTGAGGAAATAAGCGGTCCAGGAAAGCATTAGAGAAATCCTTCCACAGGGATGACTCAGCATCGTCACCCCTTGACTGATCCCATTCCTCCCATTTTTTAGCTGGTAGGCAGAAAACTTCACACCCTCCACATTCATGGCATGCATAACTCAAAAAAAAATCTATCTTATCCAGAAAACCTCGAGGATCTACCTCTACCTTAACACTGATAAAGGTCAGAGGGTTCAACCTCATAAACTGGCCAACCCTTGTAGCCTTAGAAGATGGAGTAATAGATGCACCACGCTCAGCCTGAGAAGCTACCAACTGAACCAATATATAGATAGACTGACGAAACTTAGCATTCATCACATCATCTTGAGGATCTCAAGGGGTAATGGAGGGAGATGGTGGAACTCCAGAGGGGACCCTAGATTGGGTCTAGACCCCATAGGTAGAATGAGTCCCATTAGCATTGTCTAAGGGTGGGACAAAGAAGTTTTCGTGAGCATCATATCGTTAAGGAGGCATGATCTAAAAAGAGAACAAGTAGGGATTAAAGGAGAATTCAGGACCTTAGACTCTACATCTTGAAAACACAAGAAAGAGAAATATTTCTAAATGCCTCGTAGCCTCTCCCTTATGAGTGTGGCGCACTACACACCCTTAAAAGAGACTCTACTCAACACGAATTTGTGGACTCCTAAGTGATCGTAAACTTTGAGCTCTGATACTGATCTGACATAACCCAAACTAGGTCCTAGTTGTGTCGAGCACCTCAAGTCCGACCCGAACTGAAGACCGTCCCCAATGACAACAATAGCTGTCATGTACCCTATGTCAGATGAATTTCAAACATATAACAAGATAGAACAATTATAATTGAAGATCATTTAATAAGGTTCATAACTATGACCATCTAAACATCCAACCAGTGTCAGCCCTAATACCAATACCAATGCGAAGGACGACACAAATACTAACACTGCCCATGCCAAAAGTAGTAACCCAAATTCTCTATCCGAAATCAAAATAACATTCAGTCGGGACATGCCCCCGACCATAGCCAAAAACCAAAGTCTAAGAAATAACAAAAGTATATAGAAAAGTACATAACATAAAATAGAGTCTTCCAGAGTATGGAAGCTCACCACTTCAAGTTAATGAGTAAGAGAAGTAGTAAGGCCAATTTTTGCATCGCCTGGGGACATAGCGCTCGAAGATGGGTTAGCGGGTGAATGCTAACATGTACTCAAGAATAAGGATAAAATAATGTCAATATTTAGCACTAAGTAAATAGCTAAATGCAATCATATTCATTCATACATACATATATATAGATAGATAGATATAGATATATATGCATTCAAAACCTTTAACTTGTGATTGTGTAGCTCTATCTTCCTAAATCCATCCATGGGCTATATAGGTTCAGCTCCCACTATTGAAAGGGCCCCGAAGCGTGTTAGCCGCACGAGATGGAGAAAAGCATGAGATGACTAGTATATCTCCCAAAATATAAGTGTGACACGGTGTACAAGGTCACCAAGACCTACCCCACATTGGAAGACATGAGTTTTTAATTTTGGTCCCCCCGAGACAGCCACCCTCAATGGCTTTGTTAACACATCCCCCCTTTAAGCCCATTTAAAACCATTCACACACAACCAACTAATTTCCAAGGATTCCTTTTAATTGGGCATTTACCATTGGTATCATCATACCAAAAATAGAGATTGCAAGTCTATCCACTTATGTCATACCAAAGTCATTAAATAAAATTGACTCTAAAGGTTTTATTTGAACCAATACCATGGACACCAAGGCCTTAACAATCCATTTAAAACTATTTAAACCAATTTAGGTTTCATTACCTTTTTATGCTACACAAGGATTTCAATAATAGCCAAACTATGTGATAAAAGCATTCTCATTGGCATTTTAACAAACATGTCGAGGGAATATAGTTTCCAAAACCAAAACCAAGTATCAATCGACCATTCCCAGGCAACCATATGTTCAAATCATAATTATAACATAAAAACCATAAGTAAAACATGGGAAAACACTATCCAACCAAGAACAACCAAAACCCCTAACATATACTTCAAAACTCAAAACAATACCACAATAATGTTATGAAAATCATTCATTAAAATATTCTTTTACTTGAACTAACAATGAGAGAGGAGTAACATGCCTTAGACAATAAGGAAGATGGAGAGAAATCACCCTTCAGAGCCTTAATTGATTGACTTAAAGAACACCCTAGCGTTTCTTGAACTAAGAGCTTGAGAGAGATTGGAGAGTGTTTAGAGAGTGTTTAATTGAGAATAATAGGTTAAGAAAGCCTCCAAAGGTATTTTATGTTGTAGGGTCAAAAGGAGTTAAGAGGGAAAATATCCAAAATACCCCCAACTTAAACTATAAAAATCTTCCCAGGTGGGTACGGTTGGACCACTCAACCCGTACCCACATCATACGAGTGGTACCCTCAACTGGTATCTTGATCATAAAGTTGGACACCATATTTTGTCCAACATATGACTCCCTTGCCTTACTCGTATCACCACCATATGACTAGTACCCTAGAGTCATACCCTAGGTAGATCATCAAAGGCTAGACACTGGACAACATTCGGTTTGGACCCTACCTCTCATCACATCAACACAAGACTCATATGGAGTCTTCTCGTACCTTGGATAGGACTTGGACAATATCACACTGACTAACATACAAATAGGGTCCCTATACTAATACCCACACCATATGACTAGTATTGTGAGTCGTATGACCAACAGAAGGCTCAAACTCATAAAATTTTGCAAGGGCCAGAACCCAGGGTGTTTTAGTTAATTTTTTACTTCTTGTGTTTGTTGATTTGGAGATTCTCTTTTAGTTTTTATCTTATGGAGGCCTTAATAGAACTCACTATTATCTTCATGGATTCCTCTGTTTGGTTTTCTGATGAGTTCTTGAATTTTGTGGCTTCTTTTCTTAGATCAAAGACAGGTGATGTCATTCCTAACTTGCAATGCTTAGATCCATGTCGTGAGCGCGCGTAGATAATTCTTCAAAAGATTGAGGCTTAATCTCTTGAAGTATATAAGAAAGGCCCCAATGCATCTCTTAAATGCAAACTTCCACCATAGATATTTCAGAAAGTTTATCCTTGCAATCTAAGATCAATGTTTGTCAGTGATTGATGTAGTCTACTTCAAGCTCATCTTTACTTTTTCTTGTGTTTGTCAACTCCACCATGCTAACTGTAAGACGGGTGTTGAAGAAATAGTTTTAGGATTAAATTTCAAGTTTCTCCTAATAATTAATTAATTCAGACTCCAATTTTATGTACCAATCAAAGGCGTTGTCTTTCAAAAAAATAAATAAATTGCTTGACAGAAAATGACCATGTGTACCAGCACTGGTACAAGTATCAAAAAAATGCATGATGTTTTGCCTTGGATTTCTCTCCCTATCAAATTATTGAAACTATGGTATTGATATCCAATTTCCATAGTTAAGCCCTCAATTCACTTAGAATACAACTTTGAGTATGCTATGGAACTTTGTGATGGACCATTATATTGTGTCTTGATGGTGTTTGCAATCATATCTTGCAGTTGTTGAAAGGTTAGAGTGGCTACTGAAGTGGATCGATTAGAGCATTGAGTGTCAATTGTCTTGATAAAATATTCACCATCAACTTTTCTTGCGGTGTTAGATTTAACTTGTCTCTCCAAGGTTGCAGAGTTCTAACTTGCTCATAAGTTGGGTAATTTAAAGATATTTCTCATCAACAAACTTCTTCAAGACTTTAATGGTTTACTCCATCATACCATGAAGGTGTTGACTTTCATTGAAGTTGGAGAATTCTTTGAGTCCTTAGATTCTCCATAGTTGAATATAGTTTGAGATAGTTCGTAAAATAACATAGATACAAGGTTTCCCCAGTGGTTGTATTTGCAGTCGTAACTTGAGATTTTTTCCTTTTTGTCATCTCCGAAGAGGTGAAGTATTGATATCCCTCCAAAGCACAAGCCTTGAGATTATCATAGAGAGATGGGGCCAATATGTCTGATCTCAGCAAATGTGGTAGTAGCAGACTCCTTGCACGAACTGTCATTGATTTTTTTAAGTTCATTGCAGTAGTTGAAGTTATAATTTTTTTATTTGAAGAAGGAAGAGATAAGAAGAAGAACTAAACCCACTGGGGGTGCCAAAATTTATTAGCAACAAATTTTCGTAGTGCTGAAATTAACTACAAGAAAAAATAAATAAAAGAAAAATAATTTTATTAAATGAATCTTGTGAGTACAATTCTATTGTTCTCTTGATTCATCTATCCTTAGATATTTTGTGATTCGAGGGTCTTCGGTTGCGTGTTTCTCGAATATGGGATGATTCAGACCTCTTTGAGATATGTTTGATCTCCAAGAATGCTGTGTTTGATCGCCATGTCATTTGAATGTGTGACCTTATCTTAATGGTCTTTAATTTGAGTAAAATGCCACATCACTTGATACGTGACATGAGTTTGGACTTCAAGATAAAATGGACTTGGCTTGAAAATAATAAAATGAACTAATTTAATTTTGGAGTACAAATTATTTGTTCAACCCAAATGATCATGGTTAAACTTAAATTTAGTATGAAGTTAATTCAATAAAATTTATGTGTCTACACACGCCGATAATGGTGGCGGTGAAAGGGAGACAACAAAGAGAGAAATGGGTAACGACTAATAGGTTTTGTTTGTTTCCATTCCATGATGACCGGCGATGGTGAGCAGCGGTGAGAGAAAGAGTATAAGAGAAGGTGGCAGTTGGTATGGTGAAAATAATATTTTGTGTTCGGGGTTTTTGGGGTTAAGGGATTAAAAGGGGAAGTAAAGGGGGATTTGATCTCAACCCTTGATCACATGAGATCAATGATTGCGATTTAAAACTAGAATGGGTCGGATCACTGGTCATTTAAATTGGATCAGGGAATTGGATTTATTAAAATTGAATTGGGGACTGAAATTGGGTCAGCAGAATCAATTCAGGCTAAGATTGATATCAACTGAATATAAAATCACTAGAAATTAAATAAATTGAGGGTTCAGAATATAATTAGGCTGTTATTTAATTAAGATAATCCAACAAATAAATAATAGTGAAAATAATAATACCATAAATATTAAGTTTTAAAAAATGTTATTTTGGAATTAATCATAAATAAAGCACAAAAATTGAGAAAATTTATATTTGAAATGAGAAGTTATTTAACTAAAGTATGTGTGTACGTATGAATTATACATGGAATTAATAACGATAATAAATAATACATTTGTAAATTTTGAAATTAAGATATGTCAAAAATAATAAAATGCAAGAATAACTATTTAAATGTATAAATAATTATATAAATAAATTTAATATTTGAAAAAGATCTAAATAACGTTAAGTAGTCAAATAACAACCTGAATTGGATACAAGGAGGTCAAAATTGGGTGTCAACACGTGGAGTTTAGGGAAAAGCCGGATCACAAGGGTCTATTATATGCAGCCTTATCCTACATTTCTGCAAACCTTACTACTGTATAAGGTTTTGTAGAAAAAGTTTTAACCCTTTATAATTTCTGCTATTGGTGTTTTGTTAAATTAGACAAAAAAAGCTCACGTTTTATAAATGTAAAAGAGTTACTTATGCTCACCATTAGACGTGTCAAATGGGCAAGTTGACTAAATTTGAGTAAGTTAGAATGGGCTCGATCAATAAACGGGTTGGACTAAAATCAATCTAAAAACTACTTGGGTTGAAATAAATAGCGCTGAAATGGATAAAAATGGGTTGGGTCATGATCCACTCAATTTGACAATTTTTTTTGAATGATTCACCAGTATCGTGACCAAAGAACCAAGACTCGATCCAACACAAAAGACATGAGACTAGAGACCCAAGTTGCGACCGACGAGACTAACCTCGATATGACACTACTAAAAATATATTGATTGTTTCTTTTTTTTAAAATAAAGTTTTCAAAAATCGACATCTTGAGGACTATCTTGTAAAAAATTAAATTAATTAAAAAGTGCCCATCAAAGGTCAACATTTTGCCAAATACTATTTTTTTTAAAACAACGATATCGTGAGGTTAGCCTTTGCATTTTCTTAAATAAGGAAATTGGCCTCTGAAAGTCGATGTTGTTAAAAAGATTCGAAGAAAACCTCTAGTAATAAATTTAAATTAAAAGTAAATCTGAAATATGAGTTAAATTTGAGCTAGTTTTAGTCTAAATTGAAGATCATTTTAAAAATGAGTTATGTTGAGTTGAGTTAAAATCTGCCCAATATTAAATTATGTTATGTCCAAACCCAAAAAAAATTGAGTGGACTGGGCGGGCCATTGTATGTATGTATATAATTGTAACAAAATTGTTAAGTATATGAAGAAAGTGTCATTAATTAGTTGAAAAGATCAAACATTACGAGTAGGGAAAGAGAAATTGACATGAATATCGCTCACCATAATGATAGTCAATAAATGTATATTTTAAAGATAAAATGATGTATATTTTGTACATTTGGCTAGCGAATGTAATTATTTTGGACCGATCAACTGATTCCGTACCTTGTCTATGAGAAAACTTCTAATTGTATGCATGAGGTATTTTAAAAAAATTGTGCAAATTTTATCCAAATTGGACAATGCCATATCATGTTAGAAGTATCAATTAGTTGGATAAGTTCAACATGCTGGTATCAGAGGTTATGATTTAGATGGATGACTATGGCGATGGCCAATGTAAAATGATGATATGAGACTCGATTTTCTTTCAGTTAAGAGCTTAGAGGCACAAACATATAAGAAAAAGCTAATTGAGGGATCAAATGTCATATATGTTCTGACGATGTACAGGTGATACATAATAAATCTTGAAAATTAATCAATGAATTATGTTAATGGATCACTTAGAATACAATTTGAGAAAAGCACACACATACAAGAAAAAGCTAGCTAGAGGATTCAGTGGTAACATTGTACGGGCACTACAAAAAAGTTGTGTTTAGCGATGAAATTTACTGACAGACTAATTTCCGTCACAATATAGCGATGGATTAGCAATGGAACAATTAATTTGATCGCATGCATAGCAATTCAATTTTTATGTATGCTATTAGCAACAAATCAGTGACGAAATTGCGATTTCGTCGCTAAATAATAATGGAAAAAATTAGCGCCTAAATTTAGTGACAGATTAGCAACAAAATATTGGTCGCTATGTTAATTATTTTGTAGTAATGGATTTAGCAACAAATATTTGTCGGTATGCTTCAGATTATTTTTTAAAAATATATATATTTTATTTAGTGACCAACTTTTCCATCGTAAATATTCATTTTACCTTTTTAATTAATAATAAACTGTAGAAAAGGGGGGGTTTCTAGAGTTTTAATTCATTTCATCCCCCCACTCTCTTTCTACTCTTTCTCTCTCAAGAACTATGTTTACGATTTCAAGGCCCCTTTGCCCGATTTGAACAAGTTTTTGCACAAATTGAAGGCATTTTTGCATGTATTGAAGGTCAAGCTTACACTGGTTTGCCGAATTGAAGCATTCGAAGGAATTTTCTTCCACTGTACACTCTCTATCTGAATTAAAATTTGTGTTTTCTTAAAATTTTTAAGTCGATTTTAAATTATTGTTCACTCTCTATCCGAATTGAAGCTTGAATTAGTTTTAACTTATCAATTTCTTCGAGAAACAATTTGATTTTGGATGTTTATCCGTCATTTTACTTTACAATGGGTGAATGTTGTAATTTTACTTTACTTTACATGATTTTAGATGCATGCAACTGGTTGGGTTTAGGGTTCATGGAAGTATTTAGGACTAGGGTTTATTTGGGGCTAGAATAGTTGATTTTTTAGGGCTAGGGTTTAATTCTGCCTTAAATGTCCATCTATTTTGTTTTCCAGAAAAATAATTGTTGCCATGAAAGTTTCTTTAATTCTTTTTCAATATAGGGAAATACACATAGAGAGATAACATAAATTCTTCCATAAGAGCACTCATATAGAGACTTCTTATGGAAGAATACAAAGATATTAGCTTATCTATCAATTCATTTCAAAGAAAATGTGAAAGATGTAAAAATACTTTTGACACTTAGCTTAATGATGAATCTGAACCTACGCTGCTAGGACAGCGAGAAACTCTCCATCTGCATAGTAACCCATCTTCACAAATAAAAATAATGATTTTGCTGGGAACCAGTTGATTAAAAAACAGGCATGTTTCATGATGTTAACTATTTAGTACAGGCAGGCTATACCGATATAGTAGCAAGTGCTTATCCTTGTCGAAAATGATATCAAGCGACAAAGGACTGGAATTCCTAAATATTCAACTAGACTTTTATTTTGTCGTTTAAGTTATGTTGTTGCATTCTGGGTAGCTACCTATAGAAATATGTGTTTGCATAATAGAGATCGATGTGTTACTCTCGTTATCTGGTTACATGTTGCATCTGTATGAGCCATATTTTTTATCTGGTGGGTGACTGAGGGGTACCTTTACATCTGTTGTGTTCCTTATTTTTTAATTTTTATTATGCCCTTTGATGGTTTGCTCTATCTGGTGGGTGACTGAGGGGTACCTTTACATCTGTTGATGGATTGCTCTTAAAAAAATTAGATTTTTTTTGTGGTTTTAGAGATCCAGTGGTGTAAGTGACATATTTTCAAATATTTATTTGATACACTTTTTTTTCAGGTGCCTTTTTACTGAAAATTCAAGTAGTGCAGATGTAGATTTGCGGCAAAATAAGTGGAGTATTGTATACAATCAGGTGTGTTTTTAAACTTTCTTTCTAGTTTTTCATTTTTCTTGCTATGCTTGTTGGATTCTCGATTATATTTGTAAGTTATTTTTGTTATTAAGCATGTAACGATAAATTTATTGTTAAAATAGAAGTATGTATCACTTTTATCTTATTTTTATGGTAAATTAGTTTTGTTTTCTACTTTGAGGGCATCACTTTGAATAATTTAGTGAAACTTTTAAACTGTCAATTGATCTACTTAATTATGCTTTCTTTGCTAACTAGTTCTTCAAATAGAGTCTGATCATAGATTATCGTATTTGTTAATATGAATTTCCAACAAGGTTAATTATTAAGACCAATTGTTGCGTTTCTTATTAAGCTGGTTAATTAGCACTGATTATCCTATTTTTTTATTTCAACCTTAATAGGAACATGAATAATCTAGAGTGTGGTTCGATTTATGAGAGGTTAGATGGTCGAGGAGCTTTATACTCTAGTTTTGTAACCGGGTCTCAATAAAATCACATGATTTGGTGACAAAGTTAGATGTTCATGTGCAAAATATCAGAACTATGAATTCGTGGATGTCAAAACTGTTAAATATCACCTTTTTCAATCTGGATTTGTTGAGAACTATTTTATTTGGAAGCATCAAGGGGAAAGAGATAGTATAAGTGGGACTTCTTATGGTAATGACTTGCATGGTGGTGGTCAACCTGCATTCAGAGAGAATCCATACCGACAAATGATTTTGGATGCAGCTGGTCCTAACTTTTCTCAAGGTTCAAGTTGGCAATCTTATAGCAATATTAAACCTGAGTCATCTCATCCTTTTGAACATTCAATGGAGGAAGATCCTAATTCTGTGTCTAAAAAATTTTATGATTTGCTAGATGTTGCTAATGCAAAATTATATCTCAGTCCATCCCTTTCTTAACTTGCAGTTTTTTCTCGAATGTTGACTATTAAAATGGCGAACAATATGTCATAGAGAGGTTATAACTAGATGATTCAATTACTTACAAAGGCTTTACCTGAAGATAACATAGTGCTTGATAGTTATTATCAGACGAAGAAGCTAGTGCGTAGCTTGTGTTTGCCAGTTGAAAAGATTGATTGTGAATCAGGATGTATGTTGTATTGGGGTGATGATGATGAATACCTTACATCTTGTAAATTTTGTAGCAAGCCAAGGTATAAGCGTTGTGTTGGCTCTCGGAAGAGAAAATTGATCCCCTACAAGAAAATGTATTATTTTCCTTTGATTCTGAGATTGCAAAGATTATATGCATCCCATGCTACAACTATCGACATGAGATGGCATCATGAGCATAAAAAATAGTATGGTATAATGTGTCATCCATCAGATTCTGAGGCTTGGAAGAACTTCAATGAAACTCATCCTTTTTTTGCCGCAGAACCAAGAAATGTTAGGTTAGGATTATATACGGATGGTTTTCAACCATTCATTCAGTATGGAAGGAAATATTCTTTGTGGCCAGTGATTGTTACTCCATAAAATTTACCTCCAAGAATGTGCATGAAAGAGACTTATATGTTCTTAACAATCATTGTTCCAGGTCCGAGAAATCCCAAACATAAAATTGATGTATATCTGCAACCCCTAATAAAGGAATTGACCTTGTTTGTGGGAGGCAGGTGTGGAAGCATTTGACATCTCAAAAAGGCAAAACTTTTCATTAAGGGAAGCTTTGATGTAGACAACTAGTGACTTTCCAGCATATTCTATATTATCGGGATAGAGTACTGCGGGTAAATTAGTATGTCCTTATTGTATAGAGGAAACATAATCCTTTAGATTACAGTATGGAAGAAAATAATCATGGTTTGATTGCCACAGAATGTTCCTTGACCAGTATTATCCATTTAGGAGAGATCAAAAGAACTTTCTTAAAGGACAGACTGTCAAAAGACCCCCACCAACGTATAGACTAGGAGAGGAAATTTTGGACCAAATTTGTAATTTTGGGATAAGAAATGTAATAGAGTTAGATGTAGAACAAGTTAATAAAACAATATGTAAGACATGTGGGTGGAAAAAATGAAGCATCTTTTGGGATTTGATATGCTGGAGTTCTAACATGATTCTACATAATCTTGATGTGATACATATTGAGAAAAAATTCTTTGATAATTTATTTAACATTGTTCTTAATTTTGATGGAAAAACCAAAGAAAATCCACAGTCACATCTAGATACGGAAAAGTATTGTGATCGACCTCAATTGAAAAAGGATAGTAATGGACAATATCCAAAAGTTGTCTATACATTAGACAAGGAAGCAAGAGCTATCTTGTTTAATTGGGTGAAAGGCTTAAAGTTTTCAGATGGGTATGTTTCAAATTTGGGTAGGTTGCCAGACACAAATGCAAAAAGGTTATTTAGTATGAAGTGTCAAGATTGTCACGTGTTCATGCAACGACTAATGCCTATTGCTTTTCGTGAACTACTTCTTAGTAATGTGTGGCAGGCACTTATAGAATTGAGCTTATTTTGTAAGGATTTTACTTCGACCACTCTACGAGTGGATGATATGGTGCGATTAGAGAGAGATATTTCATAAATTTTGTGCAAGTTAGAACCTATATTTCCTCCTGGGTTCTATGACTCAATGGAACATCTTCCTGTGTACCTTCCATATGAAGCAAGGATTGTTGGACCTATGCAATATCGATGGATGTATCTTTTTGAAAGGTAAATGTGAAACTCTATGTCAAACTTGTGACGGTTAATTAATACATAACCTTCCAAATATAATGTTTCATCTTTTTTTGTATATAAGTATTTGGAAACTCTTAAAAGTATGATTGTGAATAAAGCTAGTGTTGAGGTTCCATTTATGAAGTGTACTTGATGGTGGAGTCAACACAATTATTTTCTCTTTATTTTGAACCTCATATCATGTCACGAAATCATAATATGGATCGTAATGACGATGGTGTTGTGGAAGATCTTAAAGGAAATCTTTCAATATTCTCCCATCCAGGTCAACTTTAAGGAGAAGCAAAAAAGAGATTTAACCTTAGATGAAATCAAGGCGGCCCAAACTTATATTTAACTAAATTGTGAGGAGGTTGAGCCATTTGTGAGGTAACCAGCTTCTCTTAATAATAATAAAATCTATTCTTATATCGTGACTTCTCTTATTTAAATTATTTTGTTGCAATGAAGTATGTACCTGCAACGTTTGGAAGAAGAATTTCTGAATCTTTCTCAAGGTGAGATAGACGAGAGCCTTGAAGAAAATTTTGCTATATGGTTCAAGGAATATGTAATATTTAAATAAATATTAACTTTCATATGATGATGCATGTATTTAAATTGGCATCTCAAATTTAACTAAATCTTTAATTTTTTTTCAAATAGGCTTGGTGCAATCCCATTAACAATGAATAATTGTGTAGTCTTGCTCCTGGACCATTAATAGGAGCTACATGCCATTCAGTTTATTTTGTTAACGGATATAAATTTCACACAAAATGTCATGGTATCATGAGATCAATAATGAATAGTGGAGTTTGTATCTCGGATCTAAATTTTGGGGATTATTATGGGCGGATAAAAGAGATTATACAAATGGAATACCGTGAAGCACCTTTAAAGCAAACTGTGTTATTCAAATGCGAATGATTTGACCCAATAATGGATGTTGGTGTTAAGAAGTATGATCGGTACAAATTGGTTGATATTAACCATCATCGTCGGTATAAAAAGTACGAGCCTTTTGTTCTTGCAATTCAAGCAACTCAAGTATGTTATGTACCTTATCAACAACAACAACAAACCCAGTGTATTCCCACAAAGTGGGGTCTGGGAAGGGTAAAGTGTACGCAGTCCATACCGCTACCTCCAAAGAAGTAGCGGTATGTACCTTATTCAAGCAAGAAAAAGGACAAGGATGATTGGCTAGCTGTATTGAAGGTCAAACCTCGAAATGTTATTGAATTACCAGTTGAGGAAATGGTGAAAACTTTAGAACTGAATGTTCGTTTTCAAGTTGAAGAAGTTGAAGTCCATGAGATAGATATGTCTGTTTCTATTGATGAAGATGTTCTATTGCATGATCCAAATGGGGGTGCACTTGAAATGAATGAACCTCTTAATGATGGTTTATTTGAAGAGCATCATGAAATCCAAGATGGATCTACAGAAAAAGAATATGAAACTGAGAAAACTGAGGAGGAGGAGGAGGAGTGAAGAGGAAGAGTTTGAAGAAGACATAGATAGTGACTAGAGCTTGTTAAAAATCTGCAATTTTAGCTTTGTTGTATTTTGTTTTTAGTAAGAAACATAGATAGTGACAAGTGTTTGATAAAAATCTGCTATTTTATCTTTGTTGTATTTTGTTTTTATTATTTTTTTCTCCAAAATATTATCATTTTCTTAGTTTTTGGTTTCCTTTTAATAATCTATTAGTTTTTCATATCACATCATTTTAATTTGGTTTTTAATAGTAATGGTCTAACGACACTATTTTTTTAGATGACTCGAGGTGGATATCGTGCAGGCAATTCCTCAGGTAGGAGTAAGACTGCTAATCGTGCAAAAATTCCTTCTATTACAACTCCAGTGATTGAACAGGAAGATAAAAGTTACATCCCTAGCAGTATGCCAACCGATCAAACACTACAACCCAATAGTACGCCATCGGATCAAGCATTGGGACAAAGACGTACCCCGGTCATTCCTGAGACATCTCCTGTTTCACCTAACCAAAGCAACCCAACAGGCCAAAATATGAATGCTCAAAGCAACACAGAAGTTGAGGGAACATCTAGTCAGAGAAATGTATCTGCTTCAGGTGATTCCAGTTATAGCAATGGTCGGACCCTTATTTTTCTGACTTCTTCAGGGTTAGTACTTACTACTTATTTTTTATATATATTAGGGAATGATGTCGTCAATGTTTTTGCTGTCTATTGGTCATTATTAGTTGATAATCAATGTCATGGTCAAAGTTTCTACTCTTAATTTTTTTAAGCTATACTCATGCATATTTCTGTTAAGTGTGTAGCTGTTGATACTAATGTAGTTGATCTATATTTTGTAGCTAAAGTAATTCTTTAATGGAAGTACAAAAACAAAAATGTTAAGAGATGTATACATAACATGTCAAAGTCATTCAATTTTGATTTACATGTATTAACCAAGATAAACTGCCCAAATAGCTTTTGTGTTTACTATTTTTGGACACAAATGTTTTGTAGTATTATTGGTGTTGTATTTGATGTTGTACCGATTGGAACCTTCTTCCAAATGCTCCAGTTCCATCACATTGTCTTTCAAAAGTGAAGTTGATCGGAATGGGATCAACTGGAAAGGTGTCTCAAAAGATATAAAAAATGATTATTTTGGAAAATTCAAGGTATATTTTTTAAAATCATAATCGATAGCAATTGTTTGAGTTTGCAGCTAACACTTAATTATATTACTTTAAACTGTATTTCAGAAGAATTTCTATTAGGATGCTTTCGTTAGTGAAGCTGTGGAGAAGCAACAATGGTCAAAGAAGGTTGTATTATGCTTCAAGAATTTCATTTCTAATATCAAAAAATATAGAGTTATAATTCAACCAGAATTTGTAAATGATCATGTGTGGAAAAAGTGGATGGAACTTTGGGAAAGTGATGACTGTGTTAAGAAGTCCGAGATAAATTCAAAGAACCATTGTGGTGGACATGAAGTAGCTGCTGGGACACACACAGGTGGCTCTATCACGGCTGGAGAGCACTGAAAGAAACTTGTAAGTATAAATTTCATGACCAGTTTTTCAACATTGATGAGTATTGGTGATTGTTGATGAGTATTGATGATTGTAATAATATGATGAGTATTGGTGATTGTTGATTGTGTGGTTTACACTGTTAGTCTGTGATGGAGATTATTTGGCTTGTTGGTGGTGATTGCTAGTGATGGTAGAGATGATTAATTTTGTTGATATTAGTGTGTGGTTATGATAGCCAGTGGTTGAGGTTGCCAAGGATGGTTATCGTAACTAGCTAGAGGTAGAGAACTTAGTTTACATGCAAACTTAATTAGTCTGTGATGCTCTGGTCTACTGCTATATTTTTTTGGAAATTTTTTATTAGTTTTCTGCCGTTTTTTGCCATTTTAGTAGTTATGGTTGTGTCTAAAGTGTGTAGAAAGCAGCTGGCCTTGGTTTTATTTTGTTTGAGCTACTGTTATGCCTTTTTGGCTGCTACTATGCTAGTTTCTCCTCTTTCTTTTGGTTTTATATGTGATGCTACGGTTCGCTGCTACATACCTGGAAATTGTTGATTAGTTTTCTGTCGTTTCTTTGTCATTTTAGTAGATATGGTTATGTCTAAAGTGCGTAGCAAGCAGCTGGCTGTGGTCCTATTTTGTTTAGGCTGCTGCTATGTCCTTTTGGCTGTTGCTATGCTAGTTTTTTTTTTTTTGGTGTTATATGTGATGCTCTGGTCTGCTTCTATGTATCTGGAAATTGTTGATTAGTTTCTTGTCGTTTCTTTGTTATTTTAGTAGCTATGGTTATGTCTAAAGTGCGTAGCAAACAACTGGTCGTGGTGCTATTTTGTTTGGGTTGCTGTTATTCCCTTTTGGATGCTGCTATGCTAGTTTTTCCTCTCTTTTTGGTTCTATATGTGATGCTCTGGTCTGCTGCTACATACCTGGAAATTGTTGATTAGTTTTCTACCATTTCTTCGCCATTTTAGTAGCTATGGTTGTGTTCAAAATGCGTAGCAAGCAGCTGGTCGTGGTGCTATTTTGTTTGGCCTGCTGCTATGCTAGTTTTTCCTCTTTCTGTTGCTATTGTATATGCCATGCAGCTGCAGCTATATTTCCTGTAAGCAGTTGGGGCAAGTTTCTCTTTCTTTTTTCTCTTTGTTTTGCTACTATATTTCCTGCAAGTTTCTCTTTCTTTTTTTCTCTTTATTCTGCTTCTATGTCAAGAAGTTTGGTGACATTTTCTAGCTTAGAATGGGGCAAATAAACTTGGTGGTTGTGTCATGAATGGGGCAAAGAAACTTGGTATGTATATGGTGAGCATTGGAGGAAAATGAGAAGGATTATGACTCTATATTCTTTTGGTTTGCTGCTATGTACGTTGGTTTAATTCTAAATACCTAAAAATTCTGTATAGGCTTTTAAAAAAGGTCGAAATCCAACTCCAAGTGAGTTACATTTGCATGTCCATATACATAATCATGATGGAAAATCTTTTGTTGGTGAGCGTTTCTGACTTCTACATGTAAGTCTATTATTTACATCTAATGATATGATACTCTTCTCTTATTTTTCTTTTGAATTGACATGAACTTGAGTTTATTTTAATAATTCCACTTGTTACAGGAAAAGTATGAAGAAATTGTACGAAAAAAATTACAGTGTGAATCTGAAATTGATCAATTGGAAATATATTATGAAGCTGCTGGAGGAGCAAAGAAGAAAATATTATTTGGTCTTGGGTCTGAAGCTAACAGTTACTTTGGGAAAAAATTTTGTGCCTACAATGCCTCCACATCATCATTACCACCTTCAGTTTCTTTACCGACAACAAATTTGGAGGAGTTTGTAAAACAATTGATTCCGACACTTACTACTCATTTTCTTTCGATAGTTATTGAGCGTGTTGGTGGTATTAGGGTACAAGAACGGGCCATGCTTGATCCTCCTCCTACTAATGATAATGATGACAACGTTGATTCCTAGCTTCATAGTATTCGTAGTCCTTGATCGTTGCATTAATTTTTTATACTATTTTGTGTGGAAGTACAAAACGTTTATGTAGTAACAAATACTAATTTTGATGGATGTTGGTTTGACATTAGTTTATGTTTGACAAAATACTTGAAATTGTGGGTGTTTGGACACAATTATTGTGCATTTTGCTATCTATATGAATGTTGGTTATTTTAATCATTTTATAATTTATGTGTTTCAATTATTTTCTTACAAAATTATTAGCGATAAAAAATTAGTGATTAACATTTGTTGTTGCTACTGAAAAACTTTTGGGACGGATAAATTTAGTTGCTAAAGACGGCTGCTATTATCGACAAAAAATTAGTGACTAACTTTTGTCGTTGCTACTGAAAGACTTTAGTGATGGATAAATTTGATCGCTAAAGATGGCTACTCAGTCGACCAAACTATGTTGCAATGGATCAGTGATAAAATATTCAGTCATAAATTTAGCCACAACAAAAATAAATTTTGGGAATAGCAACGCTATAGCAACAGAATAATCCGTCGATAACAGCAATAACCGAAATACTTTGTCGCTTAGGGGTCACAGATTTTGTGATGGAAATTAATTTTTCATCACTATGAGGCTAGCAACAAGCAATATAGCGACAGAAGACAATCCGTTGCTATTTCGTCGCTATTTATATTTAGCGATGGATTTCATATGATAGCGACGAAAAGTGTGTGTCGCTAAATGTTGTTTTTTTTGTAGTGGGGTAGCACAAATTGAATCCTGAAAATTGATTCATAGATCATGTTAATGATTCACTTAGAATATAATTCAATGGATGCACACGCATAAAAGAAGAAACTAGTTGGTGCTTCAATTTCCACATGTGTTCTGATCGGGCAACACATATTGAATCTTGAAAATTGACCCGTGGATCATATTAATAGATCACATGAAATATAATTTGAAAGGGAGACATATGGATGATGTTAATAGACCAGGCCACATGAAACTTAGTTTGAGAGCGAGATGATTGATGCTCGAACAAAATCTTATATTGATTATTGAGAAAAATGAGAAATTACATACAAGATATAGAAATATTCTTAATGAGGAGAGATGTTTTGATGAAAATCTTATGAACTAGCAAAAGCAAATAATATCACATTATGTTAATAGTTGTTGTGACCTCATTTAGCCCAATAATACAAGATAAGAGTACATCAACCCTCACACTACTAATAAATCATTTTAGTTATGATTTGTTTGGATGATTATTGTCTATTATATTGTGGTTAGGTTAAAATCTATCCATATATAGGATTCATTCGGTCATAGATATTCCAAATAGTATTTGGGGGGGAATTTCACAAAAATGTTCGGCCGTCATTATTTGATAAATAATTCAAATTCTTAAAAATTAGAAAAAAAACTAGTTTTGAGACCAAATTCTATTATTTGAAAACTTTTAAAAATTTAAACTTTACTTCAAACTTTTATACTTTACAAAAGTACCCTACAGTTAAATTTCAACTAATATTTATTTACCAACCAATCCCATTAATAAACCTTACTTTTTTTTTGGTTCAAGTATGTAAAATATTGGTATGGCACTTTTCTTTGTGAGTTGAGAAAACTTAGATAACTTCGACACTGATGTATGAAATTGTTATAAGCATGTTGGAACTTATAATTTATAAGTTTAATTTTTATCATGGAACATGTTTATTATAAAATGATACTACAAAGTTATGGATAGTTTTAATACTTATTAGAACTTATGAATATAATGTTGGGTTTTTAAGATGTGTGAATGAAAAATTAATAGATTTTTTTTCCGGAAAGACACCAAGAGAAAGGATGCAATTTGAATAGGCACTTTTTCGGATTGAATGGTTATGACCTTTCCAATGGGTTGTGACTTTTTCGAAGAGTTGCACCTTTTTCGAAAAGTTGCACCTTTCTGAACCAGTGCTTCTCTTCATGAAGCAACTCCTTGATGGCTATAAGTACCTGAATATTTTCTCATGTAAAGACAATTTTGAGTTGAAAAACAATCTTCATCTTTTAAAAAACTCTCGTGTGATCATCAAATCATTAAGTGTGTTTGAATTTTCTAAAACTTTGAGGTACTGATATTTTCAGAAAGAGAATCATTTTATCCCAGGAGAAAAGATTTCATAACCTCGGGTACTTGAGGGGAATAAATTCCTTAAGGACACACTATGCATTTGGTGGACTTGATTCTATAATTTTCTGCTTCATCTTTTTTTTTTCTTAAAATTGATAAATACTTCATTTTGATAGTTCATTTGATTATTCATTTGAACTTGTGTTTGAAGTTGTTGGAACTTTATTATAGTTCTTGAACTAGTGTTGAAGTTCGTATTAAAATATACAAATTTTATATCAGAAATAACATATAAATCATATCTTTTACAAAATTAAATATTTTTATCAAAAGTTACGACCAAATAAATAATAAAACTTTACTAAAAAATAATTAGCTGAAATTATTTGAGAACTCATGACCAAACGCTAGCGACGAAAAGTCAAGTAGCACACTAATTTGTGAAAGGAAAAGTCCTTTTAGCCACAATTTGGTCACAATAGAAAAAAATTATATTCACAACTAGTTAACTTTTGAACATTTTTACTCTTTTACTTTAAAAATTAAATAACTTTGTCAATTTAAAAAAAAAATATATATATAATCTTTTTATTATTGTGACCAAATTTGAGCTAAATTTTTATGGTTATTTAACAGCACTATCCTTTTGTGAAATAGTACACAACTCCCGTTTCCACCCCGGTCCAAGGAAACAAAAACAAATCATAAATAAATACTGTAATTTTGTTTTTGGGTTATATCACTGATTTTGGAATTGATGAAACGTGACTTTAAGGAATTCTATAATGATTAGTATAATGTACGTCTTCTGCCACATCTCACAATTACATAAAATTAAGCTAAACTGATGTTACCCCTTAAATTTTCACGATAGTGCCAAATGATCATAATTTTTTTGCTTAAATTTGACCACAATTATGAAAAGACTTACATAATCTTGTGAGTCTTTTCTCAAATAAATTCTCACACAGGGTAAAAATGTCAAAAGATTAACTAGTTTATAGTGTTAACCTAACTTTTTTCTATTGTGGCCAAATTATGGCAAAAAAATTGGGGCCAAAAAGATTTTTCCTAATTTAATTATACTTCCAGATTATAATATCACTCTAATTTTCAGATCACTCACGTTACCTAATTGTTTATCCAGCCAGCATGTTGCTGCATTTAATGACCTTAACTAAATGATTATTTTTTTTTAAATATAGAGAATTTAATTTTAAATTTATTTAGTTGAAGTAACAAGTGGTATGATCAGAAAATGATCTCCAATATTAATGTGTTTTCTATCGATTTTGTCACATTGAATTTATCTAATGATTTAACATCTCATACATAATTTGTAAACAATGCACAATGCACAAAAGTGGGTTTATTATTAGTGTACAATTTCTATGAAGGTTCCAAAAAATAAAGAACTAATTAAAAGAAAGATGAACTATTAATTGTTTTTACAAAGAAAATCAGATTGGCTCTCATTTCTAAGTCAGATTTGTTAATTTAACATGCACAATAAACATGTTAAATTAAATATGCAGTTTAATCAAATACTTCCTCCGTTCTATTTTACCTGTCCCAAATTGGGATGGCACAACTATTAAGAAAATAATGATTGGTAATGTAACTTTATCATTTTGTCCCTCTTAATTGTGTCTTGTTGTTATTTTCAATATTAATGGATGTCTAATACCAAAACACCATTTATATTCTTAATAGTGTACTCTTAATGGTACTCATCTTTGCAATATTTTTCAAAAATGCTAATAATGAGTAATCAATTACATTAAGGGTATAATGAAAAAAAAATTATGTTATCTTTATAAATAAAAAAAAAAGTAAAATGAAACAATAATTTAGGAAATTTGAGGCGAGTAACAAGAGACGGAGAGAGTAATTAAATGAAGATAAGATACATTGACCCTTCTATTAAGGGTAATATATATATATATGCGACGCACATCCCTATGATTCTCTAGTCACGTGGGGACTTAAAAATTGAGTGAAAATTATTTTCGTTTCATTTTTTTTATTTTTTTAAAAAATAAACTTCTTCTTAATTTTAAATAATAATCAAACTCCATCCTTTAATTTAATTTAATTTTTAAAATATTTATTATACTCTTTTATTATTAACTTCTTTTTTAACTTCTTTAAAAATAATGCTATTTTTATTTTTAAATTTATGTACTAATTTTTTTTTATAAAAAATAACTACTATCTTTTGAGCGAAAAAAAGTGATAAATATTAATTAAGTAAATAAGCTAATGGGGTTCTATAACAAAGTAAACTATCATAATAGAAAAATTAATTTTATTAATAATAATAAAAAATCTCATATTTATTTATACAAGTGAAAATAGCAGATAATAATAACTATACAAATATATTTTGATGCAGAAAATAAAAAATAATTAATTAAATTATGGTTAATTTTTTTAATATTATATTTATTTAGATTTAAATTATTTTAATCTATAATTTATATAATACTCCATTTATAGCAACCAAAATTTGTTTATTTATATAGACAATAGAGAATAACCTCATCGTTTCATATCACTTAACATCATACTAAAAATAGTTGTTTTAATGTATATATTCAATTTATAAAATCAAAAGAATTTTGTGATTTTTTAATTTTTATCCTTTGAATTAAATGACTACATAAAATAGTAGTTAAATTTAAAGTTTCAACATATTATTAATAAAGTTAGTTTAGTAAAATACATTTCTAATTAAAAAAAAAAATTAAGAGATGTGTCATACCAAGAAAGACCAAGTAATATAAAACACTGGGTCATTTGGTAGAGTGTATAAGAATAATGCAAAATATAGTGTATTAATAATGTTTGTATTAGTAATGCTTGCATTAGTTATGCTTGTATTTTTCTTATGCGGTGTTTAGTTTGATATATTAAAACTAACATGAAGTTATATAATTTCTAAAAAAAATAAAAAATTACATAAATACCCTCCATATATATGTTGGAAAGGATGTGAAATTTTTTTTGAGGGATAACAATGTCTTTAATCAAGTTAATGCATGGATTGGATCCATTGCATTGCTAATATCATGGTTTTTGAGGTGTTAGTAATACACATCCCAATACACAATAGAGTGTATAACTAATGCAAACATTAATTATACATAGGGTGAAAAAATATATCAAACAAGGTACTAGTAATACACATTAAACTAATGCATGCATTAGATTTCCAATACACTCTACCAAACGATCCCATAGAGTATTAGACTAGAGAAAGACAAAAGTATATGCACATGCACATACATACATATGCACATGCTTAATCCATATAATATTGAAGTAATAGTCATAAAAATAACATTGAATTTCGACAAATCCATAAAAAATTTATTCTACTTATATTGTTAATGAACTTAAATAAAAAATTATAAATACCTAGATTATACATAAATTATATATACTATAAAAAAGTCTTACAAAAATATTTTTGATATAATAAGAATAAAATAGACATTGCATAACATTAAAAGGGGAGATTACTGTTCAATATTGAGGGGTACTTGATTTTTAAAGTCAAATTGGCGTGTGTGTGTTTGGGGGAAGGGGGGGGGGGGGATTTTCACCCCTTAAAAATTTATGTGGACGAATAAATGGGAAGCTTGATATGATAAATATTTTGTTCATTTGAAAAAAAAGTTATATATATTCACTTGATATGATAAATATAGTTTAATATATATATATATATAAAGTTGTACAATTTTCATGCACCTTAATTATTTTATGTGTCCATCAAGGTATTTTTTAGGGTGTGTTTGATATGAAAGAGGAGAAATAATTAACAAGGATATAATGTTTTTGTATCAATTATTCTAAATAGTATACTTTTGGTTTTCTTAGAAATGATTATAATCATTTTCTAAAAAAGAAAAGTAACACACCTATATTGATATGAAGAAGATGTTATTTTTCGTAAGCATAAGCTAAGTCTTATATAATTTTTGTTGTCACAAAAGATAAATTATTACAATTATTTTTTTAGAAAAGTAAGACACCTATTTGACTTTTTTCTACTTAAGAAAGGGGATAGGATGTTGTGTAAGGACTGTAAAGTCATTTAGAGTGAGAATCTTTCGATCCAGCATAGGCTATTGGTGATGGACTTGGGCATAAAGAAGGGTAAAAAGAGTAGGGGTAAGGAGGGGCGACCGAGAAATAAGTGGGGCGGCCTGACGCCGGTGAATGCGCGGGAGATTGAAGAGAAGTTGACAGGTATGAGGGTGTGAGAGTGTAGGGGAGACATAGATGGTATGTGGGATAGGGCGGCTAGGTTCATCAAGGAGACTGCTAGTGAAGTGTTGGGTACGTCCAGGGGCCGGTCCGGTTACCATCGGGGGGATTGGTGGTGGAATGAAGAGGTAAAGAAGAAAGTAGAGACTAAGAAGAGGGCGTATGCAAAGTTGATTGAGAGTAAGGATGAAGAAGAGAAGCGGGTGTTTAGGGAGAAGTACAAGTTATCGAGGAAGAAGGCTAAGCTAGCAGTTACGGCTGCTAAGACGGAAGCATTTGAGAACTTGTATATAGGGTTAGAGGAGAAAGAAGGGGAAAAAAGGTTGTTTAGGCTGGCTAAGGCTAGAGATAGGAAGGTTCGTGACCTAGACCAGGTGAAGTGCATTAAGGGAGAAGATGGTAGAGTGTTGGTGGAAGATGGTCACATTAAGAAGAGATGGCGGTCGTATTTTCATAGGCTCTTAAATGATTAATAAGAGAGAGTTATTGAGTTAGGTGAGCTAGAGCAATCAGAGGAGTTTCGTGATTTTAGTTATTATAGACGTTTTAAGGTGGAGGATGTCAGAGAGGCTGTTCGCAGGATACGAAGGGGTAGGGCGACGGGACCTGATGAGATCCCCGTGGATTTTTGGAAGTTTTCTGGCGAGGCTGGTTTAAGGTGGTTGACGGATCTATTTAACGATATTTTCAAGTCGGGGAAAATGCCCGAGGCCTGGAGATGAAGCACTATGATCCCTCTGTATAAGAATAAGGGTGACATTCAGAGTTGCAACAACTACAGGAGTATTAAGTTATTGAGTCACACGATGAAGATTTAGAAGAAAGTGGTCGAGTGGAGGTTGAGGAGGTTAGTGTCTATTTCGGAGAACCAGTTTGGATTTATGCCCGGGCGCTCTACGACAGAGGCAATTCACTTTGTGCGGAGACTGGTGGAACAGTACAGGAAAAGGAAGAAGGACCTGCACATGGTGTTTATCGACTTGGAGAAGACATATGACAAAGTCCCTAGGGAAGTCCTTTGGAGATGTTTGGAGGTGAGTAGGGTCCCGGTGGCGTATATCAGAGCAATTAAGGACATGTATGATGGAGCTAAGACCCAGGTGAGGACGGCAGGAGGAGATTCAGAGCATTTTCTGATCTTGACAGGATTGCATCAGGGATCTATTCTTAGCCCATTTTTGTTTGCTTTGGTTATGGAGGTGTTGATGCGGCGTATCCAAGGAGAGGTGCCCTGGTGTATACTTTTTGCGGACGATGTGGTTTTGATTGACGAGACTCGGGGAGGTGTGAATGATAAA
The DNA here is from genome assembly GCA_030864215.1 of Capsicum pubescens. NCBI lineage: Eukaryota > Viridiplantae > Streptophyta > Magnoliopsida > Solanales > Solanaceae > Capsicum > Capsicum pubescens. The sequence goes on along the minus strand of CM061539.1, from coordinate 142,638,253 downwards.
TTAGAGGTGTGGAGACATACCCTTGAGTCTAAAGGATTCAGGTTGAGTAGGAGCAAGACCGAATATTTGTAATGTAAGTTTAATGGCTCGAGGGAGCAAGACGAGGTGGTAGTAAGGTTGGATTCTCAGGTGATGTGTAAGAGGGATAGTTTCAAGTACCTCGGGTCCATGATTCAGGGAAATGGTGAGATTGACGAGGATGTCTCTCACCGGATTAGGGCGGGATGGATGAAATGGAAGCTCACCTCGGGGGTGTTGTGTGATAAGAAGGTGCCGCCCAAGCTTAAAGGCAAATTTTACAGGGTGATAGTTCGACCGGCCATGTTGTATGGAGCGGAGTGTTGGTCAGTCAAGAACTCTCATATTCAAAAATTGAAGGTGGCAAAAATACGGATGTTACGTTGGATGTGTGGTCTTACTAGGGGGGGTAAGGTTCGGAATGAGACTATCCGGGAGAGGGTTGGAGTGATTTCGGTGGAGGACAAGATGCGGGAGGTCCGTTTGAGATGGTTCAGACACGTGATGAGGAGGGGCACAGATGCACCAGTTCGTAGGTGTGAAAGGCTTGCTTTGGATGATTTCAAGCGGGGCAGGGGTAAGCCAAAGAAATATTTGAGAGGGGTGATTAGGCGGTACATGGAGCAGTTACAGCTTACTGAGGACATGACCCTAGATAGGAAAAGCTGGAGGACGCGTATTATGATAGAAGGCTAGTGACTATTAGGGTAGGTAGGGTAGGGCATTACCTGTTTGGTGTATTACTCTTGTTAGGCTACCTTGTTGCATGATGTATTACGAGTGCCTACTATTCTTTGTTTACTTTCCATTGTAGGGGCTTTTTTATGTCTTGCCATCTTGTTCCATGCGTTTTGTACGGTTGTGATTCCTTATCTTATCTTGAGCCGGGGGTCTATCGAAAACAGTCTTGCTACTTCTCCGGAGGTAGTGGTATGGACTGCGTACATCTTACCCCCCAGATCTCACTATGTGGGAATACACTGGGTTTGTTGTTGTTGTTGTTGAAAAAGGTAAGATGCTTAAATTGATATAATAATATTTTTTTCATTACAATTTAAGCTAAACCTTACATTGTTTGTCTTTTTCTTGAAAAAAAAAAACACAAGTACTTTGATAAGTCTTATAATTTTTGTTATCTTATAAAATAAATTATTAAAGTTAAATTGATAAGTCTTAAGTGTTTGAAGAAAGAACATCATCAACTTATAGAAACGTTATGGTAAAAATGAGCAGCAGTAAAGATTATTAAAGCAACAAATATATTTTAATTTGGAGGACATTAAAGTGGAAAGCAAAAATGTTTGTATGTCTTGCCTTCAAGATGAATTAGAAGGTTTTCATCACAAATATTTACTGGTTGAAAGACACTATACCCTTATTTATTTGCAGTTAATAGAGATTAAAATCTTAATTATTTAAATTTGCAATTTATGTACAAAAATGAATTTATCAATGAACAATTTTCCCCGAAAGTTTCAAAGAATAAAGAACTAATAAAAAGGTGAACTATTGTTAGTTATACAAAGAAAAATGGGGATGGCTTCGATTTCTGAGTCAATTTTGTTAATTTAACTTGCACAATATGCATATTAAATTAAATATGCAGTCTAATCAAATAAGTCCTGTACTTAAATGAATAAAGAACTAATGAAAAGGTAAACTATTGTTAGAATTATACAAAGAAAAATGGGGATGGCTTCGATTTATAAGTCAGTTTTGTTAATTTAACTTGCACAATATGCATGTCAAATTAAATATGCAGTTTAATCAAATAAGTACTGTACTTAAATGAAGATAAGAGACATTGACCCTTCTATGAAGGGCCAATATATGCGGTTCACATCCCTATTTTTTTTAAAGTCACATGGGGAGCTAAAAGTTCATGTGGACCAATAACTGCGGACTACGTGTGATAAAAGGGTTCAAATAATTTCTTTATTTGTAAAAAGAAAAAAGTTTTATGGTATTTAGATTAATTTTGACGCACCTCAAGGTTAAAACAAATGATAAGATATCATTTAGGGGTCGTTTGGTAGAGTGTGAAAAAAATCAATGCATGCATTAGCTCTATGCATATTCAATATCTTATTTGATATACTTTTTCAAAATATATATAACTAATGTAAACATTATTTATACACTCGATTGTGTATTATGCTATGTATAACTAATACCATCATTTTTTTATGTATTAGTAATACAAAGCTTTCAACACATACATTAATTTATTAAATGACTAATTTACCCCTCATTTTTTTTTAATTACATTCCGTTCTTATTTCATATACTCATTTCACTGGAAATTGAATTTTTGTAAATAATATAAAATTATTGCAAAATAGCTTGTCTTTTGAATCTTTTATGACAAAGAAAATTGAATATTATAATTTGCTCAAGTTATTTTGTGTTTAACAACAACAACAAATCCAGTGTATTCCCACACAATGGAGTCTGGAGAGGGTAAAATGTACGCAATCCATCAATTTGCCGAATTCCGACTTATCTATTGAATCTTTTTCTATTTGTTCGCTGATTTCCTTTTCTTGATTTTCGTTCCCCAGTATTTCGTTTCCGGCTAAGAACAGATAAGACATTTTACACACACACAAAATCTGATATAGAGTAGAAACAAAAGAAACGAAAAAAAAAATATAGAAATCCATACACAGACAGTGAAAAGTACACGAGAGGAAAAATACATACACAGTAGAAAATAGTGAAGAAGGGAGAAGGAAGAAGAATATACATAGGGCTTCAATTTGTTGGTCTGTGTTTTATTGGAAAGAAAGAGGAGAGGGTATTTTTGTCAAATAATATTTTTTATATAAAAATTACATAAAACATGTAATTTTCAATACATTAAACTAAACACAACATAAAAAGAATACAAGCATAACTAATGCAAAGTATAACTAACACAAGCATTACTAATATAAACATTATTAATACACCACATTTTGCATTATTCTTATACACTCTACCAAACGACCCCTTAGTGTTTTTCATATAGGTTTATATTGAATGCAAGACCTCATGGTGCTCAACCCACTTCTTTAACCACTAGACCACACCTTTGAATGATTTAAAAAATATACGGAAAAGGGTCTAATATACCCTTTAACTATTGAAAATGGTACATAAATACCCTCCATCTACCTTTAGGCTCAAAAATACCCTTCTATTCATCTATTTGGCTCAAAAATATCCTTAATGTATTAGAAATGGCTCAAAAATGCCCTTCTTCCTCTATTGGTTCAAAAATACCCCTTCATCCACCTATTTGGATCAAAAATGCCCTTAACATTAAATTTAAGTCCAAAAATGTCTCCTCCTTTTAACAAATTCTGATGTGAAATATAATTTTATTTAAATTAAATACATGACATTATTTTTATTGGTCCACATGTAATTAGACTCAAATTCATTCAGAATTTAATGGTCCTCTTTTCACTATTTTTTTTTAGTTATATATAAAAATTTAAAAAGAATTAATTAATGTTTAAGTGCAAAATTAGAAAAGAATTCCTTAAATAGGATAATTAGCAAAGGGCAAATACTCTCATAGTTAATGATTATCTATGTGTGCTCAAATATTAGAAAACATATTTTAGGTAAAATTTTGAAGACTTTTAGTTCTTTTTAGGTTTTGAACTTTTTATATAAAAAAAAAAAACTTGAAAGTAATTTAAGTCTTTATTTAATTTAGGTAAGAATGCATAATATTTTATACTTCTATCCTTCTCCAACATGAAACCATAAAAATAGTAATAATACAAAGAAAAATAGTAATGATATATATATATATATTAAAATGTAATTAAAAAAAACACCCCTACGTGAAACCAAAAAAAATAATAATAAATTTTTTTTAAAAAAAACATTCTCCCTTAGAAGACTTTACAATAGATAAAATCATTTAATCTTTTTCTTTATATATATTAAAATGTAATTAAAAAAAAATACCCCTACATGAAACCAAAAAAAAAAATAACTTTTTTTTAAAAAAACATTCTCCCTTAGAAGACTTTACAATAGATAAAATCATTTAATCCTTTTTCTTTAATTTTTATTTTATTAAATAAATATATAGAATGGAATTAAGAGTCCTAAAATATATAAATATGAAACCCGAAACATATAGGAAAATTAAGAGTCCTAAAATAGATGGAAGGAAATTAAGAGTCCTAAAATAGAAAAAATATATTTCTTGAAAAAACAAAAATTTCCATAAATATAGCTATTATGATGTACCATAAATTACTTGATAACTTGGTACCAACCTAAAACTAAAAAAATAATAATTAAAAAAAAAAACCACCCCTGACGTAAAACCCACAAAAACTATATAATAATCAACAACAATAATAAACCCAGTGTATTCCCACATAGTGAGGTCTGGGGAGGGTAAGATGTACGCAGTCCATACCACTACTCCCGGAGAAGTAGCAAGGCTGTTTCCGATAGACCCCCGGCTTAAGACAAGGAATAGTAATCAAAGTCATACCAAAAAACCTGGAACAAGATAAAACATAGAGACGCCACATACAGGGAAAGAGTAAACAAAGACTAGTAAACAATTGTAATACTACAAGCAACAAGAAATCATAATAAGAATACTATACCCACCAAGTAATGCCCTACCCTACCTACCCAAAATGGCACTAGCCTTCCATCCTAATACGCGTCCTCCAGATCTTCCTATCTAGGGTTATGTCCTCAGTAAGCCGTAACTGCTCCATGTCCCGCCTAATCACCTCTCTCCAGTGCTTCTTCGCCCTACCCATGTCCCGTCTGAAACCATCCAAAGCAAACCTCTCACACCTATGAACCGGTGTCTCCGTGCCCCTCCTCATCACATGTTCGAACCATCTCAAACGAACCTCCCGCATCTTGTCCTCCACCGAAGCCACTCCAACCTTTTCTCGGATAGTCTTATTCTGAAATCTATCACCCCTTGTAAGCCTACATATCCAACGTAACATCCGCATTTTCGCCACCTTCAATTTTTGAATATGAGAGTTCTTGACTGGCCAACACTCTGCTCCATACAACATGGACGGGCGGATTGTCACCCTGTAAAATTTGCCTTTAAGTTTGGGCGGCATCTTCTTATCAGACAACACCCCCGAGACGAGCTTCCACTTCATCCATCCCACCTCGATACGGTGAGAGACATCCTCGTCAATCTCACCATTCCCCTGAATCATAGACCCAAGATACTTGAAACTATCCCTCTTACACACCACCTGAGACTCCAGCCTTACTATCACGTCATCCTCCTCCCTCGAGCCATCAAACTTACATTCCAAATACTCGATTTTGCTCCTACTTAACTTGAACCCTTTAGACTCAAGGGTCTCTCTCCACAGCTCTAATTTATCATTCACACCCCCCTCTCCCGAGTCTCATCAATCAAAACTACATCATCTGCAAAAAGTATACACCAGGGCACCTCGCCTTGAATACGCCGCGTCAACACATTCATCACCGAAGAAAAAAAAATGGGCTAAGAGTAGATTCCTGATGTAACCCTTTCAGGACAGGGAAATATTCAGAATCACCACCTGCCGTCCTTACCTAGTCTTAGCTCCATCATACATGTCCTTGATTGCTTTAATATACGCCACCGGGACCCCACATACCTCCAGGAATCTCCAAAGAACTTCCCTAGAGACTTTGTCGTATGCCTTCTCCAAGTCGATAAACACCATGTGCAGATCCTTCTTTCTTTCCCTGTACTGTTTCACCAGTCTCCGAACCAGGTGAATTGCCTCCGTCGTCGAGCGCCCGGGCATAAATCCAAACTGGTTCTCCAAAATAGAGACTATCCTCCTCAACCTTAACTCGACCACTCTCTCCCAAATTTTCACAGTGTGACTCAATAACTTAATACCTCGATAATTGTTGCAACACTGAATGTCACCTTTATTCTTATACAGAGGGACTATAGTGCTTTACCTTCATGCGTCGGGTATTTTCGCCGACTTGAAAATGTCGTTAAACAAATCAGTCAACCACCTTAAACCATTCTCTCCAGAAAACTTTCAAAAATCCACAGGGATCTCATCAGGCCCCGTCTCCCTACCCCTTTATATCCTGCGAATAACCTCTCTGACCTCCTCCACCTTAAAACATCTACAATAACTGAAATCACGACGCTCCTCTGATTGTTCCAGCTCACCTAACACCATAACTCTATCCTCTTCATTATTCAAGAGCCTATGAAAATATGACTGCCATCTTTTCTTAATGTGAACATCCTTCACTAACACTCTACCATCCTCCCCCTTGATGCACTTGACCTGATCAAGGTCACGACTCTTCTTCTCCTTAGCCTTAGCCAGCCTAAACAACCTTTTTCCCCCTCTTTTCTCCTCTAACCCCGCATACAAGCTCTCAAACGTCGCCGTCTTAGCAGCCGTAACTGCTAGCTTAGACCCTCTCCTCGCTAACTTGTACTCCTCCCTATTTACCCACTTTTCTTCTTCATTATTACTCTCAACCAACTTAGCATACGCCTCCTTCTTAGTCTCTACTTTCTTCTTAACTTCTTCACTCCACCACTAATCCCCTCGATAGTGACCGACCCTGCCCCTAGACACACCCAACACCTCAGTAGCAATCTCCTTGATGCACCTAGTTGCCCTATCCAACATACCATCTACGTCTCCCCTACCCTCCCACACCCCCATGCTCGCTAACTTCTCCCCTATTTCCCGTGCATTCACCGACGTTAAGATGCCCCACTTAATTCGCGATCTACCCTCCGTACCCCTATTCTTCTTATCCTTCCCAATATCTAAGTCCATCTCCAAGAGACTATGCTGGGTCGAAAGATTCTCACTCGGAAAGACCTTACAGTCCTTACACAACACCCTATCCCCTTTCCTAAGCCGCAAAAAGTCAATTTGGGTCTTGGCTATCGCATTTTGAAAGATGATCAGGTGATCCTCCTTCTTCAAAAAACTCGAATTCACCACCACCAGCCTAAAGGACCTCGCAAAATCCAACAGAGCAACTCCCTCTTCATTTCTCACCCCAAAACCAAAACCACCATGCACATCACCAAAGCCTCCCGGTAACGCCCCATGTGCCTATTGAAATCCCCTTCTACAACGATCTTTTTCGAGCTAGGCACGCCTCTCACCACCTCATCCAAAACCTCTCAAAACTGCATTTTCTTCTCCCCTCCAAGCCCACCTGCGGCGCATACACACTACATACGTTCAGGGTAAACCCCCCTAAGACCAACTTAATAGTCATCAGCCTATCACTAATTCTTTTAACCTCCACTACTTGCCCTCTAAACTTTTCATCTACCAAGATGTCAACTTCATTCCTACGCCTCTTGCTTCCAGAGTACCAAAGCTTGTAACCATCCACATCCCTAGCCTTAGACCCTACCCACTTGGTCTCCTGGACACACGCAATATTAATCTTCCTTATCTTAAGAATCTTCACCAATTCTATCGACTTACCCTGAAGGGTCCCTATATTCCAAGACTCTACTCTCAACCTATCTACTCTTGCCTCTCGCCTCCCTCTACCACCCCTCACCGCACCATCCCTAACACTCGACCTAGACCACACACCTACCCATGCCCTCCCCTCTTTACCCCTCAGACATGACCCTATTCCACCATCAACTCCTACATCCACCACTTAAGAACTGAAACCAAGTCCAAACAGAGCCTCAAACCAATAGACATAAAAAATTATAATTAAAAAAACCCAGAAATAATATAATAATAAAAAGTTGTAATTAAAAAAAACCAAAATAATATAATAATAAAATAAATTATAAATAAAAAAAGCCCACCACAACGTGAAACAAAAAAATAATAATATACTAATTAATGCATATCTATTCCACCAAAAAATATATAATATCATAATTAAAAAATTATAATTACAAAAAAAATTACCCCTACATGAAACCATAAAAAATAATATAATATAAAGGAGGAGACATTTTTGGACTTAAATTTAATGTTAAGGGCATTTTTGATCCAAATAGGTGGATGGAGGGGTATTTTTGAACCAATAGAGGAAGAAGGGCATTTTTGAGCCATTTCTAATACATTAAGGGTATTTTTTAGCCAAATAGATGGATGGAAGGGTATTTTTGAGCTTAAAGATGGAAGGAGGGTATTTATGTACCATTTTCAATAGTTGAAGGGTATATTAGACCCTTTTCTGAAAATAAATAATATATATATATATATATATATATATATATATATATATATATATATATATATGATATTTTATTTAACCAATTAAGCTAAATCTTATATTCTTGATTGTCTTAGAAAATGAATTATAATATTTTCTAAAACGAAAAGTAAGACACTTATATTGATAAGCTTAATCTTATATATTTTTTGTTATCTTTGAAAATAAATTATTATGATTAACAGTAAATTAATAGTACAATATTAAGAAAATACATTTTAGTGTTTAGCTAAAGAGTAGAAATACATTTTAGAAAAATAATTTTTGATCCCAAAAAATAATTATTTTAGGGTGTGTTTAATATGGAGGAGAAAAACATTTTCTAGGAAAATAAGTTGTTTCTTACTTATATTCTTAGTAAATATATATTTTCTAAAAGTATTTATATATATTTAACAAAAACAATGATAACGAATATTGTATAGGTGGTAGGTGGTAGGTGGTAGGGATGAGATAAAGATTTTTTTTTTTTAAGCTATAAATTTAAAAAAAATTGGTGGTGGTGCTGGGGGTAGTAGGGGATGGGGTCGGGGTAGAAAAATTGAATTTTTTTAAAAAATAAATTTAAAAAATTTAACTTTTTGGGGGAGGAGGTGGGTGGGTGGGTGCGTTGGTAGGAGTGGGGGTCCGGGGGATGGGGTAAGAGAAAAGTTTAAATTTTTTTAAAAAATAATTTTTTTTGAAGCAGGGGGGTTAGGGGTTTCGGTTTTAGGGTAGGGGATAAGGTAAGAAAAAAAATTGAAATATTTTTTTTGGGATGGGGTGATAGGGGTGAAGGGTAGGGTTCGGGGGTAGGGATAAGTGATTTTGAGAGTTGTATGAATATTTCAGCTTGAGAGTGAGGTTGAAAGAGAGTTTTGAAAAATGTTTTCCTTACTTTTTGAAGGGAAATCATTTTCCTTAGATTTGAGAAAAATAAGTTGATTTGAAAAATATTTTCAAAACATATAAGTCAAATACATGAGAAAATTGAAAAACATAAAAATGTTTTCTCTCATACTAAACAGACTCTAATTAAGTCTTATATCCTTTTTGTCTTAAAAATAACGATCGATCACTTGAATTATAATTGAATTTTTCTAAGACACTTAAATTATATAATTTAACACTCAGCATGTAGATTTCTCCAGGGGTCTCAAGATTAAAATTAAAATTAAAATTGATAACTCTTAAGAATTGAAAAAAAAAAACATCATCAACACTTTTTTCTCGAAAGTGGAATGGAAAGATGTTCTCTTATGTCTTGCCGTTGAGCTCAATTCGAAGGTTTCCAATTTTCATTACACGTGTAATGGAAAGACACTTACCTATTATTTATTTTCATTTAATGAATTTCTGAATCTTAATTATTCAAATTTTGCCCATTAAATACATTTGTTTTATTCCTTTTAGAATCTCTTAATAAGTTTGAATGAATCAGATATTGCGGCAAAGTCTTAACACGATTCAAAATTTTAAAATTTACACGAATTTATTTCCGCCAAATTTACTGTTTCCTCATCATCGTCAGTATGAAAAAATTCGCTTGCCCTCTCTTAAATGTTAGTTTTTGTAAATTTACGCTAAGTCTTAAATTTTTTGTTATCTTGGAAAATAAATATCAGACACTCAAGTGTAAGACAACAAATTTAAATTTTTAAGTGTCTTATATTTATTTTCATATCAATTTAAGCTAAATCTTTTTTTTTTTTTTTTGACTTAGAAACTAGTTATAATTAAAAATAACACTTAAATTGATGAAAAAAGATATTATTTTTCGTGAGTATAGGTTAAATCTTATACTTTTAGTTTTCTTAAAACATAATTTTACGCAAACTTTATTTATTCAAGGACTTTTTGTATATTATTATTATAAGCTAAAAAGATTTTGCATGAACGTTTGTAGAAAGAAGAGAGCAAATTGATATTTGCATAGCGGCACCTTTTTTAGTGCGTTATGTTAATCATGTTTCGTATAACGCATTAAAAAACTAAGTTAGAGGTAGTTTGTAAACTTTATTTTTGTCTATTATTTTGTTTTGTTTTTGGAGGTGGGGTGGGGGTGGGGTGAGGGGATCATTTAGGTTCCAGACTCTATATATACCTTTGAGATTCACCATTCCCACACCACAAGTAGAAAGCTTTCTTAAAAAGAAGCTAAGATGGCCATAGCTCTCAAGTCTTTAGTCACTCCTTTGCTTTTGTGTGCTTTCTTTATACTTATCTTACAGGTTTGTTTCTTCATTCTTTCAATGCGTCTATAATATTTCACATGATCTCTTATGGGCAGTTATTGGATATTAAATTGATGATGTTGTTTAGATTATAGACTGAATTAGGATTTTGAGTTTATTGGGTTCTAGATAAGTTATTTATACATACTAAATGATTTTTTCAATACAAATGAGCCAAAGTTGCTTGGGTGTGACCGTAAGCAATGTCATGATCTACATAAACACCACATACTCAACATGATTCAAAGAGTGGGATATGCAAAATTTATCATTTTTTTTTGTGTCGTTTGTGGATTAGAAGGACTCTTTCTGATGAACCCTCAGGACCTGATAGGAGCGTCTCAACTATATTGGGAACCTAAGCGAAATTTTAGTGAGGGCCTTATCTTAATTTTTTTAATATATATAATTTTAGTTTTCTAGCTTTTTGAGATGCAAAATCACTAATAAGATTTCTTATAGTCAATACTTTCTAATAATCTTTTTCAGTTGTCAATATATAGTTAGTCCATTCAATTTCTCTTGAGACATTTTTGACCTTAAGTGAGAGTTTAGCAATTTTAATTTTAAAAAACTTCTTTCGGCTGAAGTAACCGTAGTAGAAGCTGTCAACATTATTCTATAAGTAATGTAGGCATTAGGGAAGGTATCAAGTCATTTTATCTAGCGGAGTATATCAATCACATTACTGTCTTCTACTTTTACTATTTCCCATAAACCTTTTAAGAAAATAAATTTAAATCATTAATGTCAGAGTGACTATTATGCATTAGGAATATTCAATATTAAGACAACGTCTTTTCAAATTCTCATTATCTAGTAATCTCAGTATTTGAGCACTAAGTAGAAAACAAAAAATAGCCATATGTGTTGAATTGATTGAATCTATTTTGAAGTGAAAAATAGCTTGATTCACTACGTATAATAAGTAATCGACTCTAAAAAGAAAAAAAAATCTTCTAGAGACATTGAAATTTCATTATCAACATTCTCATCAAATTATTTCTTTCTATATATTACACGTTTATTACAAAAATTAGGTTCTACCTTCATCTCAAATGCAATTTTTTTAGCAGAAATTATAGCGGTTGCAAAACCTTCTTCTCGATACTTTTTTTTTTAATTAAAAAGAAATCAAACTACTTGACTGATCTATGACAATACTAATATGATATCTTTTGATGGTAAAATTTTGTTAACTGGATTAACATTGAATAAGGTATTATGCCAAATAGTCATACACAATAGAAAATTTCACGTAACACTCTATGGAGATTATTATTATTATTATTATTATTATTTTGAAAAATAAGTTGTTTTTTTCTTTTTTATGCTAATAAAAGATTTATTTTTTCTAAATATATATATATATGTACACACTATCTTTACATGAAAATATGGACCTCCATAATTATGAACCCCAGACAATTGCTTAAGTGGCCCATGCACCACTGTCTATTACTAGCTGAATAGTATAATGTTGTTTTCTTGTTGAAAGCAGGTTGCTGCAGAGAATCCAATATCTGAAGCTGAAGATGAATCTGCACCAATCCTTCAAGTACATGCTCTGATCTTCTGTTCATGATGATGGTATCGTCATTGTGTTCCCGTTAAATTTTAAACTGAGACTCCTTATTTTTTGGGTGATATTAATGTAGGAATCGATGGTCAAACATATCAATGAGAATGCGGAAGCTGGATGGGAAGCTGCATTCAACCCCAAATTAACGAATTTCACGGTGAGACCATCATATAGCTAAAGAATTTAACTTCTAAACACTGACAGTGTAGAAGCAGAAGATAACTTCCTAGAAGAAGTGGAATTAGTAACCTTGAAAATATGGCATGTTATTAACTAATGATAGTTGCATTTTCTTTTAGTGGGATTCAATTTTGCAGCCATACAACCAAATTAAAACAGGCATTTATAATTATGTCTATATTATGTTTGTCACAGGTTTCCCAATTTAAGGGCCTTCTTGGAGAACTGCCTGCAACAGAAGGTGATTTGGAGGCAGTTCCTATTTTAACTCGTCCAAGACCTACACCGTTACCGGAAGAGTTTGATGCACGAGATGCTTGGCCTCAATGCAGCACAATTAGAGATATTCGGGGTCAGTTATTTCACTTCCTTGCTACGTTCCTTCGAGCTATAATTCTATAATAGACATTCTAATGTTTTCTACTTTTGCAAATCAATCACCGGGACAAAATTGCATCACAGATCAGGTGATTTTCTGCTACTGGTCTAGTTTCTTTCCATTAAATGGCACGTTTCAAGTTCTCTCCGGTGGTCTAATCCTATAAATGTATATTTCAGGGACATTGTGGTTCTTGTTGGGCTTTTGGTGCTGTTGAAGCGTTGTCTGATCGTTTCTGCATCCATTATGACGTGGTAAATTCTGTTGGACTATGTGACTGCCTAACTTAAAACTGTTAGAAGTGGCACATTTTTGTTTACTTACATATATCTTCAGCTCAACCTCTAACGTGTAAGGATAATTCTTTTTCACGAGCCAAGCACGTATACTGCCACCTCATCTTAGCATGTTGGTCTTTTTAACAAAGAAACTAAAGAATAAATAGAGGAACATTCTAATAGAAAAAAATACTGCAATAATGTCGAAGATAATTGTTTTATTAATAACCAGAAAAAACCCGAGACACACATTTATAGCTGCAATTCCTATCTAAAAAGTAGAAAAATATGCAAATGGCTTATTGCAAATCAAATCACAAATGATCTGTCACTGATGTTAACTTTTAACGTGTAATGCAGAATGTCACTCTGTCTGCAAATGATCTCAACTCGTGTTGCGGTGCTTTTTGCGGGAAAGGTTGTAAGGGTGGAAATTCTGTAGCAGCGTGGAGATACTTTCAACGTAGGGGAGTGGTTACAGAAGAGGTAATGGTGACTTGTGATCTAGAGTAGTCAGTAGTGTGACACTTTATGATCAATCACTAACAAATTGAGTTTATACTGGCAGTGTGATCCTTACTTTGACCAGATCGGATGTCCCCACCCTGGTTGTTCACCTAAATATCCCACCCCAAGGTGTCGTGGGAGGTGTGTCGACGGGAACCAAAAATGGGGGAATTCAAAGCATTATGTTGTCAATTCATACAGGATCAGCCGTAATACCCGCAGAATCATGGCAGAAATTTACAAAAACGGGCCAGTTCAGGTCTCTTTCACTGTGTACGCGGTAAGAAGGAGAAGTATTAATAGTGCAAAAGTTCTGGTATTATGAATTGTGTCATACAGTTTTCAAGTAAGGCGTCTTTGTTGTCTCTTTATATTAGCAACACTCTCTGGCACTCAATGATTGAAACTTGTTGTCAATAACAGGATTTTGCTCACTACAAGTATGGAGTTTACAAGCATGTAACAGGGAAAATATTGGGAGGCCATACTGTTAAGATTATCGGATGGGGAACTAGTGAGCAGGGAGTGAACTATTGGGTATGATGTTGATGTGTTGGAGTTATCGGCTTCTATTTTGTATTTAAAATCATACATCATTTTGTCAAATTTTAATCACCTTCTTTATACCTTCTTGCAGCTCGCTGCTAATTCTTGGAATAGAGACTGGGGTGATGTATGTCCTTAATTTTCTCACCACTTTATAATAAGCTTGTTGTGTAAATGATGAATGTATATATATCTCCATGATGACAGGATGGATTCTTCAAGATCAGAAGAGGAACAAATGAGTGTGGCATTGAAAATACTATGGTGGCTGGAATTCCTTCAAGAAGAAATTTGAATGCGGAACTTGACGATGCTTTCCCTGATGCTTCACTATAAATGGCCTAGTATTTCTTCAGTATAGTCGTAGCAATGTAATATGACTTGTGAACTTGAATATTTACTTGTTGGTAGGCCGAGGGTCTTTCGAAATTCTCCCCAATTAATCCCCACTTTATGAGATTTCACTGGCTATGTTATTGTTGTCGTCGTTGTTGTTGTTTGAATAAATAATCACTTGTTTGTTACGTTATTATTTCCACTTTTCAGTTTTTATGACCAACTAAGAAACAATTTTACTCCGGCAAGCTGCCCCAGCACTATTGTATGGTACGCGAGATAGGGTGAGATATCCCTGATTTATTATTACATTTATACCATATTTGATTGATGATATGAATTGATCCTTAGACTAATTTATTCCATCAATCAAATAGGGATAAATCTAATGTCAAACTTAGTTTTGGGATATCCCACCTTATCTTATTCAACATGGGATTATTTTATACCACCTCCCACTTGGTACAAATTAGTCCAGAAATTATAATTCTAAAACTTAATTCCGTGATAATTTAGTTTACGTATCAAATAGCCGTGTTCTTCTACTCCCCTATAACCTGTCTACCCCCGACAGAATGTCTTCCAGGTTCCTTGCACTAGACTATCTGTATTAATAAAAAATCTACTTGCGACGTGTAAGAGGTTAATATACACGATGTTAAAGTCCCGGGCAGACATGGTAAAAATTCATGCCGTGATGACGTGGAAGAAAGAATAAAAGGAACAAGAATGTTAGAAGGATCAGGTGTGCGGACAAGCTCCTATAAATCTGAGCGATGTAGGAATATTATCTGCCATTACTAACGACTTTGATACATGGCACAAAGCCACTGACTTAATAACTTTAGAGGTCTAGTGAAACTTTCTTGTTTACTGAGGTTCATTTGTTGTAATCTATAATGAGTAGATCTTCCTTGCTTGTTGGGGATTCTGATTTCAAGCCGGAGAAGAGAAACTTTATATTTCGTTTTATGCTGATCGAGTGCATTGGTTACTCTAAATTTCTATAATTATATATACGGGAGAGAAGAAGGAAAAATTTGAATAAGGGGAATCGTAAAAAAATCAATTCTCATCAACTAGTTAAAAGTTCATACTTGCAATCAAAAATTAAACGGCTAAGTCTTTTCATGAAGATTGAAATCTCACATAAAGTTATAAATTTGTTTGAGTTATGCAGGTAGTCTTTCATACAATAAATCGATTATTTTGAAAAATGTATCTTCATTGTTCAGACTCAACAACCATTAGCAAAACACAATTCAAAATATGATTATAAGGACTAAAAACGTATAATAAAATGAAAACTTAGAAGGAAGGAAGTGCCTACCAGAACGAAAAATAGCACGAAAAAACAGGCTCTGGATTGACGTTAGTATTGTAAGAAAATTGTAAAATTACAATAATTAGTGTTAAAAATGTTTTAAAATAAATGTATGATGTTTCATTGAATCTTTTCATATTCGTAATTATTAGTTCTCAAACTTGATTATTTTTTCATCGTATATTCCTAATTGTAGTGATTCTTTTCATATTTTTAAATTAAATTGACTAATTACGGATAATAATATATACACATCTTCCTATTCTAAAATATATTTTTATGCACTATCGGTTAAAATGTTCCTTTTTTAATATTTTGTGTTGAGAGTTGAGAATATTGTCTTTTTTGTTACTTATTTTCAGTATTAGAAATTTCTTGAAATTCTATTCTTTCTTTACATCATTTAAAGAATTTTCTCCCACATTACATAGATTATACAAGAGTTTTTACAGAAGAAAAACAATTCTTGAATAACGAATTGAAATATTTAAAAAGATTATTTTACAAAAATTTAATATGCGGAAGTCTAATTCGCGCAAAATGCAAATAACTTCACTAGTTTAAGTACTCCTTCGAGAATATAATATCATTCCCAATTTTCAAATCACTCACTGATTATTTATCCGGCCAGCATGTTGTGCATTTAATGACCTCAAAAGAAACAATTTTTTTTTGTTTAATAAGAGTTTAATTTTAAGTTGATTGAGTAGAAAGGTCAGAGATTGATTTTTACTGTCAATGTCTTTTCAATCGAGTTTGTCATTCAAAATTTTACTTTTAGTGTAATTAACATGAGCCCGGAGTCAAAAGAGCTCCTTTTTTAATAAAAAATATCAAAAGGCACATTTGATTCTGAAAAATAAAACCAAAAGGAACAAAACACGATGAGACCAACGACTTGTAAGTCACTTGGCCCAAAGCAACTTGTAAGTTGACTGGGCCACAGCGACTTGCATGGTAAACAAATGACTTACAAGTTACAAGAATCATTTTGAGAGATAGTATCCTGTTATCCAATACGATAATCTTCTAAACACAATCATGCTAAACGTGAGGCAATCATTGAAGCAATGATAATAATAAAGTAAAGTGTTAGCTAAAAAAATGAAATTAATTATTAACTACAAATTTCTTGATACGTGCCAAAAGAGAATTGCTCGGATGGTAAGCATCTCTCACTTATAATTTTAATATTTGAGTTTAAATCACAAACGGTGGAAGCTCCTAGTGCTAGGACGGGAAAAAAAAGATATTATTCATTATTAATTCGTGGTTAATTTGCTACGATCTAGCTAAGAAATTATTTTTAATAATTCATCGTTATTGGAGACACTGCACCCCCTTGGTCAATATATGTTTGATTAATTGTCTCATGGTTTCAAGGCTACTAGTTTAGCCGCACATGCCTCGCACATGTAATGTTTGATTATTTAAAATTAAAAGATTTTGCCTATTGCGAATTTTTTTAAAAAAGTGTAAAATTCAAATCACTTTTCAAAAAACTTTCACACTTTAATATAATAATGTAAATATAAACATATATACATATATGTTTTACCACCAAAAGTTTCAAGTGGTTGATGGATCATTATTTTTGCGTTTGTCATATAGTACCTCTTTTTCTTTTTTTTTTCTTGGTGAAAAGGATAGATTAAATTAGGAAAGTTTCAGCTGTTGTCGTAGTTAGTAGCCACATCTCGGCATACTGGGCTAATAAAATTACTGGGAATAGTTTTCCCATAAGTAGTACCCTGTTTGTCTTTCATCAAAATAGTTGCAACACTAGGGGGAGGGGAAGACAGTACATGGAGGTTATCAAAAGAGGCTACAGTAGTTGCCATTTTTGCTAGTGCATCTGCCACTTGGTTTTGTTCTCTAAAAGTGTGGACAGGAGGAGCAACTTGGGTTTCCTCCAGCAATGACCTGCATTCATACAAAACATTGTGATAATGAGATTCTGAGTTGTTTAGGGAGTGTATAACTTCACTGGCATCAACATTAACCTTCAGAGGATTAATGTTATTTTGTACAGCAAGGAGTAGCCCCCTTCTTAATGCAAGGATTTAGACATGAAGAGGACTGACTTGTGCTATCGTTTCATAAAATCCCAAAACCCAGTTACCCTTATGGTCTCTAATCACGCCTCCCAACCCTGACTTACCCTCGCAACTGTTACACGCTCCATCCGTGTTAAGCTTAAACGCAGAATGAGTAGGAGGTTCCCATCTTGTTTGAATGGTGACACTATTTTTGGTGTGGGTGCTATTCTTTTGGATCAACAACGAGTATTCAATAGCATGGTTGATGGGGCTTTCCGTGCTAATACTGGCTCGATTGTTGTTGAATTGATTATCATTCCTACTAAGCCAAATTGTCCACATGCATTGTGGAACTAGATTACCCCAGTTGGTGTAGTCATTGAATGATTTATTCTTGATGTTCTTCCAAGTACTTGACCAAGAGACATTATCCAAGTTGTTAAGAAAGGTCAGAGGATTAATTCCACCAATTTGCTGAATGTTTTCCCAAAAGTTAATGGCTTTGGAGCATTGGAAAAAAATGTGGTTAAGTGTTTCCAGTTCCGTATTGCAGTAGTGGTAGTGAGGGTCCACATCCATCCCTATTCTGTTAAGGTACATGTTGGTAGGGAGTCTACCATGGACAAGCAACCACAGGAAGGTTGTAATTTTATTTGGTATGTTGGCTTTCCAGATTTCCCGGAAGTAGTTAACGTTTCCATGATAAGGTTTCTCTGTGGCATGAGCGATGACCTCATAAGCTCTGGAAGTGGTAAGCTTACCATTATTTGTGAGTTTCCAATAAGGATGGTCATTTCTGTTGGTCAAAGGAGGGGGTTTTGAGTGTATGAAAGTTTGCTTGATATGATCAGGTAGTTCAAAAGATACCCGAGACAAATCCCAGCTCCCATTTGTAACCATATCCTTGATTATAAGGTTTTATTCCTTAGCATTCAGGGGACCCTGAATTTTGTATCTGATTGGGTCGGTGTTGGGTATCCAAGTATCAGTTATGAACTTGGCATTGTTTCCTTGATGAACGGACCAGGCAAGGCCTTTTCTGCATTCTTTCCAGCCACTCTTGACATTTCTCCAGGTTGTAGAAACCCAGGGGTATGTCTGGTTGTTCTGTTCAAGGATATGGTACTTGGTAGTGAGGACCTTAGCCCACAGTTTATTGTGGTTTCTGAATAGACGCCAAGATAGGATAGCATACATTGCTCTATTTCTGTATTCATCTTTTGGAGTCCAAGGCCTCCATTGAGCTTACTATTTGCAAGAATGTCCCAGCTTAGAAGATGAATCTTCTTTTTATCCTCCTTACTTCCCTAAACAAAGTTCCTTTGGATTCGGTTTATAGATTCCAAGGTCTTTTGAGGAAGCTTGATGAATTACATTACATGAGTGGGCATGCTATTTAAGGTAGATTTAGCGAGAACAGTTCTGCCCGTCATGTTCAGTATATGGGTCTTCCAACCAGCTAACTTATTGTTCATATTATCAATGATGTATTGAAAGTCAGCATGGGTTGGTTTGCTATCAAGGATAGAGAATCCAAGATATTTCCTAAAAGAATTGCCTTTTTTATGTTAAGGATGTCGCAGCATTCTTGGGCATAACTGGTACTGCAATTTTTTGAGAATATAATGCTTGACTTAGCATTATTGATTTTCTGACCGGAAGCTTGATCAAACTGGTCCAATGCTTGGAGAATGGTAGTGCAGTTTTTTCTGTCAGCTTAGGCAAAAAGAGTTAGGTCGTCTGCAAAGAATAGATAGGAGATTTTGGGCCCACTAGTGGTGATTTTTATGGGGTCCCATTGCTTTTGGAGCACAACTTTGTCAACAATTCTAGAAAGTCTTTCTATGCAAAGAATAAACAGGTAGGGTGAAATGGGATCCCCCTGCCGTATACGTCTAGTTGGTTCAAATGAGGGTGCTGGCTTTTTGTTAATAAGAATGGAAATCGTGGAGGTGGAAACACATGACATGATGAGTTTGGTGAGATTGGTTGGGAAGTTGAATTACAAGAGGGTGTCATGGATGAAGGATCATTCTAGTCTGTCGAAAGTCTTCTCTAGGTCTATTTTCAGGATCATGTTGGTTTTCTTTCCCCTCATTTTCCTAAAGTGGCTTATGTATTCTTGGACTATGATTGCATTGTCAGCAGTTCGTCTGTTAGTTAGGAAGCTTGCCTGGTTAGGACCAATGAGTTGGTCTAAGTAAGGCTTGATCCTACTGACGATGATTTTGGTGATGAGTTTGTAGTTGAATTTACATAGCCTAATGGGCCTGAAATTTCTAATTGAGTTGGCATTTGGACATTTTGGGATGAGGCAGATGTATGTGGTGTAAGCCTCCTTAGGCATGCAGCTCTCTCTGAAAGTTTGGTGGCAGAAATCAAAGGTATTCTGCCCAACTGTTTGCCAGTATTTTTTGTAAAACAGTAGGTGTAGACCATCAGGCCCAGGGGCTTTCAAGGGGTGAAAGGATTTGAGGGCTCTAATCACTTCACTATCTCTCAGAAGTTCATGAAAAATAGTTTTTGCGTCTTCTGAAAGGTAAGGCTCATGGTAGCTTTGCTGAAGAGGGGTTCTCTTGGAATTGTTCTTTTCAGTAGTGTAGAGAGAGGTAAAAAAATTAGAGATATGGGTGGAGATACCCTCTTCTCCCTTAATTAGTTGGCCAGCCTCATCCTTAAGAGTAAGGATTCAGTCTCTTCTTCTTTTATTGAGGGTGGTGGCATGAAAGAACTTGGTGTTAGCATCGCCCTCACTGAGCCAAGTGATTCTTGACTTGGTCCTCCAAAAATCCTTCTCACATTGAAGGGTGAGGCTATACTACTCAAGCAATTCCTTTTCCAGATTTTGAAAAAAGTTGCTATGGGGGTAGTTAGGGGATTTTTGGATATCATCTAGTCTAGCTAGCATTCTTTTTAAGTTTTGAAAGATATTTTCAAAGACTCTAGTATTCCAGATTCTAGCTTTATTATGGAAATGGTTAATGGAGTGGAGGAGTTCGTGGTTACTCTGAAAGTACTGGTGGACAAAGTTTTGAAAGGAATGATGGTGACCCCACATGGGTTCAAACCTGGAAGGTTTATTGGAGTGGTTTAATCTAAAGCCTAGGACATTAACGAGGATAGGGGAATGGTTAGACTTAGTCCTTGGTAGGTGTGTCATAGTGGCCTATGGGTATTAGTTTATCCAGAGGTTATTTGCCATGCACCTATTAAGTAGGTCAAAGATAAGCTATCTTCTATTCCTATAACGCTTATTGGTCTACGTGTACTCGTTACCTTTAAATCCTAGATCTACCATGCTACAATGATTTATACATTGTCAAAGTTGGCAACTCTAGTAGGATTAATAGGAATTCCTCCTAACTTTTATTTGGCTTAAAGAACCTCATTAAAATCCCCACCCATGAACCATCTTTCTTTGTGGTTATCAGCTATATTACACAGTTCATCCCATAGATTCAGACGGGTAGTGTAATCCGGGCTAGCATACACAGTAGAAAAAAAGTCTAGGAGGGTTATCAGGGCATACCTTAATCATGACATGAATACCTTGAGCAGAGGTGGATAGGTTTTCTAAGTACATGAGATCCTCCTTCCACATGATAGCTATACCGCCAGAGAGGCCAACAACACTAGCCCGAATGTAAGAATCAAAACCTAGAGCACTGGTTAGGGACTTATGTTCAGCCATTTTTGTTTCCAAGAGTACTAGAATTGCAGGTCTGTGGATGTTAGTCATTACTTGACACTGCCTCCTAAAGTTCGCACTATTTTCTCCCCTAGTATTCCAAATTATAAATTTTATCATTGATATTGGATTGTTGGTTCCTTGATTCATCAGGGTTTTTCCTTTCTCGCCCGATGCTTTTTGGGGCTCAGAATGACAGCTGAAGGTGTCTTGTCTATTGCACTCTTCTCTATTAGAGAGAACGTTGTCATTTTTATTGGTGAGTGAGCAATAGTAGCTACGCTGAAGGGCTCTTCGAAGCTTCTGTGAAGAGTCCTTTCCTGCAGGAATGGTTCTAGCTTTGTTTCCCCAAAGGTGTGTAAGAAGCTTTCCATTTCTTTGTTGTTTTGTCTCAGCTACTCTAGACTCAATATGGTTTCGCCTCCTAGGCCGTCTACTCTTCTCGGAGGAATTGACAGCGATTTCGCTCGTGGGTTCAACATTGTAAAGTTAGGTGACTGGTTGTTTGAGAGGTATAGGGTGGTCGACATGAATGGCATACTTTGGAATATCTGGGTCATCAGCGTGTTGACCTCCTCCATGGAGCTCAGGTGCTGATATTCTGGCAACTGTATCAAGAGAATTGTTTGTTTCCAAACTTCTTCCCCAAGTCCCTGCATTGTTTGATCCATTATCTCTTTTGCTATTTGAGCTAAGTAGGTTGGGTCCTGAAAGAAGATGGCTGTAGGTTGTGATCCCACCATTATCTTGAGCTGTATCCATTTCCCTTCCAACACTTTTTCCATCCACGATGCCGGTTGGCGGTCCGACTGTGTTGTAGTGGTTACAAAGTAGAGGGGTTCTGGCACTTGAGTGGTGTATGTGTTCCTTGGAAGTTGATCCATTTGAGAATTCTGGTAGTGAAGGATGTCGATTGAAGTGGTGTTTGTTTCCGTCCATGGAGGTGTAATTAAAAGAAACGTATTAATGGAGTTAATGGATTTGATAGTTGAAGTATTTTCAGTAGCTTGGGGGGTATGATTACACTTGGTATCGGAGGAATTAATTTTTTCCGGAGGAGATGGAGAGAAGATGTCCATAGGCTCTACTGAAGAAAAAAGAGTGGTACTGGTCTCGAGGGCTGCAAAGGAGTTAATGGAGTGGTTGGCCGAGTATTTAATGGAGTTGGTTTTAGGACCAGCCTTTTCACTATTCTTATTAAAAACATTTTTGTTTTTGTGGTATATCAAATTATTAGTATCTTTTCCTTTCGTGGGTCCTGATGGTCCACAAGCAATTTCATTTCCTTTTCTTTGCGTATCAATATTAGCATTGTTATTATTTATTATTTTTTTGTTCTATTTTGGGGTGGTGACTCCTCTGCTAAAGCATTATTAGGATTTAATTTAGAAAAGGTGTAAGTGGACTTACTTGGTTGAGGTGCTGGGTTTCTTAACTGGCTATGGTGAGCATGCTTATCATGCTAATCCATCCCTGCCCTGTTCGCACCTCTCTTCTTCGGAAAAGTCATTATTTGTCATTCTCCTGCTGGCAGCTTCATCGTAGATGTTGATGGGGTGTCTGGGTTCAATGGTGGTAATTTAAAGTATGCGCAATTTCGTAGCTGGTGACCAATTCTCCCTCAATTGGTGCACAATATCCCTTCCCCTTCATACACCACTTTTTGGGTGTGCGTACCAATAGCAATTGAGGTTTTGACTGGTACTTTGATCGGTACTTGGATGCAAATTCTGGCATATCGGCCTCGTAGAGCAGCTAATGTGCAGGTATCGATTTTAAGTTATTGATCCAATTTTTGTCCTACTTTCTCAAGTATACTTCGATCATAGAACTCTGTAGGAAGTTGCAGCAGCCTTACCCAAATCACGGTGTGGGTTAGGATGGCCTTCTTTGGTACCAAATTGGGTTCGCAACATTTGATTGATAGGAATCCTCCAGCGATGAACCACGATCCGCCATAGAGGATCTTCTGTGTATTTTCCAACAGTTCCAATTTGGCTGTATAGTATTCATGCCCAAGATTGATTAGTGTTAGTGGCTCTGTCAGTTTCCATAGCTCTTGTAGCTTGTTTTTGAGATATGAGTGAGCCAGCTTCTTTCCATAGACTTTGGGGATTATGGAGTGCTTCCATGGTTGGTAAATTCTCCGTTTGCCCTCCTCTGTGAGCACTATTGCATCATCATTGTGATTGGGGGGTTCTAGAGAATACTCCTGTTGTAATGAGTAAGTTTTGTTGTTATGGGAATCTTGGATCAGCAATGCTTCTGTGAAGGAATTAACTTTTACAAAAGTATCGATTTGGTCCTCTTCATTGTGTTTGTGGTTGTTGGATCTGGTGGTTTGGGTAGGTCTGGTGGCATTGTCGGGGTTGCGTTAACCGTGTCCTTTTTCATTGAGAGAAAAGTCACTGTGTGAGCTAGCAATATAAGGATTTCTTTTCCTTGTTGCTACATGTTAAAATGGACACATCAATTTGAACCATATTTATGCTACAATTATTTTTTTTTTAATTTTATTTACAATCTTTTCTTATTTTTAAAGTCAAATCCTTACAAAATCATTGATTATATTCTTATTACATACTTAAAACTTAAAAATTTGGTAATTCTTAAATTTTCTTATTCTAATAGTTTTATATTCATTTCTAGATTTTTTCAATCTTCTTAAAATCAAATTTACTTGATTTAGAATTCTTAAACTAATGAAAAAGTATCAGTTGCCATTAATTTTGATGACTTCCAATAATGAAAGGTTTTACCATAAATATATTTAATTAATTTTCAGCTCTTAAATTAGAAAAAAATATGAAATTCTGATGACTTCTAATAAGGAAAGATTTTATCATAAATATATTTAGTTAATTTTTAACTCTTAAATATTAGAAAAAAATAATGAAAAGATAATTTTTGTCTAAAGCAAGGTCTTCTAATGAAGGACAAAAAGTTTAAACAACATTTCTAAGACCCTTTATACTTTTAATATATTATTATTATTATTATATATTATATTAATATTATATTATATTATTATAGATAACATTATTATCGGCAATTTAAGGTGACTATAGTTGTGCTTATTTTATTGTTAAATATTATCATTAATCCTACTAAGAATTGGATAGAATTAGTATAAATTTATAATAGAAACAATTTGATGCTTTTTACATATCCCTCATCTTGAGGTTGTAATGTTTACCATGCAAGTCATTGATGTCCAGGTGACTTGCAAGTCGTTACTGGCCAGGCGACTTACAAATCGCTGTGGGCCAGGCGACTTTTAAGTCGCTATGGACCTAGCGATTTATAAGTTGCTGGTCTCACAACGTTTTACCCCTTTAGTTTTTTTTTCTGAATCAACTATCCCCTTTGATATTTTTGATAAAAAAGAGCTCTTTTGGCTCTAATTAACATCTAATATATAATTCACAAGCAGTGAAAAAAATGAATTTACCAATGGACAATTTTCGAGAAAATTCCCAAAAATACAGGAGTAATTAAAAGATGAGCTATTAATACTTTTACAAAGAAAATCCGGATTGGATTCGATTTCTAAGTCAATTTTGTTATTTAACATGCATAATATGCATAGATCTTGAAAATTATGTATATGTATTACTCATCTATAATTTATATCTATAATCTATATCTATAATCTATATCAAAATCTATAATCTGTATCTATATCTCTAATCTCTAATCTATAATTTGTATCTATATCTATAATATATAATCTATAATCTATAATCTATATCTATATATCTATATAATATATTAAAAGTGTGAAGACCCTTTAAAAAGTGATTTGAACTTTTTGCCCTTCATTAAAAGACTATTCTTTAGACAAAATCGTCTTTTCACTATTTTTTAAAATTTATTATTTAATTATTTTTTATTATGTTAACTAAACCTTCTAAAATATACGGGACTCCTAGATATTAATTACTCCCTCTTTCCCAAATTATGTGTCGCCATTTGACCGGACACGATATTTAAGAAATAAGATTGACTTTGTTAAAGTTACAAAATTACCCTTCTTAAAGAAAGGGGTAATAGTATTTAAAATCAAGTGGGACCACTTTTAATTGAAAAGACAAATAAAAAAGGAGTAATAGTATATAAAATTAAGTGGGACCACTAAGGGTAAAATTGTAATTGTGTCTTTAAAAACTTACTAAATAAGGAAAGACGACATTCTTTTAGGGACAGACCAAAAAGGAAATGGCGACACATAATTTGGGACGGAGGAAGTAATATTTTTCTTTCTACTGTTCAACTAGAAAAATACTCCTAAAATAGGACTCTATTAAGAAAATACTTCTATAAATATACGAAATAAGATACATACCTCTTGAATTTGTAAGTCAGTTTTCTTTCTTTTTTTTCTTATGAAATTATTCTATGAATTGTTACATATGGTAAAAATAAATTCGTCCATAGAAAATTGAGATTTGGGTTCAATTTGCTTCTTTATTACCTCTTTTTTTTCCAAGTTAATTAATATTATTCTCAATATTTGTATGGTCTATTTCACATTTATGTATGTTATTTTGTTTTTGCTTTGTCACGAAAGTTGAGGTTGATGCTTTCTTATATGTATCTTGACGTTGTTGTAAATATGTCATGTTAATATTTATATTCATTGAATTATATATGTTTTTATGGAGTATTTTCTCTATTTGATGCTCTCTCGATATTTTAACTTTGCGGTTATACTTTGATCAATTAAGGTTAATTTTTCTTATCTATTGGGAGAATATGATTGGTGCTCATTTAACTTGATTCGATTACAGATTTAGATTGATGGATGTTCGATTTTCTAACCCTCAACTTCTTCTCTGTTTTTGTCAACAAATAGAAATCAACGTGTGTGTATATATGTATCTTGTTTGTTTTCATTCAAGACATTCTTTAGGGTTAAAGTTTTTGCTCAGACGAGAATTATTGTAACACCTTGCATTTTTGGGATAGAATTTTAACCGTCATTCTACGTCTATAAGCTCTAATACAAATGATTCTCATGTGAATATAAGTTTCATGATCATTATCCTAGTGTGTGGAGTGCTTTTGAGGTGAAAAATGTTCATAGAAATCACTTAGAGTGAAGTAGAGCTATGTAACACCTCTAGAGTACACCCTGGGCATCACACGGTGCTTACGGTCACAAGTGACCACAAGCTAACCCATGACTGGTACCTGCTATGAGCACTGAATAAAACTGATAACAAAAGATTATTTTGCAGAATTTAACTGAAAATGTCATAACGTTTTAACAACTGTAATCAATACTAAAATATGATGTTAACATCTGAAAACATACTGAAAACTGACTAACTGTCTGTAATAGTCTGAAAGCGTCTAATTGAATAACTGAGGAGTTGATGGAACAAGCCACCATCTAACTCTAACTGTTTGCTAAGACTGAGAAACTGAAATAAACATAACTGGTCCTCGAAACTATGAACTCACCACTGCTGTTGTTACTGGTGTGTTAGGATATCTAGGTACGGTCGGGAACTTGGGCGTCCAAACCTATTATATGAAACATCATAGCGCAAAAAATGGGTATGCGATCAGTACTTTGAATGTACTGATATGCTAAATGAGGTAAGAATGAGATGCATGGGTTCATGTGCATGAATAATAACCGACTTAATGAAAAATATGAAATAACTGAACATGAACTAATAACTAGCTGGATAATATGAGATAACTTAGTAAACATGCATGAAGTAAAGACTGACTGGTTAGCATGAGATTACTGAATATAAATGCGTGGAAGCTGTAAAATCTGAGAATTCATGATCAAGCATATAACATGTTTCTGATATAGTTTGTAAACTAAAATACTGAAATCTGATAAACTGTATGCTATGGTCAAGCAAAATTGAATTGAGTTCTAAACTAAATACTGAAACTGAAACTGTAGGAGGTATCATCTAACCGATATTCCCCAGTCTGAGCTGATCGGGGTCCAACCTGTGACCCCAGTTGGAAGGGTGCTAGTATCATGCCACGGGTACTAATAATGGATGTGAGTCAACCCTATCTGACATAAAGATATTTTGTCAACCCTCACTGGCAGGAAAACTCATGTGAGATGTGTCAATCCTTATCTGGAAAGAATATATCTCAACCTACGCTGGCTATATAGTTCTGTAACTCAGGGATTGCTACTAAAGTTCAAACCCTATACTAACAGGAATTCCCCCATCCCTAGTTTTGCTAGGTGCTGAATCCTACTCCCAACTGAACCGACACTGATTACGGGACTGAGCTAAGCTTAACTGAAGAGGGAATTGACTCAGATTATTGAACTGATCTAAGTTTGACTGATATGTTAACTGACTAAACTGATAATGCTCACACGTGTCTAAAATTATTTTGAAACTACTGAGACTAAGTAAACAGCAAAATTTTGGATATTCATAACCCCCAAGACTCGATAACAATAACAACAGGGTCACATGAAAGTTTTGAAACCATGAAAGGAAATCATTGTTCACAATTATTCACTTAAGCATTTCATCAAATACATGGGGACCAAGACTTTAACATGGGGATATTGCTAGACATGATGAGATAGCACAATCACATAACAAAGTCATAAATAGAGGATTTATTCCAAATTCTCATGAACATGATATGGAAACCACAATATTTAAAACATACTATAATGCATTCCACATGAGACAATTCATAATCTTAACTCGTAAACATGTAATAAGTAGTCATTGTTCAAAACCTAATCATTTAGGCATTTCATCAAACACTTGAAATTCATGGTTTAAAGTAAACATGGGAATAGTTTTAAAACTTGTAGTAATCTCATGATTTCACTTCTAAGGTCACCAATTAGGATTTAAATTTAACAAACAACACCATTCAAACATGTAAGGTTTAATATCACCAATAATTTCATGAAAACATGATAAAAATTCAAAATTCATGTAAGTTCATGGACAAAATTCATAAAAATTTGTAATAAGGGTTTCTTTCAATGAAAATAGATTGTAAACATCATGTATAATCAAAATACATAAAATCTTCATGGAGAGAAATCATTATAAACATGTAATTTCATAATTTAAAATATAAAAGATGGATTCTTGGACTCCATGGGTGAAAAGATCCCATGGATAAACATCTAACATACCTTAGGGTTTTAATCTTGCAAAAGAATTGTAGTTCTTGATTGTTCTTGGGTAGAGAAGCTTGAGTCCTTAAGCTTTCTTGAGGAATTAATGGTTGAACTTGATGAATTTGGGTGGTGGCTAGGGTTCATTTTAAAGAGAAATTATGAAAACATGGATTATAATGCTTGGACTAATGATTAAATACCGTTTTTGGTTGAATAGGATGAAGGAAAAAGGACTTAAATTCCCTTGGTAATTAAACTCGAAACTGGAAACTGAAAAATCTCGATTTTGCATAACGGCACGACGCGGTGCAATCGCATCGAGCCACCGAAAAATGAACAATCCTGATTTTCCACTTTGGTATGATACGGTGTTGTCGTGTTTTGTCACTAGAAAGGGACGAGCCCCATTTTACCCATCACCGCATCGCGGTGAAATCGCATCGCCTAACTAGAAAAAGGACAAGTGCAAAATTTCACTTCTATGCAACGTGGTACCTGCCTCACCATGATTCTTAATGTGACACAGGCCTATCACATTGAGTTACTGGAAAGGGGACGAATGTGATTTTGGAGGTCATTGTGACGCGGTGCTTACCGCGGTGAACTACTGCTTTCACTAAAAGTGTCATAACTTCTTATCCGGGTATCAGATTAAGGCAAAATTAGTATAGTTGGAAAGATAATTCAATTATCTATCCGTTGGTGGGTCATGAGGTCAAAATTTCTTAGTAAAACAAAATCTATGTTTGCTTGAAGTTGACTATAAGAACATCCTTCTCAAGAATTCAATCAATAAGGAATATTTTGATTCATCTAATAGCTAGGAGATACTTGAGGCCTTAATATACATTATAATCACTCATAAAACTTCTAAAGCACTAAAATTTATTTCTCATGATCTTGAAGCATGGTTCTAATATTGACTGGGATTCTCGGGGTATTACAAGCTAAGAGCCTCTGATCCGTTCAAAGTTTGGTATTCGATTCTAAAAGTATCTACTTTGAACGTATATAATTTTTTATATACGTAATTTCTCATCTCAAGACCCACCAAATTATAGATAATAGAGTCAGCTTTTCAACGATACCAATTTTGCCTTAATCCGATAACCGAGCAAAAGGTTATGACCTTTTTCGTAAGAGGCAGTAAGTTGTCGCGATAGCCTCGCATCATGAGGTATACTCTAACTTTTGGGGGGTTGAATCATGAGGTGTACCTCACTTTTCTGGAGGTCGTGTCACGAAGGTCATTGACACAGAAAAAAAAGGCCAAGGGCAGTTGGGTCCTTTTCCCCCAACCCAAGTCATCCAAAACACAAATTGGAACTCCTAAAAAGGCATTATTTTCCCCTTTCACTCCAAATTTCTCTCAAAAAACCATCATCCATTCCCCAGAATAAAAATCCAAGTGTCATCTCCCAAGAATCAGGAAGTTAAGTTCCAAATTCAAAGTTCTCTCCAAGGATTCTTTTAAGGAAGGTATGTGGGGTTATGAACAAGAATACTCCTTTTATCCTTATGCCCAAAACTAGTTTTAAAGTTGAATTTACATGAATTTCAATTTAGGGTTCATACCCAATTATCATTATTTGAAGTTTATGAAGTTACAAGTGATTTAAGTGTTGAATTTCATATCTACTTTTACAGGTTTATGTGAGTGACTTGAATTTACATATTGAGAATTGAATTTCATTATCTTGACTAGAATTTTTAAAGTATTTCAAGATTTTTAATGTTTAGCATGAAGTTTGTTGTGATTTGATATGATTTTTAAGCATGGGTTATAAACCTTTAGGTTAAGTCTTGATATTTCAAGAAAGATGATGTTTAAGCATTCTTTAATAAGTATGTATTCAGATTTTAAGAAAGAATTGATCTTTTGATCCTAAGCTAAGATTGGAATCCACAGTTATTCATCTTGATAATGATTTAAAGAAAGAGAAGTATAATTGGTTTTCCCTTATAAGCCCCTGTGCTATTTTAAGATGGATTTCCTAAAGTCTAAGTGATAAGAATGGGAGTAGTATTTAGCACCGAGTTGGGTATGATTCTAAGGTCTCATTCCCTAGAACTACGAGCCACCGTAGGTTTAAGTGCTCATAGTGGGCTAAGACAGTGATCACTTAAGATAAAAAGTTCTATTTTGATGGCTAGGGTAGAACAACTCTCCCTAATGTGGGTAAGATGTTGGACTCCATGACAGCTCACATGGTTTATGTTGGTTAGAAGAAACTCTCAATAGAAAGAGTAAAAGTACAAATTTTAGAACTAAGTATTACGACTCACAAATATTATTTATGCTTTACATACTAATGCTTTATTATTTCGAAGTACATGTTTTATTTGAGACAAGGTGAGTCATTTACACTTAGCATGCATTCTTTACAAGTTTATATTAACATTGAGTTATTGTTTTCACTTATGAATTCACCCCCACATGCTCAGTACATTCTAAAAGTACTGATCCACATATACGTCTATGTGCTACATTATTTAATAATGTAGGTACAAGTAGTAACGCGCACATCATAATCAAATAATTTGCAGCTTTCAGTCAACAAGTGATGAGTCCTTTTGATCCAAGGGCTTTAGTCAGTCATAGTTCGAGTAGCATTTTGCATTCTTTATTCAGTCGTATTGATTAGGTATAGTTGGGGGTCATGTCTGGACTACCTGTATTCAATACTAGTAAAGGCTTCATAGACAGTCAGTAGAGTTGATGTATTTGATTCTAGTCTTATTTTGTATAATCAGAGTTGTAATCATTTTAATATAGTTTTTTATTGATCATATTCAGAAAAGATTCATCTTCCGCATATTTCTTTCAAATTTGTGTATTTTATTCAGTTCCTCACAAATTATGCCAGTATAAGGGTTAGCTTGGGATCATTTGTGGTCCTAAGCATCGTGTGACATCCAGGGGTAGTCTCGGGGCGTGA
This sequence comes from Capsicum pubescens, assembly GCA_030864215.1. Taxonomy (NCBI): domain Eukaryota; kingdom Viridiplantae; phylum Streptophyta; class Magnoliopsida; order Solanales; family Solanaceae; genus Capsicum; species Capsicum pubescens. Next base: position 142,606,851 of record CM061539.1, on the reverse strand, counting down.
CAAACTTAGTATCAAAGCCCAGAGTTTAAGTGTCCTAGGGTGTCTATGAAGTCGTGTCTAGTAGAGTCTTGCGGAATGGTAAGGACACGTTTGTACTTTTCTTCGAGAGGCTACATGGTATTTAAGAAATATTTTTCTTCTTCATGCTCTAGATCGTGTTGTAAAGTTATTCTCGCAGAAACTTATGTCGATTCATGTGTTACTCCCTAACCCTTCATCTATGACTTATTCTTGAGATAACATGATTAGTAAGTTCCAATTCCTCCCAAAATGATGCCCTCATATTTACTATCAGTAACTTCAAAAGTCATACAGAGGGTTGAGAGGATCTCGCTAGTGTGATATAAGTTCCTCAGGTTGAAAGTTATGTTATCATCTTTATGAGTTGTTCAATTAAGACAAAATAAAATATGTATTCAAATTCCTCATTAACCCTTCTATACAGATAGTGCTCAAGAGAAGAGATAGTGTGAACTTAGATTGTTAAATAGAGTTTGCATTCGAGGGATATTGCAACCTAGAGTCTTATGATTTATAAGTAGTAGAATATTCTTATAGTTGAAAGTGTGGGTTTAGAAGTGTAGTGGCAAGAAAGGTGGGAATGACGATTGATTGGAAGTATATAGATGAACTGATACATGTTATCGAGTTTGTTTTAAGGTGATATGTCCTTGTATGATAGTTTAGAGATAATGAATATGGTATAAGTTCCTTGGTAGAAGGTAGATAAAGAGCTATTAGTTAAGGTGAATTGTGGTCTGCTTGAAGTAAGAAAGGATATCTTGATGGCATGTTATGGTGTTAGAAAAGTACAAGTCATTAATCAAGGTATTAGGTTATTAAGGATTGTTAATGTAGGCTTCCCTGCGTGGTTGTGAAAAAGAAATTGGTTGAGGTTGGTAATGATAGGGGTATAATTTAGATATATGAATGGATAAGTACTAGAGATGTGTGAAAGAGGAATGTGCTTATGGATTGCAATTACATAGACTATAAGATTATGATCAATTATTGTTATTATGAGATTCTAGTGGTCTAGTTTTTCTTGACGTTTATTTTATAGCTTCCGAGCGAGAATAGTATGTGAGGTTATGTTGTTAGTCATGTCTAGCCCCAGACATTATGTTTGAATAGTAGATGATCATCAAGGTGGAAATAATGATTACTTAGTTAGTGATGCTAGTTATATAAAAGTGATCCAATAGGCTTGAATAGTGTATGCAAGAGTTTAAGTTTATTTATTTGTAATTAAGTATGATTTTATAAGTATAATGTGGAGGTGTACCCAAAGCGATATGGGTTGCATTATTTTCTAAGGTTATTAAGTGTTGTGTGTGGTTAGTAGTACCATTGAGTTTCTAAGTGGAAGAAGGATAGTCATAAAGTATATGGTATTCTTGATGGCTATGTTAAGGATCTAGGGATAGAGAATGCTGAGCCTTTTGGTGTGATTCGAGTTAGTGAGATAGATTATGTGTTTAGTGAGGCTGGTATGTTTGAAGAGTTAATAGAGTATAAGTCTATAATGGTGATTATTGAAACTAAAAGGTGTTAAGGGTAGTATGTATTAAGATAGTATCCAAGAATGAAGTTAGTAAGGTGAGTGAGCATTCATGTGTAGACCGTTAGAGCAAAGAAATTATGGCTCAGTCTCAAGGGTATGGAGTAGACCCATAAGTTTAGAATGCTAGCTTTGATCTAAGGGAGAGATGGCAGAGTGAATCACCGAATCAAGTTTTGAGAATTAGATTGTGATACATATCAATAAGAGTTGTGATGAGATAGTGATCCCTTCTTACTCTACGGTGTTCCTTGTATTTCATTCATTATCACACCAAATTCATGTCTTTCATGATAGATCCATGCCAAAGGCCAATACCTATACACTTCATGCATATTCAAGTCCTTTCTAAACTTCTAGTAAGTAAGTAATAGCTTTACTCTGTAATTCGAGTCATCCCTCATAAATCTATGAACTCCAGTCTTATGTTGAATAGCTTATGATAAGTATGAACTCATGTTTCAGAGTATGATCAGTTCATAAAACTAATGATACTAGTGAAATTCACAATATATCATGTATGTCTATCTCTTTAATGAATTCATGCCTTTGACATTTTATTCCTTAGGCCTCAGTTAAGTGTTAAAGTTCTTTATAGTATTCTTTTGTGCTTAAGGTTCTTATATGTTAGCCCTTCAATGACCTCTTATTATGTTAAAATAGTGGTGATGATAATGGATAAACAATGGTTCAGATGAGAGTGAGTTGATAACCCTCATTAAGAAAAATTATTTATGCTTTTTCTATCTAAGGCTAAAGAATGAAGGAATATTAAGGTAAATCTTTGGTATATGTCATAGTTAGTTGAGAATTCTGGGTATGTGATTTTAAGAATAGCGCAAGAAAGTTATTATTGATAGAGGTTCAGAGAATATGAGAAGTATGTCTCTATGAGTGTTTGCCTTAAAGTTTGTATGCGGTTATAGTGATAGGCTTGAATGTCATGTTAGGATATAAGTGGATGAATGCAATATGCACTAGTGAATCCATAGTAAGAGTTTCGAGTTAGTCATTGAAGTGGTAAGACACGTTATGCTTAGGGTGTGAGCTCTAAAAGAGACATAGATGATTGAATCATGTGATTTAGACTAGTATTATGGTGCGGCAGTTTGTACCTTGTGATTTCGAGTTAGGCTTGATCATAGTGAGAGAATTTTAGTTCAGTTTAGACTTTAGTAGATGAATTTATCAATGCCCATGTGATAATTACAAGTTGAATCAAATGAGTATGGTATTTAAGGAAAATAGTATAGTTGAGGGAGTATTTGAGAAGTGTTGCTAAGCTTGAAAGTGAGAATTTGTATTGCCTGAGGCTTAATAATTTCATCATAGATTATGTTCTATAGTCCTTTATTCCATGTCATAAAGTTGTATCCATGTTTCGATTCCTTATCCAGATATCGTATTCAAATCATGCTCAAGATTTTTTGTTCCCTAAAGGTAATGAGTGTTGAAGAAATGTTCTAATTGAGTATGATCTCTCAGTATGATTTAGTTTGTACAACCAACAATTTAGTTTAGCAGTCAGACAGACAAGTTTAATGGTTTTCCATATTTTCATCTAGTCTCACTATCCAAAGTTTCTTGAGTATGTCTGTTTTATGAGGTATTTCAGTTCAATCTATGCTTCATATCTACAATTCAAATATTTAGTCATGATTCAGTTCATAAGTATTTAGTAAATGATCTTAGTTTTCCAAGTATTCCAACTCAGATAGTGTAATACCCATTGTACGATCTTAGTAGCATTATCTCATGTTTCGTGCTTACCTAATGTACTTGGTAATGCCATGAAACCCTCTTCTTTTGATTCCTATGCATATTTCGTTGAAGAACAATTACTAATGAGAAGTTACGAACGTTATTCCATCCTTATTAACTCTTGAAATATTGTTGCATCAGTTATCACTATGCAATTCCATAGGTAAGATCATATTATGAGCAGTTCAAGTAAGTTCTAATCTCTCAGCATGAATCAGACCCTTATAAGTCAATAGAGTCAAGTCAGCTCAGAAAATCAGTTTCATAATGGAAGTTTTAATGTTTCAAGTCAGCTATATCCTTCTCTAGAAGACATGTCATGTCTAAATTATTTCATACTTCTAAAGTCTCAATAACTTCTTGTCCATCATTCGAGGACGAATGATTCCAAGTGGGAGATAATGTAACACCCTGGATTTTTGGGCTTGAATTCTAACCATCATTCCTACGTGTACAAGATCTAATACAAATGATTTCCAAGTGAATATAAGTTTTATGATAATTATCCTAGTGTATGGAGTTCTTTCAAGGTGAAAAATATTCATAGAAATCACTTAGAGCGAAGTGGAGCTAAGAGCCTTTGATTCGTCCAAAGTTTGGTATTTGATTCTATAATTGTCTAATTTGAACGTGTATAACTATTTATATACATATAATTTTACATCTTAAGACCCACAAAATTGGAGATAATTGAGTCAGCTTCCCAACGATACCAATTTTGCCTTAATTCGATAACCGAGCAAAAGGTGATGGCCTTTTTCATGAGAGACAGTAAGTTGTCGTGATAGCCTCGCATTACGAGGTCTACTCCACCTTTCTGGGGGCCACTTCGTAAGCTGTACTCCATGTTTCTAGAGGTCGCGCCACGAGGGTCATTTACATAGAAAAAAAAGGCCAAGGGCAGTTGGGTCCTTTCCCCCAACCCAAGTCGTCCAAAACACGAATTAAAACTCCTAAAAGGGAATTATTTGACCCTTTCACTATAAATTGCTCTCAAGAAACCCTCCTCCATTCTCAAGAACAAAAATTCAAGTGTCATCTCCCAAGAATCAAGAAGTTAAGTTTCAAATTTAAAGTTCTCTCCAAGGATTCTTTTAAGCAAGGTATGCGGGGTTATGAACAAAGATACTCCTTTCATTCTTGTGCCCAAAACTAGTTTTAAAGTTGAATTTACATGAATTTCGATTTAGGGTTCATACCCAATCATCATTATTTGAAGTTTATGAAGTTACAAGTAATTTAAGTGCTTACTTTCACAAGTTTATGTGTGTGACTTGAATTCACATATTGAGAATTGAATTTCATTATCTTGACTAGAATTGTTAAAGTATTTCAAGATTTTTAATGTTGAGCATGAAGTTTGTTGTGATTTGACATGATTTTTAAGCATAGGCTATAATCCCTAAGGTTAAGTCTTTATATTTCAAGAAAGATGATGTTTAAGCATTCTTTGATGAGCATGTATTCCAATTTTAAGAAAGAATTGATCTTTTGATCCTAAGCTAAGATTGGAATCCACAGTTATTCATCTTGATAATGATTTAAAGAAAGAGAAGCATAATTGGTTTTCATTTATAAACCCTTGTGCTATTTTAAGGTGGATTTTCTAAAGTCTAAACGATAAGAATGAGAGTAGTATTTAGCACCGAGTTGGGTTTGATTTCAAGATCTCATACCCCAAAACTTCGAGCCACCGTAGGTTTAAGTGTCCATAGTGGGATAAGACAGTGATCACTTAAGATAAGAAGTTCTATTCCGATGGCAAAGGTAGAACCGCTCTCCCCAACGTGGGTAAGATGTTGGAGTCCATGACAGCTCACATGATTTTTGTCGGTTAGAAGAAACTCCCAATAGAAAGAGCAAAAGTACATCTTTTAGAACTAAGTGTTATGACTCACAAAGATTATCTATGCCTTACATACTTATGCATTATTATTTTGCAGTACATGTTTTATTCGAGTCAAGGTGAGTCATTTACACTTAGCATGCATTCTTTACAAGTTTATATGAACATTGAGTTATTATTTTCACTTATTCATTCACCCCCACATGCTCAATACATTCTAAAATTACTGATCCATATATACGTCTATGTGCTACATTGTTTAATAATATAGGTACAAGTTGTAGCGTGCATATCATAATCAGACAGTTTGCAGCTTTCAGTCAGAAAATGATGAGTCCTTTTGATCCAAGGGCTTGAGTCAGTCATAGTTCGAGTAACATTTTGTATTCTTTATTCAATCGTATTGATTAGGGATAGTTGGGGGTCATGTCCCGACTATCTGTAGTCAATACTAGTAGAAGCTTCATAGACAGTCAGTAGAGTTGATGTATTTGATTTCAGTCTTGTTTTGTATAATCAGAGTTGTAATCATTTTAATATAGTTTTGTATTGATCATAAAAGATTCATCTTCTGTATAATTCTTTTGGATTTGTGTATTTTACTCGGTCGCTCACAAGTTATGCCAGTATAAGGGTTAGCTTGGGATCACTTGTGGTCCTAAGCACCGTGTGACATCCAGGGGGTAGTCTCTGGGCGTGACAATTATTTTCATCAAAATTGAAGCTTTATGATCACTATTGTATTATTTTGTTTTAGTTTACAGGTCGTAGATGAATATCGGTTGACTTTGAAGAATTTCTTGTGTAAAGGTTAGGTTTAATGGTATTGTTTTGATATCTTTATTATCTTATTATTTTATTTTAATTTACAGATGGTGGATGAATGTTGGTCAACTTTGAGGAATTTTTTTAGGTAAAGGTTAAGTTTAATTGCATTGTCTTAGTATCTCTATTAGTTGATTATTTTGTGGTAGTTTATAGTTCGTAGATGAATGTCGATCGCCTTCGAGGAATTTTTGTGCTTAAACTTTAAGTTTAATTGTATTGTTTTATTATTTCTTTTATCATATTATTTTGTTGTAATTTACAGGCGGTAGATAAATATTAGTCGGCTTTGAGGAATTTTTTTAGGTAAAGGTTAGGTTTAATTGTATTATTTTAATATCTCTAGTTTGAGAATTTTTTTTATGTAAAGGTTATATTTAGTTGTATTATTTTGATAGCGCTATTATCGTATTATTTTGTTATAGTTTACAGGTGGTAGATGAGTGTCGGACGGCTTTGAAAATATTTTTTTTGTGTAAATATTAGATTTAATTGTATTGTTTTGATGTTTCTATCATTATATTATTTTATTGCAGTTTACAGGTGGTAGATGAATGTCGATCGACTTTTAGAAATATTTTTGGTAAATGTTAGGTTTAATAAATAAATTCTCCATCTTTACATACTCAAAAGATATTGAATTTAATTATTGTATTCATGTTTATTATTTAAACAAATATCATATTTAGTGTAATGTTTGAACTCAAGTGCGTACACCTAAACTATTACATATATAACAATGACATAGTAATACATAAACATGCCCTTAAACTTGAATTATGAGTAGCACTGAGTAATCTTGAAAATTGACTCATAGATCATGTTATTGATGTTGGGTTCAATTGGTGTGAATGGAAAATGGAGGGACACAACCTTTTATGAAAAAATATATTATTTTGGAAAATGAGTGACTGTTCAGATAGTTGTGTCTGACCAGAAAAAGACACAATGTTTCGAATGAAAAGACATGACTCTTCCAAAGGATACACCTTTTTGGATGAACCATTGCCACCTTTCGGAAGGGGCACTTGATGGCTATATAAACCTGCATTTATCCACAGGTTTTGGTATGAAATTTTTTTTGAAATACAAACTCTTCTTGTCTTCAAAACAATCTTTGTGATCAATCAAATCGTTGAGTGAGTTCAACGAATCCAATTATTTGATATACCAATATAGTTGGATTGAAAGTCATTTTATCCTGGGATGAAGATTCCAAAACCTCGGGTATAGTGAGGGGAATTATTCCTTGAGGACAGTCCGTGAAGTCGGGGGACTTGTCTTTACATTTCTATTTCATCTTAATGTCTGAAGAAATAAAACACACTTCTTAGAAAGATCACTTTGATATTGTGTTGAGAGTGTTGTTGTACTTCATAGTGTTCTTATTTTAAACTTGAACTAGTGTTGAAGTTATTGTGTCAAATTACAGATTCTTGTACCCAAAAACGTTGAAAAACAACAATCTTAAGGAATAACTTTGGAAAAAAAATTATTTTTTTTACTTGTTTGGTGAAATTTTCTTTTCACTAAAGTTTTTTTTTTCGGAATCTGTATTGCTTGATTTCTGGAGACTAAAGCTTTTAGATTTCTACTCCGTTTGAACTTAACTAGTGATTTGAAGACATAAAATCTTCATCACAAGTTAAAGATCACTCGGTTGACGATTAAAAGTCATAAAAACTTCATCGTTAAACTAGAAACAAGATGTTTTTAAAGTTATTACAACTTTATTACTAGTATTTTGACATACTAAAGGTTTTGTCTTATTGTGACAGGAAAATGATGACTGATAGTCAAATGCATGATGCTGGAACGACTATGGAGGCAACTAGTATTGCCAAGATGAGTCGTACTAATGCTCCGCAAGATATGGCACCGACGGAGAAACCTGGAAAGTTTGTGGGTATTGACTTCAAGAGATAGCAGCAGAAAATATTCTTCTACCTTACAACTCTTTGTCTTCAAAGGTTCACGATTTAGGAATTTCCGGAGGTGCCCAAGGGAACCTCTAAACAAGAGCGCTTCGTGATTGTAGATGCTTGAAAACACTCAGATTTCCTTTGCAGGAATTACATCTTGAGTGGTCTCCAAGATTACCTTTATAATGTGTACAGTGGAACAAAGACATCGAAAGAGTTATGGGGAGCGCTAGAACGAAAGTACAAGATGCAGGATACAGGAACTAAAAAGTTTTTTGTTGCAAGATTCCTGGAGTACAAAATGATAGACAACAAGTTTGTTGTTTCCTAAGTGCAGGAACTGCAAGTGATTCTCCGTGATCTCCTTGTGGAAGGTATGATTTTAACAAATACCTTTATTGAACAGTAATAGTACTCAAACTAGCACTCATCCTGCACCCTCATGGAATCCACCACCACCACCACAATCAAATTCTATTTGTGGTGACGCCAGTGCAATGTCAAGATATACCTACGCGGAAAGTCAGACAGCAAGAGTAAGTGATATATATTCTTCCTTAATACTCTTCTTCTTATTATTAGCGAAAATTGTGGAAAATTTATGCTGACACAGCTGTTGTGCCAAGAGCACCTCAAAGAAAGGTGTCAAGTGTGACTGGTAGAGGTCAAAATGTTGCTGGTAAAGGTAAAGATAGTTCTGGTAGAGGTCAATGTGTTTTTTATAAAGGTCAATGTGATTTTTGTAGAGGTCAATGTGGTGCTGACATGGGAGGTGAAGGAGGAACTGGTAGAGGTCGAGTAGGGACTGGTAGAGGATTGAGAAGAAAAATAGCCAATGCAAGAGGGACCCCGTTTGAAACTGAAAATGCTTCTTCTAGTCAAGTTCCACCTTTGCCAACCAATAAGAGGCCATATAGTGCTACCTCATTTCCTGCAGCTACTGGATGCAAAAGTTCGGCAACTGATTTTGGCGTTTACTCTGATTCAACAACTGGAACTCAAGTGCGCAATGTATTTCTCTTTGTCTCATTATTTACCTATAACTATATTTTCATTCAAGTTTTTAATGTTCATTGTCTTATAATTTTGTCTAATTTTGAATCCCGGTACATCAAGTGAGAGGGTATTTTATGAAGGTACAAATTTAAGGAGTGATTCACCAATCAATATAGATATTGATTTTAAACCTCGTGGCCTAAAGTGGAAAGGAAAAAATATACTCACCAACACACAATCGCAACAAATGAAAGAAAATAAGAGAAACAAAGTGGATGTAACCAAGTCTTCTTCATCAGTTGGATCTTCTAAGAAGTGGTTCATTTAGAAATGATTTTTATGCATAATACTATAATGAGGGTTATACTCTCATTTGAAGAAATTGTGTTACTAGTTTTTGAACAAATCTTTCTTAGGCAGTAGTTAATGACTTTGTGGTATGTTGCAGTAGTACTTTTATGCTCAATGTTTAGCTTTTTTTGAACACTTTATTTAGTGTTGTATGCACTTTTTAGCTCAACTTTGAGCAGTTTTAATATGATATGCTGCTTCTTGCACTTTTTAGTTCAACTTTGAGCAGTTTTAATATGATATATTGCTTCTAATATTTTAGTTCATTTTTTAGCAATACTTTTAGTAGTTACAAATAAGCTATATGGTTATGCTTAGTTGAGTGGAAGTATCTTGTTGCACAACTAGACACAAAGTAATTAACAATGTGATTGTCATACAAAATATGTCAATTCATTCACATTAAACATGTCAAAAGGATACAAATAGACTGCTCAAACAACTTCATTACAAACTAATCATTACAATACCCAATTGCCTATTCAATAGGCAAACTTAACTACTACCTTACACCATATTAAAGAATCACTTTACAGTAAGAACAAAGAGAAGAAGCAGAACAAGTCTATTCAATTTAAGCTTTGCAAATTCCCGTTCAAGTTTAACTTTTTTGAGTTTTTGCCTCAATGCAATCAACTTCTCTTCAATATCTTTCAATTTCTCACACAAAGTATCCTTTTCTTTTTCAACCTCTTTGAGCTTTTTCTTCAGTCGAGCGCACGAATTTTCATCATCTTTGCACCTAATCATTAAGGTCGATTCCACCTCATGAGATTGATGCATAGAAATTGAAGGTTTTGGATCAATCCATCTAAAGTAGCCACATCCATCATTTTCCTAAAATGCAAAAATAGTAAAATTATCAAAAATTCATCAAAAAAATAAAATTTAAATCTGTGAAAATGTTACAAACCTTTGAAACTTTACATCCAAAAAATCTTCGACCTAAATTTAATGGAGTCCTTGAAGTTCTTAAAGGACAAATTTCAGAACAATAACACAAATTGAATAACTTAACATTAACTGAATTTTCTGACATTCTCATCTAAAATGAGGAAAAAAATAATTTAAGAGAAAGATGAGAGAAATTATGAGATAATTTGAGAGTGAGACGAGAGAAATTAAAAAAATTGTGAGAGAAATTGAGCTATGGAGGAGAGAAATGTAAGAAAATGAGGAAATTAGATTTTGGCGGTGAAGGGGAGAGCAAAGTTAATGTTAAATAACGTTAAATTTTGCCACATGGACTTAATTTCATGTTTCACGCGCCCTCAGCGAGTACATAACACGCGACGTGCCATGTAGGCAAAAAAAATTGATTGGATCAAAATTCGGGTGAATTAGGGGTCTGATAGATACAGGCCTTAGTTGAGGGATTTATGTGAATTTTTGGGACAACTTAAAGTGATTGTCAATGACTTAAGCCTAATTTTTAAGTCCCCATGTGACTAGTACCATCTCAAAATCACACTCATTTTTTTACCTTTCAACCCACAATTTTATTTTACATTCTAAAAAGGAATTTTTCTCTTTTTTTAATATTATATTATTATTTTTATTTTATGACTTAAATATTATATATATATATATATATATATAATCACCCTATAAAATTCATATTCTTTTCTAGATCTTCATATAATATAAAACTATTTTTACCCTAAATTTTTAAATAACATAAATTTCAAGAAAATATTATATATTATTCATATTAATGGATAATTTAAATAAAAGTGAAATCATTGATTAAATATAATAAAAATATTATAACATGCTAAAATTTATTTTAATTTTTACATAAATATTCAACTTTCAGGATTAAAACATTGCTTCCATGAATGCTCTATTAATGCATTATGAAGTTCAAAATAAATTTTTTTGTCCTTAATTTTTTTATGTCTAGATAAAAATTGTTCAGATCGATAATTTTCATCTATCATCATTTGTATCGTTGGAGTTGGGGCTTCCAAAGTTTCTTGAATTGTTTCATTAAGATCACACTCATCCTCATTTTACACATGCACTTTTAATTTTCGCGACGATCATATATATTGTACAACTATAATTGATATAACAGAACTAACTTATATCTTAAAGAAAATGTTATATATGAAATTAATTTTATAAAATTTAAAATTCATATAATAAAGATATTACATTAGAAAATAATTATGAATATTAGAGACTTAATTAGTGATCTTATATAATTTATAATATTTTAAATTAAAAATATTATATAGTATAAATAATAATATAATAATAAAAAAATTAAAATAGAGGGTTGAATAGTGCATCTCCAAATATAGAGTTTAAAATGTGATTGGAGTTGGTGTTCTTCAATTTTTTCTCCTCCAAATATAAAATTTAAAAGGTAAAATAGAATGCGTTTGAAGATACCCTAAAAAATCAACAGGGATGTGCATCGCACGGTCAATGCCTCTCGTCTTCATTTAATTGTTTGATTAAAATGCATATTTAATTTAACATGCCTATTGTGCATATTAAATTAACAGAATTGACTTGGAAATCAAAGTAATCCGATTTTTCTTTGTAAAACTATTAGTAGTTCATCTTTTAATTGGTTCTTTATTTTTTAAACCTTCATGAAATTGCACATTAATAAGTTTGCTTTTGCGCATAACTAGCAAATCACATATGAGATGTTAATCGTATTAGGCAAGTTTAATGAGACGAACTCAATAGAAAAGACATTAATAGAGGAAATTAATCTCTGAACTTTGATATTATTTGTGGCACCAACTTAGCAAATTTGAAATTAAACTCTATATATTAAAAAAAATAAAAAAAATTGGTAGGCTAAAGTCATTAAATGCAATTGGATGAACAATTAGAAAAGGAGTAATTACACTAGGTGATCATTTATTTCACCCAAAAAGTAGCTATCATTTGGTTTACCAAAAATATAGCAATTTCTCTTCCTCTTCGCATCTTCTTCTTCAGATCAAATAATTAATCTCCCTTTTTTTCCATCAGAGAAATCCTATTCCATCGGATCCCATTAACTACTAACCCACGACCTTCATCTCCGACAAAACCATCACAAACTCCATTGATCTGATGAAACTCCATATCCACAATATCGATGAACCTGAAGAACAATATATTGCTCGTTATCGATGCAAGCTTCGAATAAAAAAAATGATAATCAATTTCAACTTTGAATGCTATTTTGTGAATCAAAACTGATAAGTGGTGATTCTGAACTTAGAAATTGTTCACAGTTAACTGAATGTTGAAGAAAATTTGAGTCTATGATTTGTCGAACACCAACAATAATATCGGATGAATCAAAAAGGGTGATTTCAAATTTATTTGTTGAAAATTTTGAAGTGGGTATAACAAATTCTTATTCTTGTACTCCAATGACTTGGGTTTTTTTTAGTCCATTTAATTTTTTTTTTTTATTTTTTTATAATACTTTAATTTCAATTTTTCATATGACATATCTAGAATCACAAGGTTAAAAGACATTTTATTATATTTGACACAATTTTAATTTAAGGTCACAACCTTCAAAAATACTCTTTATTTTCTTAAATTTTATGTCAAGTTAAAATAGTTCATTTTTTTTTTTAAAACAGAGAGAGTAATAAGTAGATAATTCATAGAGTCGGTGAGGTTGCTTGAAGTTCCCTATTTGAGACTAATCCGATTTGTGCTTAGTTCACTAAAAAAATATAGTTACTCGCTTATATACTATTTATACCATATAAGTAGAATATTCATAAAGATTGTAAAACTCGCATATTAAAATAAAATTAATAAATTGATTATTGCAATGTTTTCTTTTTCCAAATTATTTATTTTTAATCTCGAAAATTTTATTATCCAACAATATCATTATCATGTCAATGATATATAAATATGTATAGATATTTTATAATTAATATACAAATGTGTATCGATATTATATACTTATGGAATATAGATATTTTTTTAATATTGCACATTGATTAAAAAAATCAATTAATAACATAGCTACTTTACCATAATATCCCTATTAAATGATATTTACATTTTAATTTGAAGAAAAACTAATTAATACTAATGATAAAAAAGGAAATTATTTTTTTATCTTATCTTGTTTAATGAAAAATGACAAGTAAAATGAGAAATCAGATTAGGAAATTTGGGACGAGTAAAATGTGACGAATGGAGTAATAACAAAAGAAATTTTATCACTCTCTCCATCTCATGAAAAAGAGGCTAAGAAAGGATAAAATTCGCGAGACAATAAGCATTTTGCAGGAAATAATCCCCAGAGGGAAGGGAAAAGACTCGATGGTTGTTCTTGATGAAGCAATCCATTACTTGAGATCCCTGAAGGTGAAAGCCAAGTCTCTCGGACTTGATTCTCTTTGAGCTTCAGCTTGCCACTGGTCATATTATTGACTTGCTGTTAAAGGTTTTTGAATTGAATAATTAGTGTTTAAATGGTATTGGCAACGCGTGGCTGATTAGAATATGCCATAAACAAAGTAAACCAGATTGGAGAATCCCTTTAAAGTCTTTATTCCATCATTCTGCTCGAACCATTGGCTATGGCTTTGAAAATTAGTGGTCATGTCTTATTCATGTCTTCTTTTCAGATAAGGAGGGAACTTCTTGTCATGCTTCCATAAAGGGTGGTGAATCATGAGTTCATATTCTGACCCCCAAGAGAAAAGTTGATTCTGCTGCCCTTTGGGAATGTGTTTTGCTTGCCCACATAATTGTTCGTTGTCTGTGTGAACGATACAAGGCGAGCTGTTACCTCAGTAGGACCTTTGAAAAGTTTGTAGTGCACGCTTGGTGTCTAATTCGGGTCCCAAACCTCACTTTCTTGCTCTTTTTTCATTGATCAAGTCACATTAATCCTTCTTGGTCATTTCCTTTTCTCATCTTAAAGGCGGGCAAGACAGTTGCATGGCGATGCGCCTCTCTTTTGGTTACATCCTACATATGTTGTGTTCTTCTGAGGTGAAATGGATCAAGCCAATCTTGTCTGAGGAAACTACTGCTGCTACTGTTTGTCACATGACTAGTTTGATCTTCTTGATTGTGTAAACTTTTTAGCACTATTGTTGTGAGTTGTGTAAGTAATATATATATATATATGTATTATGTTGTGGTGTTTGTTTTTGTATTGTGAGAAATATTAAACTGTGTTTGGTGGTGGTGTTGTCTTTATGCCTATGTATTTACGTAGCATGCACGCATTTTGGCTCAAAGTGTGAGAGAAAGTGATGTTTTTTTTTTTCTTTTTTTTCTCTTGATATATGAATGAATGATTCTTTTGTAAATGGATTGCAATGGTGAAAAATGGGGGGAAAGGGACCACATGTTTGCATTATTTGTGTGATGAAATTTCAACACTTCCAACTGCATGCGAGGGACCCTCCATTGGTTGTCCATCTATTCTTCTTTCAATTATTATTCATTTAATTCCACGAGGGAGAGGGAGAACTGGTTTTATAGGTCACTTATATTAAAAATAAAATAAAATAAAATGTTTTAAGAAATTTGAAAAGTTCATTTTCTCCAATTCATTTTGAAAGTGCTTGAGAAATTTAAATTCTTTCAAGGTGAAGGCAGAGTCGGAATTTAAAGCTTATTGGCGAGATTTTATTTGAGTTATTGGATTTTAAAATAATGATTTATATAATATATTAAATAAAAGTTTTAACACAATTTCGTGATTTGAAAGAAATTTTTTCGCTCTACCAATCCATATCCTATAATTAAATTTAGTACTTACCTTATACAACCTATTGATATCGATGAGAATCATTCGCACGGTAAGATCTGAGTTTAATTTTCATTGTTTCTTGAGTCTTAATCGCCTGCCTATATATCCTCTCAAAGTTGACGCTCAACACCAAAAAAAGTTTAATTATGATGCGTCACATACAAATAATTAAACAAAATAAAATAGACATTGATGATTCGTACAGTCGATTCTAATTAATTTGTGATCTTTTAGAAATGCGATTAGGCGAAATAGATAGTCGAGGTGACTAGTTTTGGACACTTAAGTTTGTTGTAAATGAAAACGCGGTTCTCGTGATTTTGTACTATGTTATATTTTATAATTATTGAAATAAAAAAAGTAGATTGACTAATAAGCTTCCAAACAAAAAATGAATAGTTTGAATTATTTAGATGACAAAAGTCATGACTAAAGGATGTTATAGTTCTTGTATTGTTCAGAGTAGGAAGTGGCAAATTCCAAGAACTAAATGGGCCTATAATAAGGTGCATGTTGCAAACGTAAAAAACAATTGAAAATTTGGGGGAGATGTACCTAACATTGATCAATCAAAATTTAAAATTAGATCGTAGCAGGTAAATTGAAATGGATCCAATTGTTTTATAGGCTGCAACAGTAATCAAATTGATTATCTACTTCCAAAGTATAAGATTGGCAAAAACAAAATAAAAAATACTCTCTCCATCTTATATTAGTTGATTACTTTATTAAAAATACATGTTTCAAATTATTTATTAAATTTACTAAATCAAGATAAGCTTAATTAATTTTTTATTTTTTTTATTTTACCCCTACAATTAATACTCTTTGAAAGTGTAATAATAAGTTTGTAAAGTTCAAAGAAAGTATCCGAAGGGATAAATTAGTAAAACTATCCTTCTTATTTATAATTCTTTAAGAAGCGTGCAAAAATAAAAGTGATCAACTAATATGAGATGGAGAGAGTGATAAAATTTCTTTTGTTATTACTCCCTTCGTCACATTTTACTCGTCCCAAATTTCCTAATCTGATTTCTCATTTTACTTGTCATTTTTCATTAAACAAGATAAGATAAAAAAAAAATTCCTTTTTTATCATTAGTATTAATTAGTTTTTCTTCAAATTAAAATGTAAATATCATTTAATAGGGATATTATGATAAAGTAGCTATGTTATTAATTGATTTTTTTAATCAATGTGCAATATTAAAAAAATATCTATATTCCATAAGTATATAATATCGATACACATTTGTATATTAATTATAAAATATCTATACATATTTATATATCATTGACATGATAATGATATTGTTGGACAATAAAATTTTCGAGATTAAAAATAAGTAATTTGGAAAAAGAAAACATTGCAATAATCAATTTATTGATTTTATTTTAATATGCGAGTTTTACGATCTCTATGAATATTCTGATTTGACTTTTCAAATATAAATTTAAGGACTTAAAGTTTGATCTTGAATTTAAACTTGATTTAAATGATTTGAGGGTGACTTGTGCTTGTATTCAAGAACTTTTGGGTTTGTTCTTGAATATTGTGGTTTTGATCTTAATCTTGATGAACTTGATTTGAATGCTTGAACTTTTTAGAGAAATTGTGGTGTTTGATTCACGAGCTTTCTCTTGCTACTTGTTAGAGTTTTGGAGCTTTTTAGAGAAATTGTGGTGTTTAATTCACGAGTTTTCTCTAGCTACTTGTTAGAGTTTTGGGGCTTCTTTTTCTGAATTATGAAACCCCTATTTATAGTTGTGAAAAGGGAAGAGTAAAGATAGACTTCTCATGACCAATCAGATTTGAGTGACATGACACCTTTTATGGGCTTTGATTTCATTGGGTTTGCTGCATCATTTTGACATGTGGCATGATTCTATTAACTCCATCCCTTGACTTGGCATGCCATGTCATTTCACATGTGACGCTTATTTGGGCCTCTAGA
Source organism: Capsicum pubescens (assembly GCA_030864215.1). Classification (NCBI taxonomy): domain Eukaryota; kingdom Viridiplantae; phylum Streptophyta; class Magnoliopsida; order Solanales; family Solanaceae; genus Capsicum; species Capsicum pubescens. The sequence continues at coordinate 142,589,885 of CM061539.1, read as the reverse complement.
ATATAACAATATCTTAGGCTTGGCAACGTGAGTTCATCAATGGGCTAGCCCAAATCAATGGGCTAGCCCAATAAAAATTGGGTTTTAAGTAAATCCATATGTGCATGGACTTAAATAATTAATTCAACTATATTAATCCACAATATTTATTTGAGATTAATATATTTTGAATTTAATATAATTCAAAGATCGTACGGATTTTAATTTAATAAAATTTCATTGTCCATAAAATGCTTCTTACTTTAAGACTTGTCGAGATTTTTTTGAAAGACTAGGCTCGAAGTATAAACTTGATGATTTAATCACAATAATAATTTTTTTTATGTAAAATTATCTTGAGAGCCCTAATCTAGAAAAAATTTCCTCTACATTTGTGAACTTTATCATTTTCTTGGTCCACGTGCTGACTATTAAGGAGAAGGGTGGGGTTGACTTTTTCCTTTTCTTTCAACATTTAATGTAAAACCCCACTTTTCTTTGTTTAATATTTCAAACAAATTTTGCTTGAATCACAGGGAACTTAATTTAAAGAATGACACAATTTGTCCAGTTCATGTTAGAATTGGAATTCATCTCCACCGCCTCTCCCTGCTGTTGTTTTTTTATCAACAACTTGTACTAATTCCTTTTTAAATTTCATAAGGATTAGGATGTATAAGTTGCCACGCCACTGCCTATAAATACCTATGCCCTCCTTTATTTCAACACAAACTTGAGAGGTTTCTTGGCAGTAGTTTCCAGTTCGCAAGGTGGATTTTCTTTTCCTCTTTTTAATTTTTTTTTCGTTTTCTTCTTCTTTTGTAGAATTGAAACAGGTAGCAACATGCAATAATTGGCTCGGTTTTAGGTGCGAGAGTTTAACTTTGTCTCCGTCACCTTAAGATCGAAAAACTTTGCTTGAAAACGATGGACACCGACTTAAGGTGTGAGAGTTTAACTTCGCCTCCGTCGGTGAACACCGGCTTAAGTTGCGAGAGTTTAACTTCACCTCCGTCACCTTAAGACTGAAAGATTCTGCTTGATGACGGTGGACACCGGCTTAAGGTACGAGAGTTTTAACTTTGCCTCCGTCACCTTAAGACCGAAAGATTTTGCGTGAGGACAAAATGGTTTTCTTTAAGTATGCGCCCTTTCACCGATACATTTATGTGATGGTCTTCTCTAAGGGCCCGTTTGGCCATGAAATTTTTTTCTTTTTTTCCGAAAAAAAAATTCGGAGTTGAAAATTGTGGTGTTTGGCCATAAAAATTCGAAAAATAATTTCGGAAAATTTTTCTGAGAAGGGAAACATGTTTTTGTTGTTTTCACAATTTTTCAACTCCAATTTCAACTTTTATTATTATTACATATAACCCCAATCTTTTAAATTTTTACATAAAACTCTCCTTATAACATTATTTTTTCAATATTACGTATATAACACTTTTAGAGAATAAAATAATTATAATTTCAAACTTAATGTTATCCTAATTAATATAATCTCTTTTTCTCTCTCATCATTATTTTTATCCCTTATTTAATTTTCTCCCTTATTTAAGATATTATTTTACTGCTACATTTGACATGGTGCTAGAATCTTGTTCAGAGATGTTTTTGCTGGTAGTGACCCAGATTTTCAAGTAATTTATATTTATACCCATAAATATATAAAGTATTATATTTATATCCATAAATATATAAATTATTAGATTTATACCCATAAATATATAAAGTATTATATTTATAATAGAAATATACAAAGTATGTTATATATAAAGTTTATACCATGTATATACCATATACACACATATATAAATATACAAACTATTAAGAAACATACTGAACATATTTATAATATAAATATACAAAGTATGTTATATATGAAGTTTATACCATGTATATATCATATACACATATATAAAAATACAAAGTATAAAGAAACATACTAAGCATATTTATATATTTATGGTATATGATATAATATACCATAAATATGCAAAGCATGATTTACATAGAAATAATTTATTCACACACAGTAAAATCTTTCATTTATAAGAAAATTAAAGAAATAAATTAGTGGCATCCTAAAATTTAATAACAACTCATCATTTCCTATTTTTTAGGAACGAAAAATGAAGGAAATAAATTAAATAAATTCCTAAAAAAATAAATTTGTTTGAAAGATAATATTTATTACCTAAAAAACAGGAAACAATGATCTGTTAATATAACATCCATATTTGAAATTTTCAAATATGAGAAAACGGTTATTAATGTAAATATTATATATGTCACAATTGAAATTCATTAAATATGGTCATGTATATGTAGTTATTTTTATAATAGTTGCTAATTGTGTTCTTTTTTGATTAGTAGGTAAATTTTAGTTGCGTGATTTTGAAAGTTTGTAAAAGTTAGGACATAAAATCATATTTAAATTTTTTTTTCCAAAAGTAAAAAAAATAATTCAAAAAAGACATGGCCAAACACAACTCCAACTCCAATTTCAACTTCAACTTCAACTCCAACTCCGAAAAATTTTAGTTTTCATGGCCAAACAGCTACTAAGTATGGGCCCTTTCACCGACGCATTTATGTGATGGTCTTCTCTAAGTATGGGCCCTTTCATCGATGCATTTATGCAATGGTCTTCTCTAAGTATAGGCACTTTTACCGACGCAATCGAAACTTTGTGATCACTATTATATATATTTTTTTAATAGTTTACAGATCATACACTACAAAATAATGCATCTGTAACTACAAAATACTTCATAACTAAATATGAAAATATCCGTGGCTAAACACTTTAGCCACAATTTTTTTTTCCGTAGCATTTGTAACTAGATGTAGCGTGGCTAATAGTTAGTTACAGACTTTACATGATCTGTGGCTAAGGACTAATACTTATAGCTATGGAATGTTTGTATTGTAACTATTATAGTAAAAAGTTCTTGCCACTTACAATACACTTATAGCAAGTGATTTTAATCTTTTGTCACGACAAATCAAATTTGTAGCTATCTTCACAACGTAGCCACAAGGTGTTATATTTGTAGCTAAGTATTTACCATGAAAATTCAAATTTAGTGGCTATTTCTATAATTTAGTTACGTAGCAATACTTATATTTAGCTACAAATTAAAAAATTCATAGTTGTCAATTGAGATATTTGCTACGAAAAATTAAACTGTAGCTAGACTTTTAAAAGCCAAGTTTAGCTACGTATTTGGATTTTCATAGCTATAAACAACACAATAATTGAAGCTAAAATCTATTAAATTGCAATTTGGTAAAAAGAAATTCAATATGCTAGTAATGACGGTAGTCTCCACTGCAAATTTTGAAGATTTTCAAATATTCAAGCACATTATATTGAAAACTAGAAACATAATAAGATATAAAATAAAATTGTTTCATTCAAATTGATATCCACAATTTGCCAAAATAAATTCAAAATACAAGAATTTGTACAGCTAAAACTAACAGCATCCGCTCTACACAACACTAATCTACAACAAAGGCAATAAAATTGGAAGGACCAACAACCTAGCATGAAGTTGAAGACGAGGTAGTCCAATGCATATCCAATAACATATTTCTAGGTAAATAAGCTCTCACATGGAGAAAGTATTTCCTATGATATGTTAAGAGCCAATAGTTGATTGTCTCGAAAATATTGTTGAGGGAAAGAGCTAACGCGATGGATTCTGCATCTTTAGGACAACCTGCACGTGCAAATAACACAAAACACAGTGAAATGCAAAAGTTTACAAATACCACATAAGACCATATCCTTACCTTGGGAGTTAGAGATGTTTCCGATAGAACCTCGGCTCAAGAAAAAAAGTGCCAATGCAGAAACTATAGAAAGCATGAGAAAGAAAAATACTACAATAAAATATTGCAATAATCAAAGTACAAGAGAATGTAGCAATCAAATCTTTAACATCAATCCAGAAAAAATATTCTAACACGCTATGTATGTAAGATCTTTAAGATAAATTCGGAAAAACACCATATGAGGATGATTTTGAGCTAACCTTATCAAAACTTTACTTAACTTTTAATACACATTTAGCAAACAAAACGCTTGACCAAAATGAATTCCAGAACACTAGAGCAAGGCTACAAATTAATATCATAACCTAAGTAGAGACTAAAACCATCCGAATCAATGCAATTAAAAGGCTGTACTAGTTCCAAACAAGCTAGATGTAGAACAATTTTCAAACTAGTAATCACAGAATATTGCAATCAGAAGACCAAATTTAAGAGAAACATTGACATGATACTGAAGTCGCGTAATATGCCTTTAACCCTCAAAGGACTAGTTTCACGTGTAGATTAGGTACAAACAAGAAGAAGGGAGCAGAACGAATTCTGAGGGAAAACGCCATTAGATACTCAAGTCTTTCCTTTTAAACGGGAGTTCAAACTCTAAAGAAATTTAACAACAAATAGATCTCAACGTAGACTCATGTTGCATACTGAAAACAAAGCTCTCATTCAATTTGCCAAGTTTTAGCTAATCAGAAAAATGTAACAGCTATTAAGATTGTGACTTAATTCAAGCGTATATCGAGGACCGATTCATATGAAAGAACACACATGAAAACTACAAACACATTCTTTACATTTATATGAAATCACTACAAAGATGGATGGTTATATTCACAAAATAATTAAGCTTTGAAATAGAATAGCACAAACTAAAAAACGAAAAGCGACACCAGCAGGAGCCACTTTAGAAGTGAACTTTGAATCTAAACTATGCTGGCATATATGAAAGATTGGGATCATACTAGAAAGAATGAGCTACTTTAACTGACGAAATCAACAATAAGCTAATTTAACAGACAAATCAGATAATATTACCATTCTAATATAGAATCTAGCAAGCTAACCAAATAGGATCAAATGCATATTCTGAGCCAAAAAAAATTATAGAATACAAACATGTATATCAAAATTAACTTCTAATAGAAATAGATGATAAAAATTGCAGCTAAGACGAGCAAGAATTATAGCTAAACCAAAGAGAAACATTGACTACTTGAACAATAAATTTAAACTATGCTAGAATTTTATAAAAGGGGAGGAAATTTTACCCTTTTTCGGGCAACAAAACGAGACAAAGATTTGAAGAACGCCTTCCATACCCCAACTCCGGATTGATTTCATTAGGACGAAAAGAGAGGAAAAGAGTCACATTTTCAGATCACACCATTCAAGGTTCCAGTTTCTCTGAAGCACTGCTTTGCACATTCAAATCCTACTTTGGATTGGGTGTTCTAACAACGGCACAATTTCGTACGGAAATTAAAAGAAAAAATGAAAGAAATAAAAAGGAAAAAAGGAGAGGATAATCATCGTGATTACTCCTAGAGGCTTCGATTGTACAAATGCCGGTCCAAGGCCCGTTCTGGGCGTACAAAATCGATGATAAAGAAAAAAATCGAGACGACATCTGGGCGCCGCCGCTTTGGGATTCAGGGTTCATGGTTGAAGTTGTCCGTGTTTGTGTGGAAAGAAGGAAGAGTATAGGTCTGGGTGTGTTATTGAGGAGTGGGCGGGGTCAGAATTAAAGCATAGCCAAATTAAGATAATGCTATAATCAATCTCAAGCTTCTTAACTTTTTTACAATATAAAATAATTACTTAGAAATAATAGACTAATTTTAACCAACTTTGCAATTAGGCATGTGCACGAATCAATTCGGATCAAATTCAATCATTATTGAATTTAAATTTTAAATTTTAGTTTGTTAAAATTTTTATTCTAATTCAATTTATTATTCAATTCAATTTATTTTTTATAATTTCAAGTCTATTTTACAAATCGATTTGTTTTAATTTAAAATTTCAATAAGAAACAATTTTCATTTTAAATTTTTTCATTTTAAATTTAGAGCAAATATAATAAAAAACAATAAAATTTTAAAATTCTGCCTTAAGTGACCTAAAATAATATTGTATTGCTAGTTTAATTATAGTGATATTAAGTTCCAACCACAGTGGTTTAAAACTCAAAAATCTTATTATTTAATAATATAACAGTAGTAGCAACAAAAGCAAAAGTAAAAATTTCTAGAAATAGGTTGCAACAATCTCCTTTTCAACCAACAAAAAACCTTCCCAATGATCATGAATTGAAACTTAAAAGAATATGTAGACATCAGTATTGTCAATATCAGAAAACAGTGTAACTGAAGAACTTTATTTTTGGTCAATATATGTGTAAATTTTAATTTTCGAATCAAATCAAATTATAAACACCCAAAATCAAATTCAATTTGTAAAATTGAAATATTCTAAAATTAAATTCATGAATCGATTTGAATTGTATAATTCAAATCGAATTATCCAAATTTCTTCGAGAAAAATACACTAAAAACACTTTTATAAAGTTTGATCAAACAACAATTGTTGTTCAAAAGTATTTTTTTTAAATCTATTGCTCAAACTCAAATTATTTCTCACCAAAAATACTTTTTTGAAAAGTACTTTTAAAATAATCTGATTTTACAAGTTTGGTCAAATTATATATATATGCGTGTTATAAAACAAAATTATCTATTGCAAAAATAACAAAATTGTCTTGAAAATATATTTAATTTTGGTAAAATAATTATTTCAATTTGTTGAAACTGAAGAAATTTTTATTATATCAAATAAAATTAAGGAGGACCAAGATATGTGTCAACACAAGTTCCAAATGATAATTATAACTTGTACAAAGCTTACAAACATGAAATTGAGCATTTTAATTAAAATTAAGAGCAGAGTTGTTGCACATATCATTATTAGTCATCATCGATCATTATTGTCAGCCACCATCGCTACTATTGTAAACATAATCAATACCTACTACTATAAATTATAACCCACAATCCTCACTAATATTATTAAAACCATCGACCATCGTATAAATCTACTTAAATACTTGTTTCAAATAGTATTAAATGATGTTATTTTAATTTTATGTCTATATTTCTTTTAATAAAGGTGATTTTTTATGCTCAAATACTAGAAAAACTAACGGTCTTAATTATTTAGTATTTAAATTTTAACACAACATCTTAATATAAGTGAGGTAATAAATCACAAATGTCAATTTAAGTGGTACAATGCTTAGATTGCCATAATAATTAATTAGATATGATATAGTAAAATCACGATTGACGCATCGAAGCAAACATTCTTTAAATGACTTACAAAAACTATTTAGAAGTGATATAACAAAATCACTATAAAAAATATTTGTGAAGCAAATTTAAGTGAGCCTCACGTCAAGTTAAGTTAAAACGAGTTAATTTATAATTTTATGTCTTTATTACCCTTTTATTAAATACCATTAATTTTTTAATATTAGATGACTTATAATAATTAATTAGGGGAGATATTTAGTAACAAGTGATATAGCAAAATTACTATAAAAATATTTGTGAAAAAAATTTAAGTGAGGCTCGTATAAGACACCAAGTTAATTTAAAACATCAAGAGTTAATTTATCATTTTATGTCTATATTATTTTTTTTATCAAATATTATTAATTTTTTAATACTTAGATGACTTATAATAATTAATTTGGGGAGATATTTCATAAGAAGTGATATGTGAAAAAAATTTAAGTGGGTTTCTTATAGAATGTCAAGTTAATTTAAAATATCAAGAGTTAATTTATCATTTTATATCTATTTTACCTTTTTTATTAAATATTATTATTTTTTTAATACTTAGATGACTTATAATAATTAATTAGGAGCGATATTTAGTAAAATTATGATTGAAAAAGCTAAAGCAGACATGTTATAAATGCCCATTTTACTTTTTTTATTACATATTATTTTTTAATATATAAATGACTTATAATAATTAATTAGGGATGATATAGTAAAATCACGAAGCAATCCACTTGCTCAACTAAAACATCAAGAGCTAATTTTTTTATTTTATGTGTATATTACTTTTTTTAAAAAAATATTATTAATTTTTTAATACTTAGATGACTTATAATAATTAATTTGGGAAGATATTTAGTAAAAAGTGATATAACAAAGTTACACGTCAAGTTAATTTAAAACATCAGAGTTAATTTATTATTTTATAACTATTTTATCTTTTTTATTAAATATTACTATTTTTGAATAATAAAATTATAATTGAAGCACCTGAAGAAGACATGTCATAAATGTCTATTTTACTGTTTATATTAAATAATATTATTTTTTAATATATAAATAACTTATAATAATTAATTAAAGATGATATTGATACAGATTTAATAATAATTGATCTCTTTTAATATTGAAGGGGTTACAGCTGTATATATAGAGAACTGAAGAATAACTAATTACAGAATAACCCAGATGTATTTAATAATTATATATGTAGTCTATTATCCCCCCGCAAGCTGATCAGCGGTAACGAGGGGCAGCTTGGAGCAGAGAGACTGAAAAGGCTGTAACGGAAGAGGCTTGGTGAGAATATCAGCAAGCTGGTCAGTAGATGGGACATAGTGCGTGGCCATCGCTCCTGCAAGTACCTCATCGCGAACAAAGTGATAGTCAGACCCAACATGCTTCATACGATCATGAAGGACTGGATTTTTGGTAACACAAATAGTGGACTGATTGTCACAATAAATCTGTGGTTTCGTCGGGGGAATGCCAAGTGCATCCGTAAGGTATCGTAACCACATGGCTTCAGCAACACCCGCAGCCATGGCACGATATTCTGCTTCTGTGGAGGAACGGGACACTCGCGTTTGCTTCTTGGTGCACCAGGAAATCAGATTCGGTCCCATCATAACAATATATCCAGTAGTGGACTTTCGATCATCTTTGTCGTTAGCCCAATCCGAATCAGAAAAAACAGATATATCAAACGAGCCCTTTTGAAATAAAATTCCACAGTGAAGAGTACCTTGAAGATAGCGCAGAATGCGTTTCAAGGCCTGAAAGTGTTGTTCTGTGGGAGCATGCATTGATTGGGAGACTCGATTGACTGCATATTGGATGTCCGGACGAGTAACAGCAAGATAATGAAGTCCACCGACGAGGCTCCGATATAGTGTAGGATCGGCAAAGGGAGTATTCGGCCCTGGGGATTGGCGGACTGCCATGGGAGTGACCGCGGGTTTGCAGTCTGTCATTCCAGCCCGATTTAGAAGTTCAAGGGTATATTTTGTCTGATGCATCAATATGGTTCCCGATTTGCGGATGAGTTCGAGGCCAAGAAAGAACTCCAGAGGACCGAGGTCCTTAAGTTTGAAGTCACGATGCATAGCTTCAGTAATTTCAGTGATGAGTGACGACGAGCTGCCTGTAATAACAATATCATCCACATAGATAAGAATGATGACTGTCCCTCGAGAACAGTGAAGGGTGAAGAGGCTGTTGTCATGATGGTAGGTGCGAAAACCAAGACCCTGCAGAAAAGTAGAGAGACGTGTGTACCAGGCACGAGGGGCCTGTTTCAGGCCATACAGTGATTTGCGAAGCTTGCAAACATAGTGAGGACGGTTGGGATTAACATATCCCGGTGGCTGAACCATATAGATTTCTTCCTCAAGATGACCATGAAGAAAGGCATTGCTGACGTCTAGCTGATGAAGCGGCCAATCATAGTGAAGAGCAAGAGACAAGACCAGACGAATAGTCTGTTGCTTAACAACAGGGCTGAAGGTCTCCTTATAATCCACACCATACTCCTGATGATACCCTTTTGCAACCAGACGTGCTTTATAGCGAGAAAGAGATCCATCTGAATTTCGTTTGATGCGAAACACCCATTTGCACCCAATAGACTTTCGGTTACTAGGCAGAGGTACCAAATCCCATGTACGTTGTTCATTCAGAGCCTGAAATTCCTCATCCATAGCTTGGCACCAGAAACTATTTTTGGAGGCTTGGTTGTAGGTAGTAGGCTCAGTTGTGGGATGTGCATCAAAGGGTATTTGAGTGTGGTAGGCTTTTGGTTTGAAGGTACCGGCCTTGGCTCGGGTTGTCATAGGATGAGTGTTGAGTGGAGGGTGATTAGGAAGGGGTGGTGGAGTTGTATGATGTGTGGGCGGGGGTTGGGTGGGGCTGCCGTGGGAGCTGGGATGTGCAGCGGTGGATGGGGTGGCTGTATGTGTGTTAGGAGTATGATGTAGGGAAGTGGTGGGTTGTGTGGCAGTCGGCTGGGTGTTCGGGTGGGAGGTTTGGGGTTTCGGGTGGGTAGTGGTGTAGTGGGGTACCGGGTTAGGTGCCGAGTGAGCCGGAGCATGAGCGTGAGAAAAGGACGGAAATAATGGCACAACGCCAAGTGGATTGGGGGAGTATGGAGTAGAGGAAAGACTTGTGTAAGGAAATTGTTCCTCCACAAAACGAACATGACGGGAAACATATGTTTTCTGAGATACAGGATCGAAACATTTGTAACCTTTGATAGTGGGATGATAGCCTAGAAAGACACAAGGGGTGGACCGAGGTTGAAGTTTATGTTGAGTGTGCGGACGCAACCAGGGATAAACTAGACACCCAAACGGGCGGAGATGGATATAGTCGGGTGGATGATTGTAGAGACGGGCATATGGAGTGGAGTTGGAGAGAGTGTGAGTGGGCATGCGATTTATGAGGTAGTTGGCAGTAGCAAGGGCATCAACCCAAAAGGAAACAGGTAAGGTGGAATCATGGAGGAGCGCAACAACTGTTTCTATTAGGTGACGGTGTTTGCGCTCAGCAACGCCATTTTGTTCAGGGGTATATGGACATGAAGTGTGATGAAGAGCCCCTAGATTTTGAAGAAAAACACCAAATGCATTGTTGACAAATTCTTTGCCATTGTCACTTCGAAAAATTTTGATTTTGGCATTAAATTGATTTTGAACCATTCGGTCAAAGTTTACAAAAATAGTATAAGCTTCAGATTTAAATTTCAGAGGATAAAGCCAAGTGAATTTACTGTAATCATCAACAAAACAGATATAATAACGAAAACCTTGAACAGAAGGAACTGAGGTTGGACCCCAAACATCAGAATGAATTAATTGAAATGGCGCAGTGGCCTTGTGTTCAGACAGTGAAAAAGGTAAACGACAAGATTTAGACACTAAACAGGACTCGCAATGTAATTTTTCTGAAAAATTAAAACCTAAGGAAGATAAAATGGATTTGGTGATGGCGGATGATGGGTGCCCAAGCCGGCGATGCCAGGTTGACGAGAGAATGGCTTGACTCACAACAGACGGAGACCTGGATGGAAGAGTGTATAGCCCATGCTCACAGCGGCCCGTGTACCGCACCCGGTTCGTGGTATTGTCCACTATCTGGAAATTGGTGTCATTAAAAATGAGGGTGCAGTTATTTTCTTTAGTAAAGCGATAAACAGATAAAAGATTGGATGTGAGGGAAGGGACGTGGTGAAGGGTTGAGAGATGAAATTTACCATTTGGGGTATAGACATACCCAGAGCCGGTGTTTGTGATGGGAAGGGATTGACCATTGCCTACTGTAATAGTTTCTGAGCCATGATACGGATGAGGAGCTTGAAGTTGTGAATAATCCGACGTCACATGGGTGTTAGCACCTGTGTCTAGATACCAATCGCCAGATTGAGCGTTTGTGGACGCATGCATCGCCCTTGATCCTCCGGACTGGCTATTTACATTCTGCGAGTCATCATAACGATACCAGCAATTAGCCGCAGAATGGCCCCGTTTAGCACAAATTTGGCACGTCGGAAGATCTCGTGTGGGCATCCGCTGGTTTCCTCGTCCCTGTCCGCGGCCTGACTGGAAGCCGTCCCTCGGTGGAGGCCCGCCTCTGCCTTGCTGCCCGGTGTTTCGACGGTCACCGCCGCCGCTGCCTCGCCCTTGGTTACGGCGATCGTCACCGCGACCCCTGGCCGAGCCTCCGCTGCCAGCCGAGTAAAGAGCCGTGACGCCAGGGGTGGAACTGGCTTCTCCGAGCAGTAATTTGTGTTCCATGTCTAGATTCAATTCTTCTGCATTAAGCCATCCAGACAGTTGATTCAGAGTGATTTCGACAGGCGAGAGGCGAATATGCTGTTTGAGAGAGGAATAGCCAGCCGGAAGACCACGTATCACAGCATTCACCACGTCTCGTTCAGGAATAATCTCGTTCACAGCATCTAGGTCAGACAGAATAGAGGCCACATCATCAAGGTATTGAGTCATCGTCTTCGTTCCCTTCCGAAGAGTATGCAATTTGTCACGCAACTGAAAAATATGAGCCGTGGACACAGAGTTGTACCTTGTGGCTAGTGCGTCCCAAAGTGAAGCCGATGTGAGAAAACCCCGGGCGTGTTTGTGCACAGAGGGGCTAATAACTGCGAGAAGACAGGCTCGGATCTGAGTGTCTACGATCATCCACGGAAGGTAGTCGGGATTTGGGAGCTTGACGCCGTCCTTCTCGGCTGTCTCGGGCTGCGGCTTCTCCGCACCGTCAATCCATCCGAGCAGCAAGTTGGCTGCGAGGGCGGTGCGGACGTTAAGTGCCCAGGCCGGGTAGTTGTTGTCAGATAATTTTTCGGGGATGAGATTGTGGAGATTCCTGAGCAGTAATTTTACTCCAGACGGTAATTTTGACAGAGGATCAATAACCTTGTCCATGGCGCCGACCTACGGCGGAGGAGGGAGGCCGTGCGGCGTGGTGTAGACGGTGGCGGCGGCGCACACACGTCGGAAAAGAGGAGAGATTAGGGTTTGGGCGGAAGAAGAAACCCTAGCTTTGATACCATGATACAGATTTAATAATAATTGATCTCTTTTAATATTGAAGGGGTTACAGCTGTATATATAGAGAACTGAAGAATAACTAATTACAGAATAACCCAGATGTATTTAATAATTATATATGTAGTCTATTAGATATAATAAAATCACGGAGCAAATATGCCTGCATGTTGAAACTATAGCTCATTTCTAATATACTAGTAATAACTAGTAACTAGTAATACTATTTTTATAGTAACTTCAATTGTACGAACAAAAATATTTAATATGATAAAATATATGGTTTCTTTTGGTAAAATGTGATAAAATATTTATTATTGCACAATAGATTTCAACTCGTGGTTTAAAAAATAATGATTATCTGAAAATTTTACCACAATAATAATGTGTCTATAATCTTTTGTCATGACAAATAATGAAACTATAAGCTAATTATTGCCACTAGATTTTATAATTTGAAGAAAAATATTTACTTAGCTTCAATATTTATTGTGGCTAAAAGGTTTCTAATGTCACAATAAATTTTAATTCGTGATAAAAAATAGTAATCAACTACGAATTCTATTATAACAAAATATTTGTGGCTATCTCATTTAACTATTGCCACAATATTTTATAACTTAAAACAAAATGTTTGTTTAGCTATAACATTTTGTTTCAAATAATTTATCGTGGCTCATATATAGGTTACTATTGCTACAATTAGTTTCAACTCCTGGCTTAAATTAATAATTAGCTACAAAATTTTGCTATAGAAAAAAATATGTGGCTATATCATTTAACTATTGCCGCAACTTTTATGTCTTGTAGCAAAATATTTATTTAGCTATAATATTTTGTTTCAAATAAATTTATTGTGGCTAAAAAGTTACTATTGCTATAGTAATTTTTATCATGTGGCAAAAACATATGATCACCTACAAAATTATATCGTAGCAATAAAGTTGTAGCTATTTAATTAACTATTGCCACGATTGTTAGTAATTATAACAAAAATGAATAATTAGCTTCGTTAATTTGATTTTCGTTACTAAGAAATTTCATGAATTTGTAGATAGCTACGACATTTGAAATTTTATGGCTATTACGTAATAGCCACAAATTTTGAATTCATAACTTAAATTTCGTAGCTGAAAATACATTTTGTTGTAGTGATAGATGAATGTCGGTTGACTTTGAAGAATTTCTTGTGTAACGGTTAGGTTTAATTGTATTATTTTGATATCTTTATTATCTTATTATTTTATTTTAATTTACAGATGCTAGATGAATGCGGGTCGGTTTTGAGAATTTTTTTAGGTAAATGTTAGGTTTAATTGTATTATTGTAATATCTCTATTAGTTTGTTATTTTGTGGTAGTTTACAGTTTGTTGATGAATCTCGATTGGCTTTGAGAAATTTTTGTGTGTAAAATTTAAGTTCTATCGTATTATTTTGTTGCAGTTTATAGGTGATAGACAAATGTTGGTCGGCTTTGAGGAATTTTTTTTATGTAAAGGTTAGGTTTAGTTGTATTATTTTGATATCTTTATTATCATTTTATTTTGTTATTATTTACAGATGGTAGATGAGTGTCGGACGACTTTGAGAAAATTTTTGTGTGTAAAGATTAGATTTAATTGTATTATTTTGATGTCTCTATCATTGTATTGTTTTGTTGCAATTTACAGATGGTAGATGAATGTCGATCGACTTTTAAAAATATTTTTGGTAAAGATTAGGTTTAATAAATAAATTCTCCATCTTTACGTACTCAAAAGATATTAAATTTAATTATTATATTCATCTTTATTATTTAAATATATATCCTATTTAATATAATGTTTGAACTCATTAAAATGAGGTACACGCACAAAGCGCGTACATCTAAACTAGTATATATAAAAGTAAAACTAAAAGCAAGACAAGAAGCCATGCTGCAGCACAAGGATAAGTCTAAGTGATAATTTTAAAGACAAAGTTAAAAAACATGTAATAAAATTTTTAATTGAAAGATTAAGTATTTGAATTTGAAATACATTATCCCTTTAAAAAAAAATTATTATCTTAATAATAGAAATTCATAATTGAAGAATCCTTATAGGCTCTTACTATATCAAAGCTATATCTTATAAAATTTAGAAAAAAGACATCGTTTCCACCCTAAACTATACTCAAAAAGTCTAATACACACCTAAACTATTGGAGTGACCTAATACACACCTAAACTACTTAAAAGTGAAATTTTCTACACCCTGTAAAGCATTATACCACTTGCATGTGGTGTGGTGTTGTACACGCGCCTGCCATGTCAGCGTCACGTCAGCATAATACGAAAAAATAATAAATTTATTATTTTCATAATTTTTTCTTTTTTCTTTTTAATTTAATTTTTTTTCCTCTTCTTCAATGCCCAAAACCTCCATTGTTATGAGGTCAATTATTTTCCTTTTTCTTCAATGTCCAAAACCTCCATTGTTATGAGGTCAATGTCCAAAACCTCCATTGTTATATGAGGTCATTAACACCATATTCACCACCATAAACTTTATTCCACCAACAAAATTATCATAAAAATCATTTTCTATTGAGTGGGATGTTTTTGAGAGCCTCATTTTTCTCAGTAAAGAAGTCTGCGCCTTCCCATATCAATCCAATCAGGTAACAACTCAATTCCATGACCCAAAATAGGGGGCTCATCGAACAGAAGTCGGTGACGATTGGAGCCAACGAACGGATGAGTTAACCAATTTTCGATCGTTGATTTACTATTCAATAAATTTAAAAAATAAAAATTGGGGATTTGGGGGTTCCAACTCGGCGTTGAGGCTAGTGAAGACAACTGAAATCTCGGCGGTCATTGCTAGTTAGCTCCATGGAAGCATTAGTGCCTTTTTCATTTTCTCCCAAATAGGAATTTATATACTGTTTAATAGTAAATGGTACTCAAGTCCTTCTCACAAACAAAAATGCAGCAATAATGTCACAGTTAATTAATTAGCCTTAAACCCAAATATTAAGCTCCTTCTTCTTATCACTTAGAAATTAAACCATAATAAAATTATGGATAAGGTTTGTAGTATCCCTTTGATCTGTTGTCTCTCTGGTTGTTTTCTCAAATCTATCCAAGCAAGTTTCTTGATATATAATTGCACCACTCAGCCAAATCTTCAAATTAACAATCTAATGATTCAGGTCATTCAACTCAGAACTTTCGAATTTAATGAGTGTTCTATTGAGATCATTTACGACTCGCCTTGCTAGCCACTCAACACATGTCTGTTGATGGTGGTAGGTAAAATTAGCGTCAATTTGGTGGGGGTGGAGGATGGGGTGTGAAGAAATTGCGTTATTTTGGGGTTGAGATGGAGTTTAGAGGGTGGGGTTGATGAAGAAAATGTGTTGGTTGGGGTGGGGTTAGAGTTTGGGGGTGGGGGTGATGAAGAAGAAGATAGTTTGGTGGGTGGGAGAGGGGAGATAGATGCTAGGGGCTGGGAGGGGAATAGTTTAATTTTTTTTTTTTGGTGTTATTTTTTAATACAGACGCGCCATTTTTAATTAAAATAATTGTATTTTTTTCACGTCAGATTTAGGGGGTAAAATTTTTTATTTTTAAGTAGTTTAGGTGTGTATTAGGTCACTTGAATAGTTTAGGCATATCTTAGACTTTTCGAGTATAGTTTAGGGTGAAAACGATGATTTTTTCCTAAAATTTAAATATTATATATATAGTTTATTCACATAATAATAATAATAATAAATTTTTTTGAATGTGTCTTATACAAAATGAGTTGTGTGTTTTATACAAAATGAGTAGTGCGTTTCAATAGGAATAAAATACATCTGTATTTTTTAAAATTTGAATTGATACGGATATCTCTCAACTATATCAATCTCATTTTAATTTAATATAAAAAACATTCAAACTCAAAAGTGTAAGGTATAAGATAATTATGATATTTTAAAATCCTGTCTTTTTTAACAAATTAATATCACAATAAGTTAAAAAAGAAAAATTTATGTCTTCAAAATTAGTAAAAGAATAAGATAATTTTACTAAAAAATAAAATTATAAAATAATTTATTTGAATTTTTTATTGTAAAATAAATTTATTTATCAATAATAAGAAAAAAAAGTTTATTTAAGCTTTGTGTTTTTTTTTTTATTTGTATCTTTATTAGAAAGGAAAAAAGAAAAGAAGACAAACACATAAGAAAAGTAATTAAAAAGGAAAAAATAAAGATTCTTATTTGAAAAAATAGTAAAATACATATTTTTTCTTTAAAAAATAGTAAATACACGTTTTTTGAAGAAAAAAAAAGAAGATAAAATATCTTCCTGATTTTTAGCAATAAAATACAATTTTTTTTTTCTCTTTTTGACTTCATTTGAAAGTTAGTTGTTTGATTGTGAGTGCTCTTAAATAATTGTTCCTTTTTTATCTACTATTTAGTTATCCAACTTCAAATAAACTTAAAATTTTTAAAACAGAATTATTAGATGTCTATTCTATTAATTTCCAAAATTTGTTATTGCCATAAAATGAAGATTGGTGGAGTTGTCAAATTCAAAAAATACATTAGAAAAAGGCTTATTATTTTGATCAAACATAAAATTAAAAATAATAATTAAAATATAAGGATTTAAAATATAGCTTTAAAATAATAATAATAATAATAATAATTATAATAATAATAATAATAATAATAATAATAATAACAACAACAATTTTAGTAATAATAGAGAAGAATTATATCTATTTTTGTTACAGATATATCTACCATGAATAGAAAAATTATAGGCAATTCTCATCAGATTCTTTTATTTAACTATAAATATATATTGTTTATGGTCATTTTATTTTAAAATTATTTTATCGTTGATTAGTATTATATTTATCTTTTGAAATAGATGTACCTACTACGAACGAAAAAATCATAGGTAGTGCTCATCAGATTTCTTTGAATAACTACAAAGGTATGTTCTCATACTTGATTTAATTTTATAGTTATTTATTATTTTTTTTGATTAAAATTATATTTATCTTTTGTCACAGATGTACCTAAGGAAAATGAAGTTTCCACAAATCTTATGCAGATAAATTTCTACAAAATACGAAATGAATATTTAAGAAATCAACAAATACTATCGAGAATAGAAAGATACAAAGGAGATTTATCAGACCATTTGTATAAAGAATGAATCGAAACATATTTGTATATGCACAAATATTAACATCTCTCTCTATATATAAGCAAAATGAAAAGCAAGACAAGAAGCCACGTAGCAGCACAAGAATAAGTCTAAGTGATAATTTTAAGACAAAGTTAAAAAGTATGTAATAAAAAATTTTAATTGAAAGATTAAGTATTTGAATTTGAAATACATTATCTTTTTTTTTTAAATATTATCTTAATAATAGAAATTCATAATTGTAGAGTACTTATAGGCTCTTACTATTTCAAAGCTATATCTTATAAAATTTAAATTTTATATATATAGTTTATTCACATAATAATAATAATAATAATAATAATAATAATAATAATAATAATAATAATAATAATAATAATAATAATATTTTTTGAATGTGTCTTATACAAAATGAGTAGTGTGTTTTATACAAAATGAGTAGTGTGTTTCAATAGGAATAAAATACATCTGTATTTTTTAAAATTTGAATTGATACGGATATCTCTCAACTATATCAATCTCATTTTAATTTAAGATAAAATAATTTCAAACTCAAAAGTCCTCATTTAACTTCGTAGTGTCTGTCTGCCAAAATGTGACAATAACACTCTAGGTTGCAATATCCCTCGAATGCAAACTTTATTTAACAATCTAGGTTCATACTATCTCTTCTCATGAGCACTATCAGTATAGAAAGGTTAATGAGGAATTACTTTGTCTTAACTAAACAAATAATAAGGATGAGAATATAACTTTCAACTTGAGGAACTTATAACACACTAGCGAGCTCATCTCAAGTCCCTTGTGTTACTTCTGAAGTTACTGATTGTAAATTTGAGAGCATCATCTTGGGAGGAATTGGGACTTGTGAATTATGTTATCTCAAGAATAAGTCATAGATGGAGAATTATAGAGTTACACACAAATCGATCAAAGTTTATGAGAGAATAACTTTACAACATGACCTAGAGCATGAAGGAGGAAAACATTTCTTAAATGCCCTGTAGCCTTTAGGAGAAAAGTACAGACGTCTTCATACCATTCTACAAGACTCTACTAGATACGGATTCACAAACACCCTAAGAAACTTGAACTCTATGGTCTAATACTAAGTTTGTAACACCCCGATACCACTCCCTGGATGTCACACGGTGCTTAGGACCACAAGTGATCCTAAGGTAATCCTTGCACTGGAATAACTCATGAGCAACTTAATAAAATGCATAAAACTTAAAGTAATAAGTAGAAAAAAATATTTAGCTGAATATCTTCAAAACAAAACAATTAAAATGATTACAACACTGGTTATATAAAATAAAACTGAAATAAAATACATCACTCTACTAACTATCTATGAAGCCTCTACTAGTATTGACTATAGGTAGCCGGGACATAACCCCCAGCTATCTCAAATCAATACGACTGAATAAAGAAAATAAGATGCTACTTAAACTAAAGTTGACTCGATTCCTTGAATGAAAAGAACCCATCACCTGCTAAATAGAAGATGCAAGCTGTCAGATTATGATATGTATGCTATAACTAGTACCTACATTATGAGATAATGTAGCACATAGATGGATATGTATTATGATATATGTGCTACAACTGGTGCCTACATTATGAGACAATGTAGCACAGAGAAGAATATGTGGATCAATACTTTTGGAATGTACAGAGTATGTGGGGGTGAATGCATAAGTAAAATAATAACTGAATATTCACATAAACTTTTAAATAGTGCATGATAAGTGGACATGACTCACCTTATGCTTGAATAACTGAAAGCGAAAAATTAGAAATCATGAATAAAAAAACATACTATGTAAATCTTATGAGCCATAACACTTAGTTCTAAAAGCTGTACTTTTACTCTTTATATTGGTGGAATAAGTAGGACAGAATTTTGCTCTATTTTCAAATCATATAGGCTAAGTGTAAAAAGGTCTCACCTTTATCATTTGTAAACGAAAAGCTGAAATCTCATAGCTAATGTCTTATGTAAAATAACATCTGAATAAAATTGTGAGCCTTTACACTTAGTTTCTAAAGTTGTTATGTTATACTTTCTTAGGACTTAGGGAGGATCTTTGTAATACCCCGAACTTTCCTTAAGCCTAATTTAGCCTTCAGAAGACCAAGGGATGACTTCCTAAGTGAATAATATTTAAACCATATAGAATTTCCCCAATTTTGAATTTTTATCATGTGAAAAATTTAATTAGCTTTCCAACGATACCAATTTCACAAAAATTCGATATCGAAGTAAAAAGTTATGGACGTTTTACAGAGAATTGTCCGAACTTCCCAGAAGTGCCGGGAAGGCCGATGGACCGTCGTGCTTGTGACGGACCATTGCTCCGGCCATCGCAACTGAGGCAAAAAACTCATTCACTGGCCAAGTACGACGGTCAGGCTGACGGATCGTCGAGCTAGCGATGGACCATCGCCCAAGCCATTGCAACTGAGGCAGTAACCCTACTTTCTGGGCAACGTGCGACAGGTAGGACGACGTACCATCAAGCCTGCGACGGATCATCGCGCCTGTGACGGATCGTCGGTCAACCTGTCACACACTTCCATTTAGTGAATTAAAGTCATTTTTAAAAGGGTATTTGGGTCTTTTTTCACCCTTTTTAACAACTATTTATATCAGATCAAGGCTCATAACTCCATATTCATCTATAACATCAAAAAAATAGGGTTTCTTTCAAGATCAAAAATCCAAGAACAAGATTCAAACCCTTCTTCAAGAAAATAAGAAATTCAAGTTCTTCAAGTTCTACAATCATCAAGAAAACATCAAGATCTGTGTTTCTCAATCCAAGAACGTTCAAGAAACGTTAATTACCTTTCAAGATTCAAGCTTTTGAGGTATGTTAGATGTTGATTCTTGGGTTCCTTCCACCCAAGAAGTTCAAGAATCCTTTTTAAAATTATAAGGTTTATGTATTTATGATATTTTATGATTTATGTGTATTATAGTTCATGATTTCATATTGTTGAGTTTAATTCATGATTTAGACAATAAGTTTTAAAAATTTATTCTAGCATGTGATGAATTGTGTGATGTTCATGATAAACCCTCTTCAAGTTGCATGTTGGTTGATTGTCCATGATAATTAGGTGTATAAATTGTTGAATAACCAAAGCATGCTCCCCATATTTTTGATAAAATGCTTGTGTAAAGTAAATAGGGCCATTATAGCATGTTGACAAGAAATTCCCAATTATGTATAGGCCCATGAATGCCAAGTGTTTTGTTGAAAAGCCTTAGTGGATGAATTGTGACATGTTAGCATGAAATTCCCCAATTATGTGTTCTTTAATGCATGTTAAGTGTTTGATGCAAGACCTTGTTGAATTGAGTACGAGCCAATAGCATATCTCCCTATACTATCACATGTTTATGATTTTCCAGTGCTTGAAGAGATGCTTTAATGATTGTAATGGTGAATGAAAGTCCACGGTCATAATTATTCAAGAATGGTTATGTTTTACTTTTATGTTATCGAGTCCTGGGGGTATTTTGTAACGCCCCAAATTTGGTACTCGGAATACTATACGGTGCCCATGACCTCGAAGGGCCACAAGCTAACCCATGACTGATATCTGTAAACTGAGCACTGAATAATAGTAATAATATCATAAATGCAGAAACATGAATTGAAAGGCCATAAAGTTCAATACTAGTACATAACTGAAAAATATGGTATAACAATACCAAAACAACTGAGATAATTGTCTGAACATATTGTAGTCTGAAAACCTCTAAACTGTCTGAATAAGGAGGTGGTGGGATATGTCCCCAACTAACTCCAACAACTGAAATAAACTGAAAACTGAAATAATAATGTGATCATTATGCCCACGAAGGATGAGGAGTCACTGCTAACTCTGATCGCTGAACTGGGATGCTACTGGTTCTCTGGATCTCATGTTTCTAAACCTATGGTATAAGACACCATAGCACAAATGCATCAGTACTTTGAATGTACTGGTAGACAAGTGAGGTAGGCTGAATGCAATAGGTTCATATGCATGAATAATACTAATTGACTGACTAACATGAACGTGAGAATACATGCATGCATACGTAACTGTAACTGAGATCATGATAGGATTGAATACTGAGTTTTGACTACTGAGTCTACTGACATTGACATATGAGTCATTAATGAGTGAGAGACTGATACTGTATTACTGAATTCTGAGGGACTGATACTATGTTACTGATACATGGATAACTATATCTGACAGTTCTGATTATGAAGAACTGGTCTGGTTGACTGTTTCTGACAGTCCTGAGGCTGAATGCTAATAACATAAGTTCTGATAACTGATATAGCTGATAACATGAGTGACTGTATCTGACAGTCCTGAACCTGATGGAACTAGCTGAGTTCTGTACTGTATCTGAGTAATTGAATCTGAGATCAGTCCAATCTAGCGGGTGATCTCTACATCAGATAATACTGATACTGATTGACAGTAGTTGAGATCAGTCCTGTCTGGTGGGTGATCCCGGGGTCTATTTATAATGATAAGGATTGACTGTATCTGACAGTCCTAAATCTATACTACTGAGCTGAATTGACTGTATCTGATAATTGTGATTCTATAACTGAAACTATGGGATGTATTCATCTAACTGACATGCCCCATACTAAGCTAACTGGGGTCCAACCTATGAAACCAGTTAGAAGGGTGTCAGTACCACACCACTGGTAAAGACAACTGTTGTGGAGTCAGTCCTAATCTAGCGGGTGACCCCTGGGATCAGTCCTATACATTTAAATATTCTAACGGGTGATCCCTGAGTATGTCAGTCCTATATAACGGGTGATATCTCATTCCTACATTGGCTACGTAGTTCTGGAACTTAGGAATTTCTTCTAGAGATCTCATTCCTATCTAGCGGGTGAGTCCCCATCCCTAGGCTCGCTCGGTGCTGAATCCTACTCCCATCTGAAATACACTGAACTGAGTTGATTCTAATGGTATTGTTTAGCGGAGCTAAAATGAATTTACTGAGATCCATTGACTGACGGAATGTACTGAGTTCTGAAGACTAACTGAGAGTACTGAAGTTACTGAGATTTCCTGGGAATGCTGAGGTTGCTGAGATTACTGAGTACTGAGATCACTGAGATTATTGAACTATTGAGATTACTGAGATTTCTGAGATTTCTGGGTTTTCCTGAGTCACATGACTGACTGAGTTCTATGGATCATAGCTTTGACTGTGAGTATCTTGAAAACATGACATGGCTCTAGGAACACAGCTAAATTGTCGGGTACAAGTACCCCCAGGACTCGATGGAAAGAAACTGACATAGCATGACTTACGTGAACACATGACTGACAACACAATTCATAATTCATATATTGAAGCACTTCATCAAACATGTGATATACATAAACTTGTAGAAACATGGGGATTTCAAAATATCATGCTAGTTGGGCACTTTTCCTTAATATCGGGATTTAATCAAACACATGATAGGCATAATATATGTAGACACCATTATACAATAATTACACATCATGTTTCAACATCTAATTTCATCATCCTAGGGTTTAATCATAGGTTCACATGAATATACATCTATGCAAATCAATTCCATATGAAATTTATCACCAAACATAGATTAAAACTTAGTTGGTCATTATCAACATGAGCAACACAAACCCAACATGAAATTCATATAAAAATCCATACACTTGAATTTGAAAAGAGATTCTTGGACTTCATGGAAGAAAGGAGTTCATGAATGAATACTATGCATATCTGGGATGTGCTTTCTTGAGGATTGACGGTGAAACCATCTTGAATTTAAATCCCCAATAGAAACCCTAGCTTGTTCTTGAGAGAAACTTGAGAGAAACAAGTATATTTTGGGTGAAGAATGACTAAATCATCTATTATTGGGTATATATAGGGGTGAGAAATTGACCCTTTTAACCCTGGATGCGTCTTTAATTTCTGAAAAAATTTCCAGATTTTCATCCTTAGCGCGACGTGCCACTATCGCGCCAAGTCACTGAAAAGTGACAAATGGGAAATTGCACGATGGAGCGACGCGGAGCTATCGTGTTGCCACCTTGTCTGCGACCTGAAAGTTTGGCACGATGATCTACTATCGTGGAGAAATACTGGAAATTGACAATTTCCATTTGATCTATCTCCATGACGCGCTGAAGGCTCAGGTGATACATTGTCTCACTAAAAGGGCTCTAACTCTTCACCCGGGTGTTGGATTTGGGCGAATTTGATATCGATGGAAAGCTTATTCGATTACCCACATGATAAAAAGTAAAAATATTGAAAATACCACATGTATAAAAGTGGATTCATCTTTCAAAGAAAGATTCTAACATTCTTGGGAAACTTTTCAAGATAGGAAAAGCACGGGGTATTACAATATCTCCCCCTTGAGAACATTCGTCCTCAAATGAGACCGAGTGAGAGAAAAAAAAACAAACTGACGTACATACTGAACATGACTGGCTGGAACATGATTTCATGTCTGCCATGATTGATGGCTGAATATAACATATTGAACATGCATATCTGATGCACAACTAATTAGCTGAATTTATGCATATCTGATGCATGACTGATAATTGACTTATGAGTACATGACTGAATATTCTGATGAACTAAATTTCTCACAGTGAGAATACATTTCTAATGCATAATTACATGCCTGAACTGATATATGAATGCATGGCTGAATATACAAGGGTACTTAGTACCAAGTTTGTGATGACTATTGAACATGAAATTGAGTAAGATTAAGAAGAACTGTTATCTTAATCGAAAATGCTTATGAATCTGAGATCGTCTTACTAAATATGTATGAGTGGAAATACGAGAACCTAACTGAGTCTGGTCTGATACGTGACATACGAACTGAACATCATGAACGGAACTGAGCCTCTGAATACTTGGCCCAAAGTTGAGGTTGGGACTTTGAGGGTCAACTTATGAATACCCTCTACTCTACACTGGATTCTTTATTCAAAGAGAAATTTTATTTAAGGCATGAGAACGTTGGAGAATAATGGGGTATCTCCCCCTTGGGACACTATGTCCTTCTAAGAATGCGCACTTTACTAAGATACTGGGGTGATACACAGGGCATCCATGGACTAATTCATGGCTGAATAACTCGTGCTGAAAATCTTAATCTAAAATGAGAGCAAGAGGTGTAGCAATGCATATCATGAGTATGAAGGACCTATAACATACCCGAATCTATGCCGGGGGAATTTTCTTGATCATGGAAAGTCTGAAGAGCATAAAACCTGTTGTGACACTGACGACTAGTGGTACTGGAAGTGACGCCCTGCTGGCGCAAATATTTTCCCTTCTGAGCCCTTACTCTATATTTCCGTAGCCTGTAGCCTGGCTTACCATACCCATAACATACCTCACTGCCTGCTCTACATAAACCTTGGTGATTCTTACCATACCTTTTGCAAAGTGGATAGGTAAGACTCCTGTTCTCACTATCCTGGGCCTTGGATCCTGGCGACCCATCACGACTGTTATTCTCGAGCTTGGGTACTGGTACACTAGCTGAAGATGAAGATGAGACTGAAAATTTATGACTATACTGAGAACGGCTACCACCCCCTGACTTAGGCTGAGTAAAACTGAAACTACTTGTCCTTGCCATCTTATTCTGCTTTTCCTTCATCTTAATCTTTTGTTCTTCTATCTGTTGAGCATAGGTCATAAGTTTGGCTAAAGTCATGTCACTATTAAGCATGGCGGATTGGCACTCATTAACCAAGCTATCATTCACCCCTGACACAAACTTACTCATCTTTGCCCTACTGTCTATAACCACATGAGAGGCATATCTGGCTAATTGAGTAAACTTAAGAGAATACTCTTTCACTGTCATATTGCCCTTCCTGAGGTTGATGAACTCTATCACCTTGGCTTCGCTAAGCTCTAGGGGAAAGAATCTATCAAGGAACGCGGAAGCAAACTCTTCCCACTCAACTGACCCTGCATCGTCTGCCCTCTCTGACTTTCACTGCTTGAACCAAGTGTGAGCAATATCCTATAATGGGTATGCAGATAGCTCAGCACTCTCAATAGTAGTCACCACCATGATGTTAGTCACCTTCTGAACCTGATCTAGGAATTCCTGAGGGTCCTCATCTAACTTATACCTAAAAAAGGAAGGAGGGTTCATTCGGGTGAAGTCCCGAATCCTGGCTGTAGATGAATTGGACACTGGGCTGTCCAAAACGACAGATACGTGTTCATTATGAGTAGAAAATGACTGAGAAAGAGTAGTGAATGCGGCCCTTAACTCAGCATAAGAAACATGTTCGCCCAAAGGTTCTTCGGGCTGAGGGGCTGTCTGATTCCCATTTCTTCTTTTAGGAGGCATGTTCTATAGAAAAAAGGGAGAAACAGATTAGAATACGCGTTTAACTTTGAGCCTATGTTCACTGGCACGACATGAATACTGAAAGAAGGGAAACTGTTCCTAAAACTCCTTATAGCCTCTTGCACATAAGTGTGGTGCACAACACACGCACGTACAAGACTCTACTAGATGCGACTTTTCAGACTTCCTAAGATACTGTTGAACCTTAGGCTCTGATACTAAGTTTGTAACACCCCGAATCTGGTACCCAAAATGCTACACGGTGCCCATGACCCTGAAGGATCACAAGCTAACCCATGACTGATATCTGTAAACTGAGCACTGAATAATAGTAATAATATCGTAAATGCGAAAACATGAACTGAAAGGCCATAAGGTTCAATAATAGTACATAACTGAAAAATATGGTATAACAATACAAAAATAACTGAGATAATTATCTGAACATACTGCAGTCTGAAAGCCATTAAACTGTCTGAATAAGGAGTTGATGGGACATGTCCCCAACTAACTCCAATAATTGAAATAAACTAAAAACTAAAATAGTAATGTGATCATTATGTCCTCGAAGGATGAGGACTCACTGCTAACTCTGATCGTTGAACTAGGATGCTACTGTTTCTCTAGAGCTCGTGCTTCTAAATATATGGTATAAAACACCATAGCGCAAATGCATCAGTAATTTGAATGTACTGGTAGACAAGTGAGGCAGGATGAATGCAATAGGTTCATATGCATGAACAATACTAATTGACTGACTAACATGAACGTGAGAATACATGTATGTCTATGTAACTATAACTGAGATCATGATAGGACTGAATACTGAGTTCTGACTACTAAGTCTACTGACATTGACATCTGAGTCACTAATAAGTAAGAAACTGATACTATATTACTGAATACTGAGGAACTGATACTATGTTACTGATACATGGATAACTGTGTCTGACAGTTCAGATTATGAAGAACTGGTCTGGGTGACTGTATCTAACAGTCCTAAAGCTGAATGCTAATAACATAAGTTCTGATAACTGATATAACTGATAACATGAGTGACTGTATCTGATAGTCCTAAACCTGATGGAACTAACTGAGTTTCATACTATATCTGAGTAACTGAATCTGAGATCAGTCCTATCTAGAGGGTGATCTCTACATCTGATGATACTGATACTGATTGACCATAGTTGAGATCAGTCCTGTCTGGTGGGTGATCCCGAGGTCTATTTATAATAATAAGGATTGACTGTATCTGAAAGCCCTGATTCTGTAACTGAAACTGTGGGATGTATTCATCTAACCGACATGCCCCATGCTAAGATAACTGGGGTCCAACTTGTAGCCCCAGATGGAAGGGTGTTAGTATCGCGCCACTGATAAAGACAACTACTGTAGAGTCAGTCTTAATCTAACAGGTGACCCTAGGATCAGTCCTATACATTTAAATGTGCTAACGGGTGATCCTTGAGTATGTTAGTCCTATCTAACGGGTGATATCTCATTCCTACGTTGGCTACGTAGTTCTGAAACTTAGGGATTTCTTCTAGATATCTCAGTCCTATCTAGCGGGTGAGTCCCAATCCCTGGCTCTCTCGGGGTTGAATCCTACTCCCATCTGAAATACACTAAACTGATTAACTGAACTGAGCTCATTAACTGAATTGAGATGATTCCAATGGTATTGTTTAGAGAAGCTAAACTGAATTTACTGAGATTCGTTGACTGGCGGAATGTACTGAGTACTGACTGAGAGTACTGAAGTTACTGAGATTGACTGGGAATACTGAGGTTGCTGAGATTACTAAGTACTGAGATCACTGAGATTACTGAACTACTGAGATTACTGAGATTTTTGGGTTTTCCTGAGTCACATGACTAACTGAGTTCTATGGATCATTGCTTGACTGAGAGTATCTTGAAAATATGACATGGCTCTAGGAACACAACTAAATTGTCGGGTACAAGTACCCCCAGGATTCGATGGTAAGAAACTAACATAGCATGACTTACGTGAACACATGACTGACAACACAATTCATAATTCATATATTGAAGCACTTCATCAAACATGTGATATACATAAACTTGTACAAACATGGGGATTTCATAATATCATGCTAGTTGGGCACTTTTCCTTCATATCGGCATTTAATCAAACACATGATAGGCATAATATATGTAGACACCATTAGACAACAATTATACATCATGATTCAACATCTATTTTCATTATCCTAGGATTTAATCATAGGTTCACATGAATATACATCTTTACAAATAAATTCCACATGAAATTTATCACCAAACATGGATTAAAAATCAATTGGTCATTATCAACATGAGCAACACAAACCCAACATGAAATTCATACAAAAATCCATACACTTGAATTTGAAAAGAGATTCTTGGACTTCATGAATGAAAGGAGTCCATGAATGAACACTATGCATACCTGGAATGTGATTTCTTGAGGATTGACGGTGAAACCGTCTTGAATTTAAATCCCCAATAGAAACCCTAGCTTGTTCTTGAGAGAAACTTGAGAGAAACAAGTATATTTTGGGTGAAGAATGACTAAATCATGTGTTATTGGGTATATATAGGGGTGGGAAATTTACTCTTTTAAACCTGGATGTGTCTTTAATTTTTGAGAAAATTTCTCGATTTTCATCCTTGGCGCGACGCGCCACTATCGCGCCAAGTCACTGGAAAGTGACAAATGGGAAATTGCATGATGGCGCGACGCGGAGCTATCATGTTGCCACCTTGTCTGCGACCTGGAAGTTTGGCGCGATGTGCCACTATCGTGGAGCAACACTAGAAATTGACAATTTCCATTTGAGCTATCTCCGTGACGCGCTGAAGGCTCAGGTGATACACTGTCTCACTAAAAGGGCTCTAACTCTTTACCCAGGTGTCAGATTTGGGCGAATTTGATATTGATGGAAAGCTTATTCGATTCCCCACGTGATAAACAGTGAAAATATTGAAAATACCATGTTTACAAAAGTGGATTCATGTTTCAAAGAAAGCTTCTAACATTCTTGGAAAACTTTTCAAGCTAGAAAAAGTATGGGGTATTACATATTTCTATCCAACAATTTAGCTACAAGTATAGAGCCCATGTCAGTTTTCATGATAATCTTAGTCAATCCACGATTCTTAGAACTCAGTTAGTTACAAAATTCAGTACTCTCAAATAGTTACAGAACTTAGAAAGAATCAGTAATCTCAGTATCATTAGTATTCCAGTTTCAGTTCAGTACTCAGGTCAGATCTTAGTAGTATTCGAGTATCCAGTTCAGACCTCAGTAGCATTCAAGTGATCAATTCAGAACCTAGTAGTATTTAGTTAGATAACGAACTTTAGTAGAATTCCGTTAGTCTTCGAAACTAAGTGAACTCAGCTATATCAGTCAAATAACATGATTAGTAACAGATTCATCTTAGTCAAGTATAGTTTAAGAGAAAAAATCAGTTTAGTGTCTTTCAGTTGGGAGTAGGATTCAGCACCGAGTGAACCTAGGGATGGGGGCTCACTCATTAAAGAGGACTGAGATCCCTTGGAGTAATCCCTAAGTTCCAAAACTATGAGATGCCACTCATTAGATAGGACTGGCATACTCAGGGATCATCCGTTAGATAGGACTGATCTCAGGGGTCACCCATCAGATAGGACTGACTCCATAAAAGTAAAGTTGTCTTTATCCATGGTACGGTACTAACACCCTTCCAGCTGGGGTTACAAGTTGGACCCCACAAGTTAAGATTCGGGGCATGTCGGTTAGATGACTACTTTCCACAGTCTCAATTTCAGAATCAGTCTCAGTAAAAGAACTCAGCTCAGTAGTACAGATTCAGGACTGTTAGATACATTCAACCCTTAGTATATCAGCAGATTCAGAGATCACCCGCTAGACATGACTGATCTCAGAGTTAGTCAATCAATGTTATTATCAGTATGTTCATAGATCACCCGTTAGATAGGACTGATCTCAAATACAGTTAATCATTATCATCAGATTCATATATCACCCACTAGATAGGACTGATCTCAGACTAAGTAAAATCACTTCATTATCAGTAGATTCAGAGATCACCCGCTAGATAAGACTGATATCAGATTCAGTTAAGAATTCTCATTATCATTAGATTCAGAGATCACCCGCTATATAGGACTGATCTCAACCTCAGTATTCAGTTATTAATATCAGTAGATTCAGTTATTCAGTATCCCAGTATTAGTAAGCTCAGATGTCAGTAAAGCAGCGTTAGAAACTCAATATTCAGTGTCACTATGATTTTAGTTATGGTTTATGCATTCATGCACTTATCCTCATTTAGTATACTCAGATTATCTAGTCAGTATTGTTCATGCATAGAAAACCTTGTATTCATCCTTACCTCATCTAGCATACCAGTACATTCTAAGTACTGACACATACTTTTCTCTTGCGCTATGGGGTCTTATACCATAGTTCAGAAGCGCGAGAGCCAGAGTACCCTTATCAGTCCAGATTCAGTCAGTAACAGTTGATAGCAATGATTTCTCATTATCCAAGAATAATACGTATTTTATTATTGCATTAGATTCAGTATTCTAATCGACGGAGTTAGTTGGGACTTGTCCCATCAACTCCACAATTCAGACAGTTTAGAGGCTTTCAGACTAGTTGTTCATATAGATGTTTTAGTTTTGATATTTTTTAACTTATTTCAATTATATTCTAGTTGTTTTGAACCTTATGGCAAGTTTTCGCCAGTTTTCCACATTTTTATAGTATATTATGCAGTGCTCAGTTACAGGTACCAGAAAAGGGTTAGCTTGTGGTCCTTCAGGATCATAAGCACCGTGTAGCATCCAGGGTTCAGAATCTAGGGTGTTATAATCTTTTAACCGACATACACTATGTGAGCTATCATGGTGTCCAAATTATAGTTCACCTAAGGGGAAAACCTCATATTGGGGAGAGGTATCATACTCTTGCAAAGGAGTATAACTTGAGCTGAGTGATCACAATTTGTATCTGCATCCATATAAATAGGAATAAATTGATAATCTGAACTTATGTTGGCTTGTAGTTCTGGGGAATGTGAACTAGAAAAGGAAGTTATTTTGGCTGTAGTTTTTCCAGGTTGGGTAAATTTCTTGTGAAATGTGTTTAGCAATCTGAAGCAAATATTTTTCCTATCTCTATACCCAACTCGGTGCTAAATATTACTCCCTTTAATTTGTATGCTCATTCTGTAGGAAATCCACTTTAAAACTGGTATAAGGGTTTACAATGAAAACCAATTATGCATCTGTTTACTTTAAACTGTAATCAAAATTGTAAACTGGATTCCATATCTTAGTTGGGGATCAAAAGATCAAGTCTTGTTCAAAATTAGAATATAAGCTAATCATAGGATGCCTAAAAACATAATCTTCTTGAAATATCAATATTCAAACTAGGTCTTAGTAACCCATGTTTCAAACTCATGTCAAATTATCACAAAGTCATGCTCAATAATCAAAAGCTTGAAATTCTTCAACAATTTTAGTCAAGATAGTGAAATTCAATTCTCAATGTATATAAAATCACGTCACACGCATAAACATGCAAACGTAGAGATGGAATTCAACATTTAATCACTTGTAATATCAAAATATTCAAATAATGATCATTAGGTATGAACCCTAGACTGCAAATCATATAATTTCATGTAAATTCAACTTTAAAACTAGTTCTGGGCACAAGGATGAAATGAGTATCCTTGTTCATAACCCCACATACCTTGCTTAAAATAATCCTTGGAGAGAACTTTGAATTTGGAACTTAACTTCTTGATTCTTGAAATATGACACTTGGATTTTTGTTCTTGGGAATGGAGGAGGGTTTCTTGAGAGCAATTTGAAGTGAAAGGGGCAAATAATGCCCTTTTGGGAGTTCCAATTCATGTTTTGGACGTCTTGGGTTGGGGGAAAAGGACCCAACTACCCTTGGCCTCTTTTTCCCATGTAAATGACCCTCGTGGCGTGACCTCTAGAAATGTGGAGTACACCTTGTGACACGACCCCCATAAAGGTGGAGTATACCTCGCGATGCAAGGCTATCGTGATAGCTTACTGACTCTCACAAAAAAAGGTCATAACATTTTGCTCGGTTATCAGATTAAGGCGAAATTGGTATCATTGGAAATCTGACTAAATTATATACAATTTGGTGGGTCTTGAGTTGCAAAATTATACGTACATACAAAGTTATACATGTTCAAAGTATACCATTGTAGAATTGAATACCAAACTTTGGACGAATCAAAGGCTCTTAGCTCCACTTCGCTCTAAGTGATTTTTATGAATATTTTTCACCTCGAAAGCACTCCACACACTAGGATAATGATCATAAAACTTATATTCACGTGGGAATTATTTTAATTAGAGTTTATTCACGTAGGAACGATGGTTAGAATTCTAGCCCAAAAATGCAGGGCATTACAGGTGGATCCACTAAACTGGTATCCAAAAGGACTAGGGCAGTATTTTGGATGGCGAAAGGAGACAAGAGGCGACAAGGCCCCACCTCACCACACGGTGAGGAGAGAGCCTTTTGAATGTACGATGAAAATTAGTATAAAAGATTAAAATAATATATAAATGATCAAAATTTCAATAACACTAATATATTAGGAAATATTTTAAGTCAAGAATTTAAAATATATAGTAGATAAATACTAAAAGTCTAGAACTTAAATGACTCAACAATTCAATATTCATAAAACAAGTCTATTCTTCTTCAAGGTTTGCATAATCTTCAACTCTGACTTGCAGTTCATTATATTGTCCCTCATTCTTCCTCTTTGGATTCTTCATCAACTAGGGCCCGAGTCTGACTTGAACTTGTCGCTTTTACCTTGTCAAGTGACCTTGACCTTGAATTTCTCCTAAGACCATAAACAATATCATCATTAGCCCTAGTTACAGTCACTGATACGGTGACAGCCGGCTAGAAATAGAAGAAGAAAAAGATAAAAAGAGGAAGAAAAAATAAAGTAGCACCAAAATAACAATTAGAATCCCGCGATTAAGAAGAACAAGAAGAAGAAGAAGAATAAAGAAGAAAAAAATAGAAATCAATGCTTACCGGAGTAGCAGAGGTCGCCAGAGTATGTCGTCGGTCGCTGGAATCAAAGTTATAAGTTGAAGGGTAGAAACCGCAGGTACCAATTAGTAAGTTGGTAGTGTTAAAATGTGTAAATAATCCCTAAAAATAGTTTATATACCTAAAACCCTAATTTTTTTAAAAATAATTAAAAAGCGTCGTCTTTCGCCGCTTTGCCTCGCCTTACCTCGTCGCCTTTCTCAGAAAGGCTTTGCCTTTTCATTTTCTCCACGCCATGGACTGAAGAGGAAAAATAGGCTCACCTCGCCTTGCCATTTGCCATTGGATACTAGGCGCTCACCTTTTACAACACTGGACTAGGGTGTCAGTACTAATCTGGAGGGAAATCCCTTATAACCTTCAGTGGCATTGTAGTTCTGGAAATTAGGGACCTTTACTAAAGGTCTCAGTCCTAACTAATGGGTGATCCTTTATCCCTGTGTTCGCTCGGTGCTAAGTATTATTCCCAACTGAAAGACACTGATAACTGATATGCTCAATATAATAGTATTCTGAAAATAACAATATATATGCATAATCAAAAGTACAAAAGAATATGTAAACTGATATACATGAATTTATAGGTATCATGTGTTCATAACCCATCATCTATGAAGAATGCAACTAAACATGACAATATCAATATATAAATATGATAGGAAATTTCATAACTCAAACCCAAAAATTAATAATTTTATCAATACAATGGTACTTTATGTTTCTGAGTATGGGAAGATGTTTAAAATTATGGAAAACACGTATTCATGGTTTAATTCAAGAAATAAATTGAAAAATTATGAAACTCATGCTTTCCATGGAACCCTAAACTTCAAGAGTGAATTTAACTTGAGTATTTGAGAAATCTTTAGGACTCAATGGGCGGAAGGAACCCAATTATGAAATCCCACATATGTGGAGATGAAGTCCTTGAAGAATCTTTTAGAATTGGAGTTGGAAGTTGAATAACCCTAATTACACTTTGGAAAGGAAAGTCACTTTTTTGTTTGTTTAAAACTGAGTTTTGGATGAATTTTGAGTTAATGAGGGCTTAGGGTAATTTTAAATCCTAACATTTTGCCTTGGGATACCCAAAATGACGTGGGTTAGATGTTAAAATAATGAAAAAAGACCAAAAGGCCCTTCTTAAAACATTCAACAAATTTTTAGAAATAGTCACAACAACTCAGGCTACGACTCTTAGGATCTGACCACGTGTTGTGTCTTGGAGTCGTGATCAGATGACCAAAATCTTGGCTCTTAACTGTCATGGCGATGACTCCTTTTGACGACTCGTGTAGTTTGATAACGTGTAGTACAAGGGATTGGAACTTTGGTTTCCTATTATTGTGACAATCACTCCACCTAACGACTCATTATGTATGACAAAGAGTCATTGTCAGAGGCGTCGTCACTGGTAGATTGATAGTGCCTTAGTAAATTAACCATAACTTTTTACCTTGATATCGAATTAAGACAAGACTGGTAGTGTTGGAAAGTTAATTTAATTTTATATATGTTGGTGGGTCTAGCTCTTGAAAACTTTGGATATTGGAATATCTCCCATTGGGATCATTCGTCCCCTAATGAAACTGACTAAGTTGAAGCACTAAGGGAAAAACTGTAATTTTTCATTGAACTCCTATGAGTTGTACAATAAGTTGATAACTGAATCTATAATTGTTACATGGACTGAACCAAACTCATGAATACATGTTATGACCTGAAAATAGCTAGGTAGCCTAAGATAAAATAGAAAAATTAATTAATTATGGGAAACAATCACCTCAAGTTGGGACTGAGTTCAAAGGAAAAGGTAGGGGTACTTGGTCATCATATCCGCCTCTTCTTCCCAAGTAGCTCGGCCAACTAATTAAACATAAAACTTTTACTAAAGTGACCTCTTTGTTTCTCAACTTACGAATATGATGATCAAGAATCTCAACTGTGATCTCTTCATAAGAGAGACTATCTTTCACGCCTGCACTCTCTAAAGAAACGACTGGCGCTGGGTCACCAATGCATTTCTTTAACAAGGAAACATGAAAGAGTGGATGCACTGATGCTAAATCTACCGGCAACTCCAACTCATAGGCCACACTATCATGATGACTCAAAATCTTATAAGGACCAATATAGCAGGGATTGAGCTTTCCCTTCTAACCGGATCTCTTCATCCCTTTCACTGATGAAGCCTTCAAGTAGACAAAGTCACAATATCAAACTCAAGTTCTCTTCTCCTCATATTTGCATAAGATTTCTCATGACTCTGTTCAGTTTTCAACCTTTCTCTTATTATTTGAAAATTTTCCATTACCTTATGCACTAAATTTGGCCCTATCAAAGCGTCTTTACCAACCTCAAACCAACTAATAGAATATCTACACCTCATACCATAAAGTGCTTCAAGTGAGGCCATTTAATACTAAAGTGGTAGTTGTTATTATAACCAAAATCAATTAAAGGCAAATGATTATCCCAACTACCCTTTAAATCAATTATGTACGCTCTCAACATATCCTCTAAGGTTGGAATGATCCTCTATGCCTGATCATATATTTGTGGGTGAAAAGTTGTACTAAGATGAACTTGGGTACGAAGACCATTCTGAAAAGTCTTCCAAAATTGAGAGGTAAGTTGAGTACCTCAATCTGAAATAATAGTCAAAGGGGCTCCATGCAGTTTCACCAACTCCCTAAGATAGAGTTTAGCATAATATTCGGCTAAATACAAAGTGTTAACTGAAAAGAAGTGGGATGACTTAGTCATTTGGTCCGCGATATGTTGTCCTATTGCCACTCTTATAAAGTGTGGCCTTTGATCAAAGGCAACACTTTCGGACTTTAGACAACACTTTTTGAGCGGTGGCTTAAAGAGGCGTAACCTTTGATCAAAGGCCACGCTTTTCAAGTGTTGTCATATCAGCTACATTTAAAAAACGTGTCCATTAAGGTATAAAGGTCATGCTTTGGAGCTTGTCATTGTCAACACTTTTATTTGATAAAGCTACACTTACAAGTGTTGCCTTTGTTTTGATATTGGGCACGCTTCACAAGTGTAGCCTTTTGCAGCACCTCTATAACACTTAAAAAACATTGCCTTTGTTTTACTATTGGGTGCGCTTCATAATCGTAGCCTTTTGTAGCACCTCTATAACACTTAAAAAACGTGATCTTTTCTTTATACTAGCCACACTTCAAAATCATAGCCTTTTATACATCCTCTATGACAACACTTGTAAAGTGTAAGCATGTTTTAGCCACACTTTTGAAGTGTAGCAATATTTCCTAAAATTTGTTAGTTCAAGCCACATTTTACATAAATGGCATTAGGCATATAAAATATTAGTACGTAATTTCTAATTAAAAAATAATTATTTTAATCGAAATGTATACATCACTAAGCACATTACATAAACATACATGTTTATATATAATCTCACACACCAATTAGCTAATAAATAATTGAAGTGCATAGATTTGATTTGAAAAAAAACATGTTTTTTACGTACTAATTAGAAAACAACATAATAAAAATTTGTACCAAGTTCCACACAAAACCAAATGTACATAAACGTATATCAAAATATTTCAAAAATTCTTCATCATTCACTTCAATCTAGATCCAGTTGAGTTGTGGCGCCCACCATTCAAATTTGATCCCCCGCATTGATATCCTACACATTCAAAATGAAACAAATAATTAGAAGTAAAATTATGCTCAACAAATATACAAATATTTTTTCAATCTTGAATGAGGAAGTATGTGAATCCAAAGTTTCTACAATACATTCAATCAAGTTAAGTTTCTTGTGAATTTGTAAGATAAAGCACCTTTTCATGAACCGAAGCATGAGCTGGGCCGGGAGAATTTGAAAGAATTTTTCCTCTTACAGCTTGTTACAGCTTGTGCATTACTCGCATCAGGTGAAGATAAGTTCGAAAAGTCCAATGGAATATCTGTTTAGATCCCAACTTAAATATCAGGACATTTCATAGATATATTTGATGCTTTTCTTTCAGCAAACACAAGGAAGATAGATAAAAGGCCAAACAAAAACGATGAACACCATAAGAAATTGACAATTTTTAAACACTGCTTGTAAGTAGTTCTCAGGTTTGAGGTCTCGATGAATTACCTCATGCTTGTGGCATACCTATCACCAGACGTAAATGATTTTGTTTAGAATTTGCAAGTTAACTATGTAATCAATTGTCTATAAGTTATATATATCGTCAGTGTAAGGGATTACATATATTACCTGGACAACACCAAGAATAGTTTTGGTAACAAGATAGTTTGTGATTGTATCTTTGTCCGGTTGGGGCTTGCTTTTCTATGGTGGATACAAGTTATTCAATGGAGGTAAGAAAAACAAAGAAGAGGTACTTTTCTGTTCTACTGAAAGTGCAAATAGTGCTACATATTTACTTATGAAAAACTGTTTTAGGAAACTGAGATGATCATATCTGCTATAGGAAATGTTTTTCAATAGATTGCAATCTAGTTAGAATCTAAATCAAAACTAGATTGCGACTGAGAAAAGAGTGTCGTGTAAATTCAATGGCCGTTTAAAACATCAAAAGGTTACCTGGAAGTGTCCTCGCAACATATCATGTGATCATAAAGAGTTAGCAGTGCCTAATTGCATCAATAGGACTCTTGCTGTAGAAAATTCTTCACATAAAGATCATAAAGAGTCAATTATAAGTGATAAGTATTGAATCCTGTTAAACGAATGTATATGAGCTAGAGGACATCTTCTTTCTTGATGTTGTAGCTAAGAAGTTAGTAAGTGTTCTAATCCATCTTCACTATCTACAGAAAAATGACTTGACCTAGAATGTAGACGCTAACATTTCTCTGTCTCCTCAATTCCACTTATCCTAATATATCTGAAATTTGCCATTA
This sequence comes from Capsicum pubescens, assembly GCA_030864215.1. Classification (NCBI taxonomy): domain Eukaryota; kingdom Viridiplantae; phylum Streptophyta; class Magnoliopsida; order Solanales; family Solanaceae; genus Capsicum; species Capsicum pubescens. Next base: position 142,551,523 of record CM061539.1, on the reverse strand, counting down.
TCTTTGTTTGTAGAGAAAATAAAAGAGATTTCAGATTTATCCACCATCTCAATTCAGATTCCTTCTAAGTTAGTACTCCTCCTTCCTCCGAGAAGCACATTTGGGAAACTTCTCACATATGGCTTTCAAAATGTATTACCCTTTCAATGAGTAACTATGGGCAATCTATTCAGCGCGATGAACGCTTTAGGTCATCACACTGAATTTTACTTTGTTAGACTCTATCGCAAGAAACGAATTAATAAAGTTCTCCCGGCTGACACTACAAATGGCATTTTGCTATGAACTATGAAAATCATATGTACAGCTAAAGAGTTCCTACAACCAGAAATCTCTATTGTACTCTACTTATCAGATCAAGTATCTATTGCTAATTGAACTCGGGAAATGTTAAAAAAGACGCGAATAAAGAGTAGAACAACATACCAGCAATCCCTATAAGTAGCACATTGCAGGAAACAAGCATGAAAGGGCCATAGGAATTAGCAGTAAATGACAACAGCTCACTCAATTTACCCTCCGTTAAAAAACTTGAATTAACCCACCATTAAAAAACTCTCATAATTAACCCACTAAAACTCCTACCATCACTATATTCTAGGTTCTAGGTTGATATGCTAACTGAGTTGAGTTGAGCAAGAAATTTGACGATTTTGGGCAAATATCTTCAATAGATCGATGGATTTGAGGGATTTGAGAAGATATTTGGGCAAGGAGCTGAGAGGGTTTTGTGAGTTAGTCTGTCATCTGTGAGATATTTGGGAAAAAGAGATCAATATATTTGTTAAATATTTACTGTTCTTATTTTTTTTTTGTCAATTATAAATAGGAGGGAGAGTAAAATATTTTTGAGGGAGTGTGAAAAAATTTAATGAAAATTTAGGCCATATTTCTAGAATGTGGTCGTTTGAATTAGAGAAAATGGTTTATTACCCTCCAATCTTTAGTCGAAATCCCAACTACACACTCAATCTTTAAATGTGACATATTACCGACTGAATCTTTTTTACCGAATTTATGACCCCCTAAACTATTTAAAATAGAAATTATAACACCCCTAAAAATCCACAACCACATTTATGTTGAGGGTGAGATACACGTGTTTTTGACACGTGTAAAATATATTTAATTTTTTTAATTATTTTTTTTTCATTTCCTTCTACAATTATTACTTCATTATTTTATTCATCTTTCCTTCTTTTTATTTTGTCTTTCTCAAATCAATACACTGTTTTTAGCAAATTCACTCATCACTCGAATCCCTACACTAGAGAAATCAATTCCAGTCTAGAGAAAAGAGAAATCTGACAAAAAGAGAATGGGAAGAAAGAAGGGAGTAGAGAATGGGGAGGAAGAAGGGAGTAGAGTTCGATGAAGGAGCACCGGATGACTTCGACCCGAATAACTCGTATAAGGATCCGGCTACTTTCTTTGAAATGACAGAGCATTTGGTGAGAGAGAAGTGGGTGGACATTGAAAAAGCGAAGATCCTTCGTGAAAAGCTCCGTTGGTGCTACCGTATTGAAGGTGTTAATCACCTTCAGAAGGTGAAAAACAGGGGCTTCTCTGAAGTGGTGCTACCGTATTGAATGGTGCTATGGTAAATTATATCTGTTGAAACTTCAAGTTTTTTTATAGCTGAAGTGGTGCTACCGTATTGAATGACTTTTCCGACCTGCACTTCGATTGATATGGTGCTATCGTATTGAAGGTGTTAATCACCTTCACCATATTGAAGGTGAAAATCCGCTGCACTTCAGGAGCTTCGTAAAGGGATATTTGCAATTTCAATGACCTTAAAGTCGGAAACAATACAAAACTTTAAAATTTTCGACGACCTTGAAGTCGGAAAAAATGGACAATACCCATTTTAAAATTTACGATGACCTTGAAGTCGGAAATAATGGAGAATATCGATTTTGAAATTTTTGATGATCTTGAAGTCGTAAACAACATCGAATTTAAAATTTCCAATAACCTTGAAGTGGGAAACAATGAACAATATTAATTTTTAAATTTCCGACGATCTAAAATCCGAAAACACCGAAGAATACCAATTTCAAAATTTTCGATGACCTTGAAGCCAGAAACAACGAACAATACCGAATTTAAAATTTTCAATAACCTTAAAGTCAGAAACAATAGAGAATTTTGAAATTTTCAACGACCTTCAAGTCGGAAACAATGGACAATACTCATTTTAAAATTTACGACTACTTTGAAGTCGTGAATAATGGACAATAGCGATTTTAAAATTCCCGACAATCTTGAAGTTGGAAACAATAAACAATATCCATTTTGAAATTTTCGACAAATTTAAAGTCGAAATCAATCGATTTTGTGCTTGAAGATAAGAAAAATGATAAGTTAATTTTCGATGCCATTAATGAGTTGTTGGATGTCATTGTTTGTAAGAAGAAGATGAAGAAGAAAGAACAAAAATGAATAAAGAAAAAGAATAATTAAAAATGAATAAAGAAAATAAGAAATATTAAAAATAATTTTTTAATAAAAAAAATCGTCCTCACTCTCTTTAAAGAGAGTGAAACACATTCTCTTTCCATGTCAGCGTTCAGGGGGTAATAATTCCACTTTAAAATAGTTCAAGGGGTAATAGGTCACCTTAAAAAATTGAGTGTGTAGTTGGGATTTCGACTAAAGGTTGGGGGTAATAGACTATTTTCTCTTTGAATTATAATAATACCATGTTTAAAAGTGTAGTCATATGTGTAAATAAGTGTTGTCAATTATATCGTGATTTGGCAACACATATAAATTGTGGCCTGTATCATTAAAGACCATACTCTCTAAGCGGTGTAAAAAATAATGTGGCCAGAAGCTAATAGAGGTGGAATCTTCTAATTCTTTCTATTTGACCCAAAACTGATCGATCTAGCCATGAGCAGGTTGAAGAGAGCTGTAACAGGCCTTGGAGGACCGAACCCACGTATGTGGCAAAATATGGGGATGACTTGTGGCTAAGGGTGAAAGGCCAACCAAGATCGGATATAGCTGGTTTTCCTCAAAATTTATTTCAGTAGAGCGTATGATGTCGATGGCCTGAGGTAGAGCACTCAATGGGCTAGGGTGGCCTTATTTCGCTACACTTTAAAAGTGTGGTCTTAAATTGTATAGGCCACACTTTACAAGCATGGTCCAGATTTAATGTGGCCAAAAGACTAAAATGTTGTAGTGTGGCACTTGAAAGGCAGCCCGAAACTCTGCATGTGACATATTCTCATTCAAAGGATCTGCGGGCTAAGGTGGCTGGTTATCGTTTCTACTTGCGTTAGCTCGACGAGAAGGCATTTTCTGTCACATGAAATCATGAGTTAGAAGCAGATAGAGACACTGAATGCACAATAGATCATGAAAAAAGTGATGATTTCCTAAAACACTCCATAGCCTCTTGCTCATAGATATGGCGCGCTTCACACCGATGATCAAGACTCTACGTAACGCGGCTTGTCTGACTCCCTAGAACTCTCTAAACCTTAGGATTTGATACTAAGTTTGTAACACCCCAAAATCTAGTTCCCTGGATGCCACATAGTGCTCTGAACTATAAGTAGTCCTGAGCTAACCCTGACTACCTTCTACTAAATCTGAATCTCGAAATAGGAGAAATATTAATGGAAAATCATAATAATTGTGGAAACTGTCTGAATTATCTAAGTATATCTTAAAAATACTAATCTCATCAGTCTGATAAAGCAAATACTAAAAATCTGAATACTGCAACTAAAGTCTAAAACTGAATCTAGTAGTTCGACAAGACTCTACTGATTGAATCTAGAGAGTCACTAGGATAGGCCCAACTGACTCAACTGTTTAAAATGAATACTGAATCATCTACTAATAAACTGGAAATCTAAATAGCTAAGTCCCCGAACTATGAGGACTCACCACTGCAGAGATGTAGATGAGATGCTCGAAAATTACTCATGCTGCTGAGACTGAGCACCTGAACCTACATTATGAGACAATGTAGCACATAAATGTATGTGTGGATCAATACTTTGAGGATATATTGAGCATATGGGGGTGAATGCAATAAGTAAACAATATCATCACAATTTATAAAATCATGCATGCTAAACGTAAAAGACTCAGATAGGCTTGAGCAATCTGAAAACTGAAGATCATAAATCATGAGCAATAAAGCATATAGTATAAATCTTGTGAGCCATTACACTTAGTTCTGAAATTTGTATTCTATTCTTATTCTTAAATCATACAGGCTAAGTGAAATCTGTAAGTTTGTATCTAAAGGCTTATGTAAAGCAATATTTTAAACTCAAGAACTTTAAAGCTGTAGAGAAAATACTTTATCTTAAGGGTTTAGAAATCTGAAAACTTAGATTCTTCTAAACGACATAAACCATGTGAGAATTCATGGAGTCCAACGTTCTTGTCCCCCTAAGGAGGAGTCCTCACGTTGGGGAGAAGAGTTATAGTCTTTCCAGGGAGTATAACCTATCTAAGTGATCACATATCTATCATCCACGTAGAAGTGGGAACAATCTAAATCCTACGTTGGCACGTAGTTCTGGGGTATAAACCGTAGTAACGTACTCATCTCGGTACTAAATACTACTCTCATTAAATCTGTATGCTCATTCTGATGGAAATCCATTTTTAAAATAGTATAATATTTTATAATGAACCCAACTGTATATCTGTAAAGCTAAATCTATAATCTGAATCTGTAAAGTGGATTTCATATCTATTCTTGAGACCAAAAGGTTAAATCTTTATCAATAATCTGAGAAGAATCTAGTCATAAGGTGCTCATAGCACAACAAATCTTGAAATAACAATCTTTAATTAGGGCTTAATGACCCATGCTTCAAACTCATGTTAAAACATCATAATATTCATGCTTGGTAATGTAAACATAAACATGAAATTTGGAACTCAACTTAAAATCTGGAAATTCCTGAAATATGCATGAAAATATGAACATAAACATGTAACTCAACTCTTAAATCACTTGAAATCTCATAATCTTATAAATAGCAATATTCGGTATAAACCCTAACTTAAATTTCATGGAAAATCACATAAAATTTAGTAAATTTGTACTTAAAATAAGTTTTAGGTACAATAATGAAAGGATTATCCTTGTTGAAAACCCCCCCACATACCTCAATTGATGAACTAGATGCTAAGGCTTGAATCTTGGATCCCTATTGATGCTTTTAAAGTTGAATTCTTGGAGTTCTTGAGTTGGAAATCCTTAATCTTGAATTACCTTGGAGAATTAGAGGAGGAATTGGATTTCTTAGGGAGGGGGAAGCTTTGATGATCTAGGGTTTTGTTTAAGAGTATTTTTGGGGGGAAATGAGTATAATATTCTTGGAATGGGTTAAATGATCTGTTATTCATGAATTGGGGCTAGAAAAAGATCAAAGAGACCCTTTAAAAATTTTACTCGGACTGGAAAAATTTCCCAAAATTGGCTTACTGCGCGACGCGCCGTTATCGCGTGGCCTACTGGAAATTGCCAACTGGGATGTAGAAAATCACCGCAACGCGGAGCAATTGCGGTACACTTCTGAATTGCCATTTTGGCCACTTTTGCGATGCGCCATTATGGCAGAGGCTCACTGGAAAGTGCCAATTGTAAAATGGGACATCACCGCGACGTGGTGGAATCGCGAAGTCTTACTAGAAATTGACAATTGGGCTATTGGAACTCTCCTCAACGTGGTACGATCGCGGGGCCTCACTGGAATTTGACAATCATCATTTAAACTGTCTCTGCGACGCGCTAGTGACCGAAATGATGGTGCTTTATGACTGGAACTTAAAATAGCAATAACTTCTTACTCGATTATCGGATTTATGCGAATCTTATATCGTTGGAAAGATAATTCAATTTCCTACACATTGGAGGGTATAAATTTGGAAAATTCTATATGTATGAAAAGTCGTTCTCTCTTGAAGCTAACGCTTGACATTCTCAACGTTAAATTGAACTAGAAAATGTATGGGGTGTTATAGAAACTAATACGCTTTAAAGATGTTAAGGGGGTAAATAAATAAAAGTTTAGTTGAAGTGCTAAAGTAAGTTGAGCGGACAAGTTCAGAGGGAAAAAATATCTTTTCTCCTTTTTTATTCAACTTACAAAAATAACTACTCAAGGCTCGCAGATCGACTATAGAATTAAATTTAAAACTTTTTAAGTTTTGCGTGCATTTAGTTATTTGCTTACCTAGCACTAGCATTGATTTATCGCTTTATTTAAATTCGTGTTGATCTTTCTAATAATTAAATACAAGAAGTTAGTAAAATTATATTCTATTTCCTTTGTTTAAATAAAAAAAAGAGTTGATGATATGGTTATTAGTTTGATGTATAGATTCTATCAAACTCAACTTCCTTTCATAAAAAGAAAAATAATAATTATCAATATGAAGAAGGTAAGAAATCCTATTACAAGTATGAATTTTATTTGAATCTATAAAACTCAACTTTTTTTAAAAAAAATAAAAAATAATAATTATCAATATGGAGAAGGTTAGAAATCTTAATTCAAATCTATTTTTTTTAATCTAATAAGCCAAAGAGTCAAAAAGAAGAGGAAGCGAGAAAAATGATGCATTTGAAATTTACGAAATTTAAAACAAGTCAAAATCAAGCTATTTCTTAAGAAGTATCCGAACGAGGTATTTAAAATGTTGCATTTAATTTATTGTTATCTGTGCAAGAATTATTATCATTTTATTAAAAATCTAATCCTATATATTTTGATGAGCATTTCTTCAATTTCCCATTAATTTATTTCTCAAATTCTTTAAACAAATACTTTGCAAAACATACAACAACAACTACCAAAAAGTGGAATGACTAACCAAGACATCACAACAAAGCCTGCATAAATTGTGTTATCGGTGCAAGACTTGTCAAATGGTGTTCACCTCAAGCCAAGGGCTAGTTGGGAACATGCGCAAGAACCTATCACAAGGAACTTTGATGAAAGGTGAGCCCCATAAAAAGTTTTTGTGTGCATCTACTGACCTCCCCACCCTCTATCGTGAATTGGGTAGACGTAAATCGACCCCAACAGTTTTACCTGGGCAGGGACGCTTTTATCATCCTCGTCCAAGGAAATCAGCGGTGCAAGTGCCTCAAAAACTTTCTGGCCATCCGCAAAAGTTTTTTGACTAGATGCAACAAGCCATTATACTTGTGCCTCATGTTGTTGGCCCTGAACCTACATCTACACCTACATCCATGGCTGCACCTTCAATTTTCAGTCCTCAGCATACTCAAACATTCATCGATCATCTTAACCAACAGAATCCGAATGGAATACCATTCAATCTAGTTGCTGTATTGGCTACTAAGACTCTGGGATCAATTCACCCATAATTTGAGAACACCAATATTAAAAATCAGGAGAAAGATCTTGACTTAGTGTGATGCCTTGGAATTTTTTTTTTCGTTAAGATCTTGGACGAAAATGTGTTGAATTTTGTTCTTTATCATGATTAATAATTTTTCTGTGTGGAATTTCTGGATATGCGACCCGTCATCGCGTAGAGCATCGAATAAGATTTCCAACAATATGTGGATCATCCAAAACGGACACTCGAGCGATGAGTTATGATCATTCCGATCTAACCGTGAATAGTGGTGATCAGTAAATGTGCAGGAAAAAAAATACTGAGGTCAGGCGAATTTTAGGGTCAACTTCAAACGACCATAAATCCTTGTAAATAATGATATGGGTGAGATACTATATATCAACAGAAAGCTCTAAAATTCCTCTTTCCAATGAAGTTGGTTTCATCCAATTTGGCCATCAGAGCAAAAAGTTATGGTCGATCTACTTCAGCCTATCAAAACAGTCCACCAAAGGATAGATTTGACATTATTTGATTTTTAAGGGTATTTTGGTCATTCCCACTCCAATCCATCTGGGTAAACCATGGATTTAAGTCCATTAAGAGAATTCAATAACTTATTTTTCTCCAAAATTTCCTAAGGTTCAAACCCCAACCCTACTACTCCAAATTTCATCCTTCTATGTCTCTTGATTGAACCATAGAAATTTTAAATTGATTTGGGATTCGAGTTGATCATGTTAAGGGCTTTGAGAAGCACCCTTTATTTTTGTGAATAAAGTTCCGGAGTCGGAAGTTCATATTCATCTTCCATTTTTAGGTATGTGGGGCTTTGAACAAGATTATCCTTTCGATCTTGTGCCCAGTATTTTTGTTGAATTACATTGACATGAGATTTTACATGTTTTACCATGAATTGGAAATATGGTTTTATTTCTTATATTATTGTCCATGAGCTATGAGATTATGTCATCCGATATGTGTATGATGTTGAGATGAAATTATGTCCAAAAAGTATTTGATTATGAGAGTATAATGATTTAATTTTTTAAGCCTTGATTTATACTATCATTCAACTATTTCCTTATTATGAATTTATAATTGATATTGGAAATTCTATATCCCTACTATGGGTTGATGTCTCAAGTACCTTTAAATGAGAGTTGGATGGAAAATTGAGAAATGTTGATATTGAAGTTGCAATGAGTCTTGGTATTTTCCAGATGGTTTTGATGAGTTAAATGGTTGAAAATATTATGTATTGAGTCTTCATATCCTTGTCCAAATGTCGAGTCGGTTATGGTTCAATGCATTGATACCTTGTTGATGTTGAGGAGGATTAAAATGTTTTGAGATAAAATGTGTTGAGTTAGTAATCCACAAATTGATATAATTTGATAAATGAGAAAGAGATTTGATTTGGTCTTTATAATAGACCCTTGTGATGTTGTGGTGTATTTCCTAACGCGTTCTGAGCTTGTCGGGGAGTAGTACTTAGCACCGAGAGGGAAATTTGGTATTTCTCCAAACCTATGTGCCACCGTAGGGTTGTTTGATGATGATATTATTGGCCAGAGAGCCCGATTGTGATTATTGCAGTTTTAAGGTTGTACTCCCTAGCAAAGAGTATGACGCTCCCGCCAACGGGGGTTTCAAACGTTTGTATTCCACGTAACTCACGTGGGGTTGTCGGTTATAGGAAACTCCCCTGTCCATAAGAGTCATGTTTATTGAAATACCGAGTCACTCCGAGTTTTGATGTGGTACGTCAAGTTGCCTATGAGAATCTATAATGATTTATGAGTTTTTTCTCCTACATTTCCTATCTAAGATGTTATGAGTTGCATGATTCAATGTCACTCAAGTCAGGTGTGTCATTATGGTCCGTATGTACGTTTTTACGAAATTTATGATATTATTTATATTTTGCATGCGCCCCCACATACTCAGTATGTATCTTGTACTGACCCACATATTTCTCTATGGGCTACATTCTTATCATGATGTAGGTTCAGGTACTCAGTCGCAGCCGCGACAGTGATATTCGAGTGCCACATCTACGTTCCTTCAGTGGTGATCCTCATGGTTCGAGGACCAAGTTGCTAGTTTTGATGCTGTTGTTTTGTGATTCCTTTGGTCTGTTGAGTCAGTTGGTGATTTGTCCTAATGGCTAGTTGATTTTGCTGTATAGAGGCTATGTCAAACTAGTGTATTGTTGGGTTGGTTTGTGTATATACATTCCATATATGTACAGTCTAACGATATTTCGTGCCATGTGCGATGTGATATGATATGTACTTATATATATATCCTTAGCGTAGCGTGTATGTTGTTGTGTTGGAACCCAAGGGTAGTGTTTTGGCTTAAAGGGTTAGCTTGAGGCTACGTGTAGCCTTGGGCACTGTGTGGCGTCTCGGGATGATATTTCGGGGCTTTATACTTAGAGCTTAGGCTCTAGGTCTTAATCAATTTTTTTATCGGTTGTCTTGTTTTATTGTTGTTTTCTTCTGTCTTATGTTCATTGAAGCATTTGTATTTTGTTTAAGTTTATGTTCTAAATTTGTATTATGTGTTTACTACAACAAATGCATTAAATCTCATTTCAATGAAAGCGTGTAAAATAAAGAATAAAAAATATTATTTTTTGTGACAAATTTAGACATAGTAATAATAAAAAGAGTAGATCTTCTAATTATTGTGTATACAGGCCGAGCTCAATGTTATCACTAGATTGAGAAATAAAGTAAGTAATAGATTAGGATGATATCATAATTTTTCATAGAAAAAAAAGTAAACAACTGATATTTCATGATCATAAATAGCTAACACTCTAATCTCAATATACAAAAAGACTAGATAAAGAGTGACTTAGAATGCACATGAAATAGGATTATTTAGACCAAGAGAAAAGCAACAAAAAAAGAAAAGAAAAAGAAGATAAACAAAATTTGGAACAATGATTCTTTTTTAAATAAATTAATAATTTCATGGGATAGCTATGAAGAATCAAAGAAAGTCTCTAACTAGGCATAACAAGCATACGACTTGCTATTAATTGATTTAATCTTTTGACAACTGCAAATATATGAAAAACATCTATCTATATAATATTTTATTCTCATCCTTATCCTTGATCCATGCGTTTCTAGAAGGTTTTTCCTTTCCTTGTAATTCAAATTAGTGAAAACTAATTATGACAATTAAATATACGATAAATGATGAAGATATGAGTTAGTCCTAACGGATTGATCTTTATTAGTTTGAAAGTATAGTTAATATTTTACTATTTTTAGCATAAAGTTTGAAATTCTACTATTAATTAATGCAACTATAGGAGTAAATTTGGCAGTCTTACTATTTTGGAGGAAAATCTCAGAGTATTTACTACTTCAGAACTCAAAAGTAAATGTCAGAGTATTTACCATGAGTAAATTTCATATTTATTACGTTGGAAGTAAATTTAGAAGTATTACTGCTTCGGGAGTAAAACGTAGAATTTTCAAAATAGCTTTTCTTAATTATTCTACTCTGAACTCAAATATGAGTTATATTTTTATTGATCACATATCTTTTTTATTACAAATTTGAATTGTGCATGATCAAATTTTCAATATTATCCACTAAATAAAATTCAAGCCAGCTATCAAACAAAGAGTTACTAATCAGATAGTCAACAAGTTCAGAAAATAATTGATTCATGGCCTATCGTTTTAGTTGATTTCTTTTTTTCCCTTTAATTTTATCAAATAGAAAGTAACTCTACCATCACCAACATGGGTTGTGGAGAAGTGGATGGAGCTGCTCCACCCATAACTAGATGTTGAGGGTTCAATCCTGGATACGGAAAAAACTTTGTTAGGGAGTGCTTTCCCCCAAATAAGGCCCTACGCGGCACGAATCCGGATTAGTCGGGATCCAATGTGGGTTGGGGATACCGGATGGAAAATCCCCTCCTCCCTCACCCCCCCCCCCAAAAAAAAACCCTACAATCAATTTCAGGAACTGTTAAAATAAATTAAAATTACACACATGGGCCGCTCAGACAAATCCATGGCCTAAGATAAAAATTAAACGGAGGCCATATATTTTTAAGAAAAAATAATTATTTTTATAAAGTCTATTTTTTAAATTATATAATCGTATTTCGTAATTATTTTTTAATTAATAATATAATCAATGCAATAATTTTTTTTTACTATATCAAACTCCTAAATTTTTTTATATAAAAAGTTTATTTTTTCTATAAATAGTATTTAATATATTTGTTAAAATTTATAATTTATTATTATTAAAAAAAATGAGGCCCCTCAAATTTTGGGGCCCTTAGGCGGCCGCCTTTTCTCCCAAAGGGTTGAGCCGCCCCTGATTACACATATTGAAAGGGGCCTAAGATGTGTAATGAACACTCATTTTTTGTTCACGCGTGGATTATGGCACATAGCATGGTGTTGGTACAAGATAATAACAACAATATTCTTAGTTTACTAGGCCATCACTCTTGATTTGGACGCTTACATCATGCATTTTAAGGATTCAAACGATGTCAAGTCTATATCCTACTATGTAAAGCCATTGATGCACGTCATCAAGCTTCCACTGGATGATTGGTTGATTCTAGTTGGCCATGTCATGGACATGCTTGTATATTTTAGATATTGATTACCATAAGAATCTTATAAGAAGTTTCTCAATAATCAAAACATCTTTAGTATATGTTAATTTTTGTTTATTTACTATGTCAATTATTTGACTTGACAATTTTAGACAGACTATTTAATTAAAAAGAAACTCTTTTTCCAGTAATTCAATGACTCCTCCTTATTAATTTTGTGTTTTGACGTTTTAGGAGTTGTGATAAATAAATTCTTCTCCCTTTAACTTTTTTACGTCATATATATCTATATATCACTTTAATTATAGTCTTTATTGGGTGACATTCCATGACTATTTATTGTAATGGAATATCCTTTTTTTTTCTAGGAACAACTACGGGATCTTCCTAATCTAGTACTTTATTTTTTAGTTTCAAGTTATAACATAAAGCCCGGCCTATATAATTCACAACAGTTAGTGAATCTACTTCTATCATTGTCATTGTATCTAGTATTGTCACAAATAATAATATTTTGTTATTTTTTTTAATTTTATATGATTTCATTGAATGAGATTTAATTCATTAGTACACTATAGTAAAAAAAAAATTGATTCAAAATATAAAATTAAACAAAAAACAAATATTAGGACAAACATAAGATAGAAGAAAACAATAACAAAATAAAACAACTAATAAAAATTGATTAATTAGAGCTAAAGTCTAAGCTCTAAGTCAAGCTTCTCCTCCCGATTTTAAATATTGGTGCTCTAAATTGATGGATGAATTGATCCAAGAGGCCTAGTAGCCAATGCTGCAATTGGATTGAATGAGATTTCATTTGGATTCTGTTGATTAAGATGGATGACAATTGCTTGAATAAGCAGAGGACTAAAAATTAAAGGTGCAAGCACAAATGCAGGTGTAGGTGTAGGTGCAGGTGCAACAACCTGAGGCACCCGTACCATGGCCTGTTGCACGTGGTCAAAAAACTTTTCCACATCGTTAGGAAGCCTCTGAGGTCTCTGCACCACTGATTTCCTCGGACAAGGATGATAAAAGCGACTTTGCCTGGATAAAATTGTTGGAGTCAACTTACATCTACCCAATTCACAGGAAAGGCAAGGGAGGTCAGTGGACGGCCATAAAAATCTTTGATAGTGCTCACATTTTATCTAAGTTCCTTGCGATAGGTGCTTATGTGTATGCCCAACGGGCCCTTGGCTCAAGGTGAACACCATTTGACAAGTCCTGCATTAATAGCACACAATTCCTATAGGCTCCCTTGTGATATCTTGGTGAGTCATTTCTCTTGTTGGTGGTTATTGCTGTAAGTTTCATAAAAGATTTTTTTTTGAAGAATTTGTGAAATGTATTGGTGAGGAATTGAAGAAATATCCATAAAATATATAGGATCAGAATTTTCAATAAATTGTTAACAGTTCTTGCATAGATAAGGCAACAAGTTAAATGTATTGATATGGTTTAGGGGAAATTCTTGAATTTTTTAAAAGACAACTCAGTTCTGACCTTTTAGATTTTGTAAATCTCACATGCAACGTTTTTCTCGATTTCTCTTCTTTTATTACTATTTCTTATTAGACTCTAACAAGGTTTCGGAATCTCAAATCATATTTCGTACGTTCTTAAAATTAATAATTATCATTTTTTTTTTCTGAACAACTTTGACCAATTTTGGATTATTATTATTTTTTGAGAAAAGATATAAAAATATCATTAAAATTGTCTCAATTTTTTCAAAAGATGCTTAAAATTTACAAGGATCCTAATACCTCCTTAAATAATTTAAAAGTGATATAAATATCTCATTTCAGGCAATCTCAATTAAAAGAAATGAAGTGCAAACACATACCAATTGCTACTAAACATGTGTAAATTATTTAGTTTTTAATCTTTATTTTCATTTATGATTTTCTTATTTCATTAGCTTTAATTTTTCTCTTTTTTCTTCTCTTTCCTTCTTCAATGTTCACAACTCCAATCCTTTGTTCCTCTTCTCCATTATTTTCCTGCTTAGCCACAGTCACAACCATTGCTATAACACCACCTTCATGATAGTTATTACCAAATTAAAATGAAAATTGAAAATAAAAATGCTATCAAATCAATGTCTAATCAAAGTTGTCGGAGCAAAATATTTTCTATTTTCTCCATAATTAATCTTGTTTTTGTGTACTCTACTTTCGTTTTCCTTTAAATCAAAGATGGGTTGTATAAGAAACGATTTTCACTTTTTCTCAGAAGTCTGTTTCGAATGCTCCAACAGTCTTGATAAAAGAAGATAAAGAATGAGACAGAAGTGTAGAATACAAAAAAACAACCAGAATAAAAAGAAAATAGTATTTCTAATTAAAAAAATATTAAAATAAATAAAAAAAATTATATTTTTGCTTGTCTCACTCGCCAATAATGAGTGTAATACACTTATGTGACACATGGGCTTCTAAGGGGGTGATACACCCACTTTGACTAAGAATAATGATGTAATAGGACACCCGCAAACTTAATGTGATTTTTGACGAATTCGAGACAACTTCAGCGTGACTTTATGTCTTTTTTCTTATTTTTTAACAAAGAAAAATAACATTAAATTTTATCTTCTCATACTTATCATTAAAGGTCAACATGAATTCAAAGGGAAGTATAAAACAAACAATGCTAGATAAGCACATTTAATTTGGACATGACAAAATGCGCTCAAAATAATTAACCTTAGGAGTTTAGAAATAATAAAGAAATAAAAAAATGGTACATACTTATTAACTGCAAGAAGAGATACAAGATATGATATTTTCGTATAAGTGACCCAATTATAAGAAAAAGAAAGTAATTAATAACATGTCAAATATGAGACTTGACCTTTGGGCAATTCTAGAAAAAGAATAAGATAAATGTTGGACATGAAACTTCAATTTTATTTGTAAAGATGCACCCAATAAATAATGTACTACATGACTTTTTAAGCTTGCCTACACACATATATTTAAATAATTTTTAAAAAATATAACGTTGTTATGCATGGTCTAGGGAGAAGACCATTTAAGTTCACGTGAATCTATGCCCCAACATATAGATACGTTCCTGCAGCCAACTTGCCAAATATCTAAAAAAAATCCTTCCTACTAACATTATTTAAAGTTATTTTTAGTATTATATTAGGACGTGATGTTACAACCCGAGACTGTTTCCTAGCCATAATACGGTGCTTAAAGTTACAAGTGACCCAAGCTAATCATGGTCTGGCATAGCACTAAGAATATTGAAGAGGTTATATACTGAGAAGAAGATAAACCAAAATGAATTGATAATAAATAATAGTGAAATCAATTACTGAATATCATAAATAAGACTATCTGAAAATACTCAACATGCTGAAAAACCTAAACATCTGTCTGAAAGCCTCTAATTCACATGAGTTGTTGGGATAAGCCCCCAACTAACTCCAACTGTTTGAAACTAAAAGAATAATTAAAAATAATACTAATAGCTGATCCTTGAATAATGAGGACCTACCAAATACTGTAGCTGATGGTATGGAAGAAGACTAAACTCGATTCAGATATTGAATGTTAGAACCTATATTATAAGACACTATAGCATAGAAAAAGTATACGATCAGTACTTAGAATGTACTGAGTATGTAAGATGTGAAATAACTAACTCAAATTAAGCATAATGCATGAAACATGGTTAACTAATACAAGACCAAGTATAAAGATTTACTGAATGATAAGCTGTACAGCTGAATACAAGATCATGCGAAAGCTAAAACTGAAACCTAATCTGTGGATTGGGGAAGCTAACTTTAACCGACATACCTCAATCTGAGCTGAGCGGGGTCCAACCTCTAACCTAGTTAGATGGATATTCAGTACCTTGCCAAGGGTTAGAACACTTGCTGGTGTGGTGTAATGCCCCGAGACTACTCCCTGAACGTCACACGGTGCTTAGGACCACAAGTGATCCCAAGCTAACCTTTGCACTGGCATAACTCGTGAGCAACTGAATAAAATGTATAAAGCTTGAAGTAATAAGCAGAAGAAAATCTTTACCTGAACATCTTCAAAACAAAACTATTTTAATGATTAATCCTCTGGTTATACAAAACAAAACTGAAATAAAATACATTACTCTACTGACTGTCATGAAGCCTCTACTAGTATTGACTATAGGTAGCCGGGACATGACCCCTAGCTATCCCGAATTAATACGAATGAATAAAGAAAACAAGATGCTACTTAAACTAAAGTTGACTCGAGTCCTTAATTCAAAAGAACCCATCACCTGCTGACTGTAAGCTGTAAGCTGTCTGATTATGATATGTGTTCTACCACTAGTACCTACATTATGAGTTAATGTAGCACATAGACATATATGTAGATCGGTACTTCTGGAATGTACTGAGTATGTGGGGGTGAATGCATAAGTAAAACAATAGCTGGATATTTATATAAACTTTCAAATAATGCATGCTAAGAACATGACTCACCTTGATCTTGAATAACTGAAAGCTGAAAAACATAAATCAAGAATAATAAAGCTTACTGTATAAATCTTGTGAGCCATAACACTTAGTTCTAAAAGCTGTACTTTTACTCTTTCTATTGGTGGTATAAGTAGGACTGAAGTTTAGTCTGTTTTCAAATCACGCAGACTAAGTATAAAAAGGACTTACCTTTATCATCTGTAAACTGAAATTTGAAATTTCATAGCTAATGTCTTACTTAAAACAATATCTGAATAAAATTGTGAGCTTTTACACTTAGTTTCTAAAGCTGTTATGTTATTCTTTCTTAGGACTTAGATAGGATCTTCTAACCGACATACACCATGTGACCCATCATGGTGTTCAAAATTTATTTCCCCTAAGGGGAAAATTCACATTGGGGAGAGGTGTCATACTCTTGCCAAGGAGTATAACCTGAGTTGAGTAATCACAATCTATATCTACATTTATATAAATGGGAATAATCTAATAATCTGAACCTATGTTGGCTCATAGTTCTGGGGAATGTGAACTAGGATACATACCGAACTCGGTGCTAAATACGACTCCCATTAATATGTATGCTAATTCTGTAGGAAATCCACTTTAAAATTAACATAAGGGTTTACAATGAAAACTAGTTATGCATCTGTTTACTTTAAACTGTAATCAAAATTGTAAACTGGATTCCATATCTTAGCTGGGGATCAAAAGATCAAATCTTGTTCAAAATCTGAATATAAACTAATCATAGGGTTCCTAAAAATATAATCTTCTTGAAATATTAACATTCAAATTAGGGCTTAATAACCCATGTTTCAAACTCATGTCACATTATCACAAAGTCATTCTCAATAATCAAAAGCTTGAAATTCTTCAATAATTTTAGTCAAGATAGTAAAATTCAATTCTCAATGTATATAAAATCACATCACATGCATAAACTTGCAAAAGTAGAAATGCAATTCAACATTTAATCACTTGTAATATCAAAATATTCAAATAATGATCATTGGGTATGAACCCTAGATTGCACATCATATAATTTCATGTAAATTCAACTTTAAAACTAGTTTTAGCCACAAGGATGAAAGGAGTATCCTTGCTTATAACCCCACATACCTTAAAATAATCCTTGCAGAGAACTTAGAATTTGGAACTTAACTTCTTGATTCTTGAGAGATGACTTTTGGATTTTTATTCTTGGGAATTGAGGAGGGTTTCTTGAGAGCAATTTGGAGTGAAAGGGGAAAATAATGCCCTTTTGGGAGTTCTAATTCGTGTTTTGGACGACTTTTGGGGAAAAAGGACCCAACTGCCCTTGGCCTCTTTTTCCCGTATAAATGTCCCTCGTGGCGTGACCTCCAAAAAGGTGGAGTATACCTCATGAGTATACCTCCATAAAGTTGGAGTAGACCTTGCGATAAGAGGCTATCGCGACAACTTACTGCCTCTCACGAAAAAGGTCATAACTTTTTGCTCGATTATCGGATTAAGGCGAAATTAGTATCGTTGGGAATATAAATGAATCATATACAATTTGGTGGGTGTTGAGATGCAAAATTCTACCTATATAAAAATTTATACAAGTTCAAATTATACCCTTATAGAATCGAATACCAAACTTTGGACGAATCAAAGGCTCTTAGCTCTACTTCGCTCTAAGTGATTTCTATGAACATTTTGCACCTCAAAAGCACTCCACACACTAGAATAATGATCGTGAAACTTATATTCATGTTTTAATAATTTTTATTAGAGAGGATACATGTAGGTATGATGGTTAGAATTCTAGCCCAAAAATGCAAGGTGTTACATTATCTCCCCCTTGGAATCATTCGTCCTTGAATGATGAAAAGTAGCTTATTAAGACTTTAGAAGTATGAAATAATGTATACATGACATATTTTCAAGCGAAGGATAGAGCTGACTCGAAATATTAAAACTTCCATCATGAAATTAATTTTCTGAGCTGACTTGACTCTATTGATTTATAAGGGGTTGGTTCATGTTAAGAGATTAGAACTCACTTGAAATGATCATGATATGATATTACCTATATAATTTTATAGTGATAAATAATGCAATAATATTCCAAGAGTTACTAAGGATGGAATAACTGATGTGTGAGCAGATACTAACACATTTAAGGCTTTTAACTAAGAATAATTACAAAGTCTTAAGAAACTTTTGTCGTTTTTGATTGTTTTATGTTTGATTTTGCAGTAGAAGCTGATATGATAGAGAACCAACAAAAATGGAAGCAAAAAAGTTAAAATCTGAAGAAAAGTGTGGCTAATGACATTTGTGATAAGCATCAGCCCCGTGATAAGCTATCAGCTTCATCGTCAGCAGTAGACAGAGAATTGGCCTAAGTAAAAAGTTGTGATGACATTTTGTGATAGGTCATCAAGGGACTAATAAGCTGTCAAGAATGTCATCAACCTAAGGCATCACAAGAGAACTAAAGCAGAGCCTTGATAACATTTTGTGATAGGTCATCAAGGAACTGATAAGTCATCAAGATTGTCATCAGCCTTAAGCAGAAAGAGCCAAAACTTAAGAAGGAGTTGACGACATTTGTGATAAGTCGTCAGCCTCCTGATAGGCTATCACAAATATCGTCACCTAATCTGAGGGATTTTGAAATTTTATTATTTTGTTTCCTTATTTACGGTGAACTATTTAAAGCCTTGTTTAGGGTTTTCTTGGATAGTTCCGCACATGGAGTTTTGAGCAATATACATTGATACTTTCTCTTTCTACTTTGGTCTTGAGAAAGCAATTACTTTGAAGATATTATATTCATTATTTTGGGATTTCCTTTGTGATTTAAGCTAAGAATCTCTAGTTTCTATTCATCTTGTGGTAAGTTTATCTTTCAAAGCATGAATTCATCTAGTTACTTCAATTTTTACGTCATGAGCAGCTAAATTTCTTTAACCTGAATTGTGGGATCTAGGTTTAGGTCTTGATAAGGTGCTGAGTGATCAGGATTCGAAAGGTGGTAGGACTTCTTGATAATTCTGAGGTTTTAATTAA
Source organism: Capsicum pubescens (assembly GCA_030864215.1). Classification (NCBI taxonomy): domain Eukaryota; kingdom Viridiplantae; phylum Streptophyta; class Magnoliopsida; order Solanales; family Solanaceae; genus Capsicum; species Capsicum pubescens. The sequence goes on along the minus strand of CM061539.1, from coordinate 142,532,030 downwards.
AGTTTGTTAGTTGCAAACAATAGATAAAACCCACTTTGATTTGATTGAGAAATAAATCAAATATAGTAGGAAGTGAATTATCAACAGAGAATTGGAAATACTCCTTTTAATAATCAGCGCTGTAACAAGGTTGGTTAACCTGAGGTAAAATCTGGGCAGTGAATATAAATTTCCTAAGTCCGAGAGGATTAGGTAATTAAATGCTTAAGTAGGTCGAGAGACATTTAAGCATAACTTCGATAAAGATAACTTTTTGTCCTACAAACCGTGAGAATCTTGAACCACTAGTAGAATCTATCAGGTACCAAAATCCCTAGTGAACATAATTCTATTTTTTCATAAACTCTTGATTATGAACACTGAAACTAATGTAACCAAAAATTGCTTGTTAAACTAAAAACCCCCCATTTCTGGAAACATCCAACTATCAGTTGATTGATTTGAAAATGACTTACGTTCATACTATATTCCCTGTGGGATTTGATCCCAACCTAGTTGGGTTTTATATTGACAACGATCGCTTACATTCTCATTGAGAGGTGTAGTTTGATCATTATCAAAAATAGCGCCGTTACCCAGGAACAATTTAGCGTATTGAGTTGGTTTGGAATTTTAGCCTACTTGCTTGAATTCAAACTTGTAAATATTTGTTTTTAGTTTTCTTTTATTTCTTGTGTTAGGTAGATTTTTATTTTAGTTTACTTATTACTATGGAATCGTGGAATGAACATGAGCTTGGTGGTTGGAAATCTTATCTTGATGATCCATGTCCATATTGTGATTGACCTCACTTTTGGCAAGATTGTAGATATGCTCTCCTGAGAGAGATATGTGCACCATCTCCATCCTACCAGGAGTATGATTGTTCTTTCTATGATGGTCAAGATGGACATTGGAGTGATTTTTCAAATGCCCCCTCCCCCCATTGTGCTAACCCAAATTCTAGTTCTTCTTATGATTTTGATAGGTAAATTGGTCAAAAAAAGGAAGAACGAAGCACCGAAAAGAGTGGCATTGAAGCTATGCTTTAACTAATGTTGGATCATATGGACATAACGAATGATATCATATATGATATATGTCAAGACATTAGGGAATTTAACAAAGAAAGAGTAAGGATAGGGGAGATGAATATCGAGGTCAATCATCCAAAGTATTCTTCTACATTATATTTAGATGATATCTTGTATGTGGAATCATTTAGACTAATTGAAGAGTGTGAAGATGAGGAGCAAGAATCCTATAGTGATGTTGATCTTGATGTTGAGAAACCCTTGGTGATTTCCCAACCAACCGAACCATTCATGAATTAAGATGCCAAAGATGAGGAAATGGTACTAGAGTAGAAACAAGAAATCAAGAACAATTCTTGTGAAGATTCTAGTCCATTTTGGGGTAAATATACTATTATGGATGCTACTCCGAAATTGAGAGTTAGTCCTCATTCGAACCACTTTTCAACATTATGCTTGGTGGATGTGATGAAAGTCGAATCACCCAAGCAAATGATGAATTTTGAAAATGAGGAAGAAAATTCTAATATTTTGGAGTTTATTATTCCAAAAGGGTATACTACAACCCCAATATTGAAGGCCAAGAAGATTAAATATCGATGTCCATTTAGTGGCTTTTTAAGATCCTTACTATTGCCCAATGAGCTTGCACAAAAGTTCGATGCAAAATTGGGCAAGCAGTTCAAGTCTTCAAAGTGATGTGATGAACATTCCTTATCACGCCCTCACATTTGCCCAACGGACCTAAAAGATGTAAAGATCAAAAGATGGGCCGACAATTCAAATCATCAAAGTGTAGGGTTAAAGTATGACTAAATATTATCGTGCCGCGACACTAAATTAGGTGCTTCTTGGGAGGCAACCCAAGGTATTTTGTTGTTTGTATTCATATTATGTGATTGACATTAAATCTTCGCACCCATGGTGTCACAGGTATGTTTCTAACTCTGTCATTTTGGTTTAACGCATTGGGGATATTGCATGATTTTAAGTTGAGGGTGGAGCTACTTGTGGGTGTTGATGTCCTCTTGGGGTTTTTATTGCCGTGCCTCTTTTCTTCGGAGTCTTGTTCCTAGTTGAGCCGACATGTTTAGGCGTATTGTGTTTGTTTTGTGATGTGTTGTGGTTAACTGGGGGAAAAATAAGTATTTAGGACAGTTGACATATTTTTGTTAATTTTTCTTGGAATAATAAATACCGCTCCAATTGTCTATCTGGTAACTGTGTGATGAGCATCTATATGTGACTATTGTGAATCTTTTTATGGCATTAGTATTAGGGACATGATAATCACTGCTAACAATTGCATGAACCGAATGGGTAGTAGCTTGTGATGTACCTTTGTGCCATATGTGTGTGAGATGCTACCTAGTTCCTGTTGTGTGTTAAATCCAAAACTTGCCCGGTTAGTCTTGCCTTGGTTGTATGATAGCAGTTAGGAAAGGATCATAGGCCGTTGTTGATATTAGTCCACTTTTTGCCTAAATGACCTTCCATGTGTGAATAATATCCCTTGATCCTGATTTTGAGTCTGAATGCCTATTTTTTTTATTACACCTATCACCTTCCCATTTGTATCACAATAAACCTATTTTGGTCCTGATCCTCCTTGGATATTGTGCACTTTGAATTAGGTAAATAGTCTAAGTTGAGGGTGGCTATCATAAGGGTGCGTGATGTAAAATGAGTATGAAGAAGGGTAATAAAAAATATATATATATATGCAAGGCTGGGTGTGGTAGAAAAAGAATGAGAAAAGAAAAGTTGTGCAAAAGAGAAAATGATTGATTAAATGACCACACCTATCCTGAATTTGCTTAATCAAGAAAGGGAGAAATAAGGTAAAAGTTGATAAGTGAGACCCCCCAAAAAATAAGTGTAGTGCCAAGGAGTCTTAGTTACTTTAAATATCCTTGCGTATCATACCATCCCCAAGCCTACATTACAAACTGAAGAAAAGTCCTACAGTGATCCTAACTTAACTGTCTGAAAGCTTCGGTAATGAAAATAAGGACAAGCTTATGGTATTTGGCATACATTGACTGGAACTTCTTACTGAGAGTGAGTGTCTCTTGACCGTCCCTACATTTACATGCTTGATTTCATATATGAGTGAGGAGGGACTTCTTTGTTGTAAGGGCACATCGGTTGCATTTCTAGTTGCCTACTTGTTTGGGTAGTGTAATTTGTATATAGGCATAGTTATTATTGCTAAGTTGATCCCATATCTTGATTCCTTTCTGTCATATTGTTGATTTTCATGGATATACACAGATAGGTTTAAAGTGATTGTAAATGGAGAGCGTAATGTGTTTTGAACTAAAATTGATGATCAACTGTCATAAGTATCTTATGTGTCTCTTGGTTAAGCATCGTAATGTTGTGTTTTAGGTCCTTGAGGACAAACAATTATTTTAAGTTGAGGGTGTTGATGTGTGGGCAAATACTAACACATTTGAGACTTTTAACTAAGAATAATTGCTAAGTCTTAAGCAACTTTTTGTCATTTTTAATTGTTTTATGTTTGATTTTGCAGTACAAGCTGATATGATAGAGAACCAACCAGAATGGAAGCAAAGAAGTTGAAAGCTAAAGAAATCTGAAGAAAAGTATGGCTGACAACATTTGTGATAAGTCGTCAGCCTCGTGATAAGCTATTAGTTTCTTCGTCAGCAGTAGACAGTAGACAGAGAATTGGCCCAAGTTGAAAGCTGTGAAGACATTTTGTAATAGGTCGTCAAGGGTATGATAAGATGTCAAGAATGTCGTCAGCCTAAGGCAGCACAGGAGAACTGAAGTAGAGCCTTGACGGCATTTTGTAATAGGTTGTCAAGGATCTGATAAGTCACCAAGATTGTCGTCAGCCTTAAGCAGGAAGAGCCAAAACTGAATAAGGAGTTAACGACATTTGTGATAAGTCGTCAGCCTTATGATAGGCTATCAAAAATGTCGTCACCTAATCTGAGGGATTTTTGAAATTTTATTATTTTGTTTCATCATTTAGGGTGAACTATTTAAAGCCTTGTTTAGGGTTTTCTTGGATAGTTCCGCACATAGAGTTTTGAGCAATATACTTTGATACTTTCTCTCTCTACTTTTGGCTTGAGAAAACAATTACTTTGAAGATATTATATTCATTATTTTGGGATTTCCTTTGTGATTTAAATTGAAAATCTCTAGTTTCTATTCATCTTGTGGTAGGTTTATTTTTCAAAGCATGAATTCATCTAGTTGCTTCGATTTTTACGTCATGAGAGTCTAAATTCCTTTAACCTGAATTATGGGATCTAGGGTTAGGTCTTGATAAGGTGCTGGGATCTAAGGTTAGGTCTTGATAAGGTGAGGAGTGATCAGGATTCGAAAGGTGGTAGGACTTCTTGATAATTCTGAGGTTTTAATTAACGTCTGTTGGTTGCAAACAATAGATAAAACCTACTTTGATTTGATTGAGAAAGAAATCAAATATAGTAAGAAGTGAATTATCAACAGGGAATTGGAAATACTCTATTTAATAATCAGCGCTGTAACAAGGTTGGTTAACCTGAGGTAAAATCTGGGCAGTGAATATAAATTCCCTAAGTCCAAGAAGATTAGGTAATTAAATGCTTAAGTAGGTCGAGTGACATTTAAGCATAACTTCGATAAAGATAACTTGTTGTCCTACCTACCGTGAGAATCCTGAACCACTAGTAGCATCTGTCAAGTACCAAAATCCCTAGTGAACATAATTCTAGTTTTTCATAAACTCTTGATTACGAACACTGAAACTAACATAACCAAAAATTTCTTGTTAAACTAACCCCCCCCATTTCTGGAAACATCCAACTATCAGTTGATTGATTTGCAAACGACTTATGTTCACACTATATTCCCTGTGGGATTCAACCCCAACCTAGTTGGGTTTTATATTGACAATGATCGTTTTCATTCTCATTGAGAGGTGTAGTTTGAGCGTCATCAATAACGCACGTAACTTCTCATTAAGAATTGTTCTTCAACGAAACATGCATAGGAATCAAAAGAAGAACGCTTCAATGCATCGCCAAGTATATTAGGTAAGCACGAAACATGAGACAATGAGACTAAGATAGTACAATGGATATTACACTGTCTGAGCTGGAATACTTGGAAAACTAAGATCATTAACTGAACACTTAAGAACTGAATCATGACTAAATATCTGAATCTGAAAATTATGCATGATGTATGAACTGAGCTGAATTAGTAATTTGCATGAATGCAAATGTTTTACCTCATGAAATGGCCTTACTCATAAAACTTTGGGTAGTAAGATTAAATGGAAAGTTGGAAATTTATAGGAGCTTATCTACTTGATTGCTAAACTGGATTGCAGACTATATGGATTAGATCATACTGACTGCTCATACTCATATGGAGTATTTCTTCAACACACTTCTAAGAAATTCAAATAATAGTAGGGAGCAAAGAATTTATGACATGATCTGAATTAGATATCTGACCAAGGAATCACAACCTCTATACAACTCTATAGCATGGAGCATAGACATATTAATCATAAGCTAGGATAGAATTACTAGGACTTAGGTAATGCAATTCCTTACTTTCAAGCTAAGTACCTGATAACGCCCAAACTACAGCTCTCGTAAGAGTGTAAGCGGTCGCTGTCAAATTTAGAACCCAACTGGGTTGGGTGTCGAATCCCACAGGGAATAATTGGTCACTAAGTGTTGCAATTGTTAGCAGTCTGTTGGTCGAAAATTCTACAGAAAGGGGGGATGATTTAGGCGTGAATTAATACTATGGAAGTAACAACAGAATGCTTGATTTAGTAAGATTTAATCACTGAGAAAAATAAGTTAGGGTTATGTCCACCTTATGAGTTCTACGTATCTATTAACTATGAGTAATGTGGAATTCTGACATGCATGCACTTATAGAGATTTGTATTCTAATGGTAAATCCTAGTGTTTCTCAACCATCAAGGATTATTTCACTTTAACTCTCTCGAGCTTAAAGTGTATAACTAACGGTACAAATTCTCCAAGAAGTTAATCCAGTTACGGCACTAACGTGTAAATAGGGGTTGGTAGCCCTATTTCCTTGTCACACTCTCTTTTCCAAACATGTAACTTTTCTCTCGAACAAGTTAATGCTATAATGGCGTATTCTATATGTTTGCAACCACAAGAATGTAATTAAGATGAAGAGAGTAATGATATAAGTAACATACGTATCAAGAATTCAGCAAAAAAGGGTTTTTATAACATCCTTGTCCTATTCCTACTAAGTTACTGCTGATCCCCAAGTCTTTAGAAATACTATTTTTTCCCGGGACAAGTTCTCCATGCATCACTTTCAGTCCATAATCTTCCAAAAGCTGCCTTCCCTCTTCTGTGAAGTTTTCCTTTGCTGCCCAAAGGTCCACAAAGTGCTGAAATCTTCATCATTAATACTTGAAAACATGCTAATCACGTTGGTTAGCTCACTTATAGGAAAATGGACTAAAAATGCAAGAATTATATATTTTGTCCTTAAAACTTAGCTAAAATATGGGTGAATTATGGTGCTTTAGGCGTGTAAATACGCCTATCATCAACACCCCACACTTAAAGCTTTGTTCATCTTCGAACAAAATATTACGTCCATACAATCATCTACTTAGAATATCACAGCAACAACTTAAAATGTTCAACAAGACAGGCACGATAATTATTAACAAAGAGTAGTTTTCTTGTTCACTACTAGAAACAATTCAACCTCCAACATAGACTTGTGATGATGGTTAATTCGTATCCACAAGTTAAGTCACAAAGAATCATATAAAACAACCCAACAATCATCAACCATGTGTGTTTCACACAAGATATCACCCATAATCACTCACAAGTTTTGCATTTTTCGAAACATGGGTATAAGATTCTCCTTGCTCTCACTCTCACAAAGAATTCTTATGTTGCAACTGATGACCATAGGCTTGCCCTTAGTGTAATGCTCTACTAATATCAGAATGCTAAGCTTAGGATCAAATAAGTCTTTACAGGTTGTAATGTAGGCTAAGGGACATGTAGGACTATTTTGGCCAGAAATAGTGACTATGTTCCCTAAGCGCTTTAATACACTACATTATGTCATTAACACTCTCTTTTAAACAACCCTTCTACCTTTCTTTTCATCTAACACCACTTTTCACCTATTTTGTTATTCAATTATAAACACAAAGATGAGAATATACAACTTATTTTTTTTCCTATTTCTGTGTTTTTTTTTTCTTTTTTTTTTCCTTTTATAAAACACCTCTATGATAGCCACTCCTTTTCATAACCATGTCAAGTACCAATACACTCGGAGGAATCACTCTCACCCAATTTCCTCTTATTTTGTCACATGACTCTACAATTTAAAGCGCTTAGGAATTTTGATCAAATTATGGTCTTGAAAAAAAATGGATTAGGCTACATATGAGGCTGTCAAAGAAAATAGCTAAAGGTTCAAAGGGGGTTAACTAGGATAATGTCCATGGGTAGGTAAAAAGAAGGTAAACAATCACAGGCTGCCAAAGAAATGCCTAAATCATCTCCTAAACTCACACTCTTTATTTCGCTTTACACACACTCCAGGCAAGTTCTAGTATCAGTCACAACACAGAATATACTATAACCTCACACACACAAGGCACATGGTTAACTTTATTGGGAGCAGTATAGACTCTTGACCCAACAGGTGAATGAATTAAACCACACACTTATCACACAGTGAGTCACACTTAGAGCCTAAACGTCTCAATAGTAATGATTTTGGCACAAACTCTTGTCATAATACCATGCCGCCTATCAGAATAGTTTCATGCAATTTCAAAAAATCTAAAATTAAACTAACTAATTACGACTAATTAAAACAAACAAGAACTAGAATAAATGCAAAAGCAGACAAAGAAGTGTAGCATACAAATACCAACACCCCACACTTAGACGGGACACATTGCCCTCAGTGGAAAATAAATAAGAAAAACCTGATTAGTCGGGCTCCTCCGTTATGTCTGGGGTCATACCCCCTGCATCGGAATCATCATCAGAGTTGTCGTCATCAGAGTTCTCCTTCACGTCTGAGTCTGGCATTCGGCGATCGTCATCGGTTGGCACGTCATCATCAAGAGGTTCCTTGAAATATACACCTACTCCGCACATAGCCCTCACATGCTCATTCATTGGGTAGTCATAATCCAAATGTTGGAGCTCTGCAGTAGTTGGAACACGACCCCCACTCATCATGGTGAACCTCGTCATGCCATATAAATGGCGGAAGAAGCTTTCGTCGCGAGCATGTCTTTCTGCAGTGGTCAGGTTGACGCCATGCATAGATTCAACATCTTTCACCTTTGTGAGGTCAACTTCCTTTGGGTTGTGTGGAAGCTTATGATCTGCAGGTTCCTCTTCGATGTCCTCCTTCCTTAATATGGCAGTCAACAGATTGCCAAAGCTGAAGTGGGACCTCTTGTGCAGCCTGACCTTACGCATTGAAGATCGAATAATCGCCCCAATGTTGATGGGGATGTTCGTCATCAAAGCGTACACCAAGCACACTCTATCACATGTAATCTTTGTGTACTGTGACCCTGGAATCAGGCAAGAGTTGACTATCCGCAACCATATCCGAGCTTCTCTGTTCAAGGAGGCATACGGGAAGGTATTGTGCCGATCGGTATCCTTGTGACGACTCCACCGTACCATTGATCTTGTTCCGCACAGTGTGTGTCTGATTTCCCTGTATGGAGGTCTGTGATAAAGCTCCTTGAGCGGTGATGGATCCACAGATGGAAGACCCAGAAAAGAGTTGTAGAACTCCGCATTCAGTTGCAAGACTTGGCCCTGAATCTTCACTTCACTTCCGGTAGTCTTTGGGGACCAATTGGCATAGAATTCTCGCATTAGATCAAGATTGCATTCTCCCATATCTTGGAAAATGAAATCAAGATGTAGCGCCATGATTTTAGCCAAAATGCGAGGTTCTCTCTTCGCTAGACTCTCCTTTTGTATCAACTCCATGTGAACATATTTTTTTACTTTGTTGTTCTTGTACCACTCCTTTCCTTCCTCCTCTAGGACCCATTTTATCCCGAACATGCGGCGAGGTATTTGCAGCGAGGAGGATTTAGCTTGCTCTTTTCTTCCCCTTTTCTGACCTTTCTGTGAGGTGGATGCTTTTTCTTTTCCTGGTCGACCTTTTGGTGCCATTTTACCTGAGATTAAAATAAAGTCATGTTAGCTTCTCTCGAAAGATTTGATCGGAAAACAAACAATAATGGCACCACCCCACACTTAATTTATTGGCATCAACTAATTAAGTGGATGATATCGATTACTCAGACTTCATCGACATACATGTAGGCGATATGTTCCAACAATATGTTCAGCACAGTCATACTTTCATGGAACCTTAACTATCCTTTTCAGCTCTATGTCATGTAATATTGACCATACTTTGTGGTTTGGATTAATGCACTTTTTGAACAAGACTACTACGTAGAGATCGAATCAAGTTTATGGCATAGAAATAATCACAACATCTCATGCTTGTATTCAATCATGATCTTTATCTCGATGAACAAGCTTTTCAAAACATTCAAACGTTTGACTTACACGATTATGTGATTATCTTTACCATTTCAATTCCGCAAAAAGATGACAGTGTATAACAACCAAAATACAAATCGAAACAAAGTTTAGAACACCCATACATATTCTTTCACTCAACTAGATGTATCAATACAAACCAACTACATTCAAATCACCAACACTACTTCAAGATTTAACAAATCATTATAGACGTAGTATTGTAATAACTATGGAATATAAATGAAGTACTTACTTGGTGATGGCCTCGGAAGATGATCTTGCAAGGTTAGAAGAGCAAAAAGAAAATTTTGGAGAGTAAAGGCGGCGCCTAGGTTGAGAAAATAAGTGTGTTTTGTTCTAATGTTGAAGTTTCATTTATAGGACAAGGCTTGGGTCGGGTTTGACCCATTTAAAATCGGATTAGGAGACAAAAAAGTAAGCATAGGCGGCGCCTAATGCTTTGCCTATGCTTAGCATAGGCGGCGCCTTTTGCAAAGCCTAGTTAGGCATAGACGGTGCCTATGCTATGGCATTGTAGATTCAGAGAGCAAAGGCAATGGCATAGGCGGCGCCTATGCTATGGCATTGTAGATTCAGAGAGCTTAGGTCATAGCATAGGCCTTGCCTTGTTCGTGTCCTAGATTTACATAGGCCTTGCCTTGTTCGTTGCCTAGATTTGCGTTGGCAATGCCTAACTAATAGCCTTTGTTTCTTCATTCCAAACTTACCACCTTCAACATTACACAATTCCAAATTAAAATTTGGGCTAGATCTCCTCCTTTATACGTCTTACACCTACATTTACTCAAAAACAACAAAAACAATTAGAATGATGGGTTTCCTCCCCCCAAGCGCCTTAGTTTTGGTCGTGGCTCGACTCTTCTTTTTGGATTTTTATTTAACAAAAACAAACTCTTAGTAAAACAAAACGATTAAAAATGATGGGTTGCCTCCCATCTAGCGCTTGATTTATTATCGCAGCACGACATAGTTATCTCAATTACTTAGACTTCATCAAGATAGATGGTGTCCATGCATTTTATCGAGTCAAGAGGACCGATATATGGCTTCACTCGTTGGCCATTCACTTTAAAGACACCACCATCAATGCCTTCTAACTCTACTACTCCAGACGAGTAGACTTGGCTAATTCTGAACGGACCAGACTATTTAGACTTTAACTTACCTGGAAATAACTTTAGTCTGGAGTTGAAAAGAAGTACCATATCACCCTTCTGAAAGTTTCGTTGGATAATCCGCCGATCATGGTACTTTTTCATCCGTTCTTTGTAGAGGTCTGCCCTTTCATACTCATGTAGATGGAATTCATCCATCTCATTCAGCTGCTCCAATATCAGATTAATTGCATCATCCCAAGTCAGGTTAAGCCTCTTCAACGCCCACAAGGCTTTATGCTCGAGCTCAATCGGCAAGTGACAAGCCTTCCCATAAACTAGTTGGTACGGGGACATGCCAACTGGTTTCTTGAATGCAGTCCTGTAAGCCCATAAGGCATCATCCATCTTGCGGGACCAATCCTTCCTACTAGCATTTATAGTCTTAGCAAGGATCAGCTTGATCTCTCGATTAGAAACCTCTACCTGCCCACTAGTTTGTGGGTGGTAAGGTGTAGCTACCTTATGTTGCTTGACCCCATATTTCACCAATACAGATCTGAACAGCTTGTTCCAAAAGTGTGATCCTCCATCGCTTATGATGGTACGTGGTACCCCAAAATGAGAGAAGATATTTCTCTTTAAGAATGCTACAACACGCTTACCTTCATTATCAGCCAACGCTACTGCTTTAACCCATTTGGATACATAATCCACAACAACTAGGATATATTTCATCCCAAACGAACTCACAAATGGGCCCATGAAATCAATACCCCATACATCAAATAGCTCCACTTCAAGAATTTTAGACATGGGCATCTCATGGTGCTTCGAGATAGAGCCTTGCCTTCGACACTAATCACATTTTCTCAAAAAATCGTAAGCATCCTTGAATAATGAAGGCCAATAATAGCCGCTTTGCAATACCTTCCTGGCTGTCCGATTACCTGCATGGTGACCCCCAACATGGGAAGCATGACTTGCTTCCAAGATGCTAGGCACTTCCACATCAGCGATGCATTGCCTTATAACACCATCATCACATCGTCGAAAAAGATACGGTTCATCCCAGAAGTAGTGTTTCACATCATGCATGAACTTTCTCTTTTGATGGAAGGAGAGATTCTCAGGCATCACTTTACTTACCACGTAGTTCGCAAAGTCCGCATACCACGGTAAGTCTTCCACCATAGTGGCTAGGATCTCTTCGTCAGGAAATGCATTATCAATGTCAAGGTCGGGTTGCGCTATGTGTGCACTCTCAAGTCTAGATAAATGATCAGCTACTTGATTTTCACAACCTTTTCTATCCTTTACTTCGAAATCAAATTCTTGAAGCAATAACACCCACCGAATTTGCCTTGGCTTAGCATCCTTCTTTGCCATTAAATATCTCAGAGCCGCATGATCTGTATGAACCACCACTTTGGTTCTCAACAAGTAAGCACGGAACTTTTCAAAAGCATAAATAACTGCTAGAAGCTCTTGTTCCGTGACGGTATAGTTCTTCTGGGATCCATTCAAGTCCTTGCTCGCATAGTATATTGGATGAAATAACCTTTTTCTTTTCTGACCATGTACAACACCTAAAGCCACCCCACTTGCATCACACATCACTTCAAACGGTAGAGACCAATTGGGTGCTACAATAATAGGAGCGTCAACTAGCTTCCCTTTGAGGCATTCAAATGCCTTCAAGCAATCTCCACTGACGTCAAACCTCGCATCCTTCTCCAAGAGTTTGCATAAAGGACTAGCAATCTTGGAGAAGTCTTTGATAAATCTTCGATAAAAACCTGCATGACCGAGGAAACTACGAACTCCCTTTACAGAAATTGGAGGTGGTAGTTTCTCAATAACTTCAATTTTGGCTCGATCAACTTCAATTCCTCTTTCGGAGACTTTGTGCCCAAGAACAATGCCTTCCTTAACCATAAAATGGCACTTCTCCCAGTTTAGCACCAAGTTGAACTCAACACATCTCTGTAACGCCATACTCAGATTCGCTAAGCACGATTCAAACGATTCACCCACGACTGAAAAATTATCCATGAACACCTCCAAGGTGTCTTCAACCATATCAGAAAAAATGGACATCATACAACGCTGAAAAGTGGCAGGTGCGTTACATAACCCAAATGACATACGTTTGAAGGCAAACGTACCATATGGGCATGTAAAAATGGTCTTCTCTTGATCCTCAGGAGCAATACAAATCTGATTATAACCGGAATAACAATCTAAGAAACAAAACCATCCCTTCCCTGCCAATCGATCAAGCATTTGGTCCATGAATGGCATTAGGAAGTGATCCTTAAGCGTCCACAAATTCAGCTTCCGGTAGTCCATACACACTCTCCACCCCGTGACAGGTCTGAGTGGAATCAGCTCATTCTTTTCATTCGCAACTACCGTCATGCCCCCTTTCTTGGGAACACACTGTACCGGACTTACCCACTTACTGTCGGAGATTGGATATACTACCCCAGCATCTAACCACTTAATAATCTCATCCAACTTCTTAGGAGCATGAGAATAGGAGCCAATTCCTGTTAGAGCATAAGTAGTTTCTTCATACTCTTCAACATTCTCACGCCCAAAATTCATAAACACAGCAGCCAATGGATCAACAATAAGCTGCTTCTCCACAGATAATTCTTTCTCATCATCATAATAAACATCATCTACAGAGAACATATTCATATCTTTGGGCTGCTTCATTGATTTTCATACATCAAAACGGACCACTTCATCATTCATCCGAAATAAAAGCTCATTAGCTCTTAGATCAATAAGCACACTTCCTGTTGCAAGGAAAGGACGTCCCAAGATTATGGGAACATCAGAATCCACCTCGCAATCCAAAATAACAAAGTCTGTAGGAAAGATAAAGCTGGAAACCTTCACCAACACATCATATAATGTACCAACAGGCCATTTTACCGACCTATCTTCCATCATGAGCTGCATATTAGTTGGTGTAGGATCACCCAACCCCAACTTTATGTAAATAGATAGCGGCATCAAATTGATGCTAGCTCCCAAATCGCACAATGCCTTAGCAAAATCCAAAGATCCAACAGTGCAAGGAATAGTGAAAGCACCAGGATCTGCTTTCTTCTGAACTAGCGATCTTGTAGCGATTGCACTGCAATGATGAACATTATCTGCCAGCTCATAGCTTGCTACCCGCTTCTTTGTCAAAATGTCCTTCATGAATTTAGCATATCCGGGCATCTGCTCTAGCGCCTCCATCAACGGAACATTAATAGTCAGCTGCTTCAACATCGTCATGAATTTACTGAACCTGGTGTCATCAGCCTTCTTCTTCAGTCTCTGAGGAAAAGGTGGTGGTGGAAGAGGAATCATTTTCTCCACCACTTCCTTTTTATCTTGCTTTCGATTATCACTCTTTTCAGGCTGGTGACGTCTAGGTGTAACATCATGAGCACTCACTTCAGCTTCTACGGCATCTTCAATCTCTGCTTCATCAACATTCTCTGCTATATCATCAACCACCTACTTGCCTTTGGATGGATTTTCCAATACTTTACCACTCCTGGTAGTAATAGCCATGCATGATCCATCATTCCTTGGGTTTTGCACAATGTCGCTAGGTTACGTGCCAGCCTTTCTTTGATTGAATGTCGCTGATAGTTGACTCAATTGTTGCTCTAGCTATTTTATCGCGGTAGAATGCGAATCAACCAATTGATTTATTGATGACAAATCATTCTTTACCTCAGTAACGCCTATATTGGTTGCCTCCACCCCTTTCAACAGCTTAGCCATCATATCATCCATGGATATCTTTCCAGAGCCAGACGCCACAGCCTCACGGTTTCCAGGAGGAACATACAAACCACTCCTGTCAGTCTTATTCTTCCAACCACCTTGATCGTGGTCCTTGTATCCAGATTTATCATAATAGTTCCGACCTTGGTTTCCTAGGGCATTGCCTCGGAAACCCCCCTGATTATTCAAGTTGTTCGCTTCTTCCTCAGAGTCAGATTCATCTCTTCCCTATGATACAACGGCCTTAACCTTTTTGGTCTTCCCTGATAATAAGTGCTTGGTAAGAAGATCCATCTGCATTTTCATGTGAGCCATATCTTGGTCACGTTCCTCTTGTCTACGCCTCTGCTCTGCAGTCAAGCCAATAGATACGGTAGAGCTTGCTACCTCAGAATCCCTGGTATGCCAAGCTCTACTCTACTTTGTCATACGATCTAACATATCACTTGCCTCAAGAAAAGTAAGGTCCATGAATGACCCACCTGCAGCATTATCAACCACTGGCTTTGTCACCGAGTTCAAATCCCTATATAATATTTCCATCAAGTGGATATTCGTCATCTGATGGTTTGGGCACCGCATAAGGTTCTTCTTGAACCTCTCCTAAGTTTCTTGGAGAGCTTCAGTTGGAAGCTATCGAAAATTGCTGATCTCATCCCGTAGTTGGGCTCTCTTGGATGGAGGAAAGAATCTTTCTAGGAAAGCGTCTTTCAGTTGCCTCCAATTAGTAATAGAATCAGGAGTTAGCCCGTTCAACCATAGAGTTTCCTCCCCAGACAGAGACAATGGAAATAAGCACAGCCGAATTGCATTCTTCCCAACTCTTGGATTGTCAAACGACTTGCATATTGAAATAAAGTTGATCAGATACATATTCGGATCATCACCTGTGAGTCCACCAAATAACCCCTTGAGCTGCAATAACTGAATCATGGTGCTAGTGATATTGAACTTAGCTCCGGGTGCCAAGGGTGGAGGAATAATAGCCCCTGTGGCACTATCTCCATCCAGATCGTCATCATCATTATTAAAAGGATCCTGCACAGCTCGGCGGTCAGGTCTCATTCTAGCTTGACGTTCCCTCCAATGCATAGGTGCCTCCACTTTATCAGTACGCCTGGAATTCAGTAACTCATCATCACCCAGTTCCTCATCATCAGGATTTATTGCTCGCCCTGGGTTATCAATATTCTGTTGATGTACTTGAGCAGCTGCCAGTGCAGCTAATCTAGCCTGCTCCTGTTGAGCCTCCCTTCTGTCAATGTCACGCTGTGCATCCATTCTGCCAATAAGTTGAGGTTCAGGATTTGTGGGTAATAATGGCTGTCCAGAACTACAAGTATTTGGCATGCACTCAACAGAACCTGAATAAAACAAAAACAACAACTAAAAGTAAAATTCGAGAATCTTTGACCAAAGGGTCTAGTAACTATCATAAACTTAGTTGACAACTGTATTCCCCGGCAACGGTGCCAAAATTTGATAACGCCCAAACTACAGCTCTCGTAAGAGTGTAAGAAGTCGCTGTCAAATATAGAACCCAACTGGGTTGGGTGTCGAATCCCACAGGGAATACTTGGTCACTAAGTATTGCAATTGTTAGCAGACTATTGGTCGAAAATTCTACAGAAAGGGGGGATAGTTTAGGCGTTAATTAATACAATGGAAGTAACAACAGAATGCTTGATTTAGTAAGATTTAATCACTGAGAAAAATAAGTTAGGGTTATGTCCACCTTATGAGTTCTACGTATCTATTAACTATGAGTAATGTGGAATTCTGACATGCATGCACTTATAGAGATTTGTATTCTAATGGTAAATCCTAGTGTTTCTCAACCATCAAGGATTATTTCACTTTAACTCTCTCGAGCTTAAAGTGTATAACTAACGGTACAAATTCTCCAAGAAGTTAATCCAGTTACGGCACTAACGTGTAAATAGGGGTTGGTAGACCTATTTCCTTGTCACACTCTCTTTTCCAAATATGTAAATTTTCTCTCGAACAAGTTAATGCTATAATGGCGTATTCTATATGTTTGCAACCACAAGAATGTAATTAAGATGAAGAGAGTAATGATATAAGTAACATACGTATCAAGAATTCACAAACTCATAGTAATAGATAGTATATCAAAAGGCTTCCATAAACCTAACAGAGAAGTTTAGCTACTCATGATTTCAACAAAGATCACAATAGACATCATCATCATACCAAAGCTCGAATAATCTCACGGTGGGGATGAGATTGGCGTCAAAAGGGATTGACGATTTTGATCCCCTCGTTGCTCACGTGTTTGCCGTTTTTCTCTCTGCT
The DNA here is from genome assembly GCA_030864215.1 of Capsicum pubescens. Classification (NCBI taxonomy): domain Eukaryota; kingdom Viridiplantae; phylum Streptophyta; class Magnoliopsida; order Solanales; family Solanaceae; genus Capsicum; species Capsicum pubescens. The sequence continues at coordinate 142,515,194 of CM061539.1, read as the reverse complement.
AAAACTTATAGAATCTGTAAACTGAATAATACTCAAAGTGTCGACTGAATTCTGAAAAAGAAAACGTGAATCAATGCATGCTGAAAAATTCAGCAAAAAAGGGTTTTTATAACATCCTTGTCCTATTCCTACTAAGTTACTGCTGATCTCCAAGTCTTTAGAAATACTATTTTTGCCCGGGACAAGTTCTCCATGCATCACTTTCAGTCCATAAGCTTCCAAAAGCTGCCTTCCCTCTTCTGTGAAGTTTTCCTTTGCTGCCCAAAGGTCCACAAAGTGCTGAAATCTTCATCATTAATACCTGAAAATTTGCTAATCACGTTGGTTAGCTCACTTACAGGAAAATGGACTAAAAATGCAGGAATTATATATTTTGTCCTTAAAACTTAGCTAAAATATGGGTGAATTATGGTGCTTTAGGCGTGTAAATACGCCTATCATCATTAACACTTCTCAAATACTCCCTCAACCATACTATTCCCCTTAAATACCATATTAATTTGATTCAACTTATAATACTCACATGGGCATTGATAAATCCACCTACTAAAGTCTAACCTGAACTAAATTCTCTCTTTATGATCAAGCCTAACTCGAAATCACAAGGTACATCATGCTATACCATAATACTAGTCTAACGACATGATTCTATCTTCTATGTATCTTTTAGATCTCACACCCTAATCATAACATGCCTTACCACTTCAATGACTGTAACGTCCTAAAACCTGGTCTTGAAATGTCATACAGTGCTTAAGACTATGAATAGCCTTAAGCTAACCCTGTCTGCATACTACTGAGTCTAAATCTCATAATAATGGAAGTATAAATATAAAAGTCATGCTAGAATGCGAAACTGACTGCAATAGCTGAGAATAATATCTGAAATATCAATACTGAATAATCTGAATCAAAACTGGCAGTCTGACAAGCCTCTACTACTAATCCAAGAGAGTCTCTGGGACAAACCCCCAGCTAACTCGAACTTTCTGAAAGGAATGTTAAAATCTCATAAACTGATAAACTACAAAATCTGAGTAATAAGTCCCCGAACTATAAGGATTCACCAACTATCGGATGTAGATGGAGATGCTAGAACTACTCATGCTACTGATACTGAGCACCTGAACTTGTATTATGAGACAATGTAGCACATAGACTTATATGTGGATCGGTACTTTAAGGATGTACTGAGCATTTGGGGTGAATGCATAAATAAAACATCATCTCATAATCATCATTTATAAAATAATGCATGCTAAATGTAAATGACTCACATAAGATGAAATATTTGAAGTATTGAAATACATGGCAATAAGGAGTAAAACACACTTTATAAATTTCGTGAGCCATAATATTTAGTTCTAAAAGTTGTACTTGTATTCTCTTCAAATCATATTGTCTAAGTGTAGGAAGGACTCACTCTTAAATCTGAGATCTGAAAGCTGAAAATTGTAGCTAAAGTCTTTCTGTAAAGCATAGTCTAAATAAATTCGTGAGCCTTTACACTTAGTTTTCTGAAAGATTTTTTGTTACTCTTTCTGTTCTAAAATCTGTAGTCTGCAAGCTTTAAAACTTTAAGAAAGACACTTTATCTGAAGAGAGGTTCTCTTAACCGATATAAACCATGCGAGCTACATGGAGTCCAACGTCTCGTCCTCCTAAGGAAAAAACCTCACGTTAGGGAGATGTGTCATACTCTTGCTAGATAGTATAACCTTAGCTTAAGTGATCACTATCTCAGCCCACTATGGGAACTTTAATCTCAATCCTACTGTGGCATGTAGTTCTGTGGCATAAGACCTTGGAATCATACCCAACTCAGTGCTAAATACTACTTTTTTTTTATTTGCTATGCTCATCTTGTTGGAAATCCACTTTAAAACTAGCATAAGGGTTTATTATGAAACCAGTTATGCATTTATCTGAATCAATCTGTAAATAATGCTATTTTGCTTTCTGTAATCTGTAATAAATCTTTAAAGTGAATTCCAAAACTTATCTAAGGATCAAAAGCTCAAAATTTTATTATAAATTTGATATAATCAGCTCATAAGATGCTTAAAGCATCATCTTTCTTGAAATATCGATATATAAAATGGGGCTTAGTAACCCATATATCAAACTCATGTCAAAACATCATAATAATCATGCTTGATAATGAAAACAATGATAATTCATCTCAAAATCTGTAATTTTTTGCAATAGTCATGAAAATAGACATGCAATTCATCTTCAAAACATCTCAAAAACTCATAACTTTGCAAATAGAAATAATGGGTATGAACCCAAATTCAAAACTCATGTAATATCATTCAAAATCAAATGAATTTAATGTAAAAGATTGGTTTTGGGCATAAGGATGGAAAAAGATCCTTGTTCATAAACCCCACATACCTTGATTGATGATTAGATGGAGATTCTTGAATTATGGATTCCTATTTGAGTTCTTGGGGATGAGTTCTTGATTACCTTGACTTGGGAATCCTCAATTTAGAGCTTTCTTGGAGAATCTATGGAGGATTTTTGATTTCTTGAAGAGGAAGCTTTGGAGTTTTAAGGTTTTGCTTTGGGAGAGAATGGATGAAATTGGGCATAAAGTGATTAAAATAGGTTTAATTTCTTGTTTTAGACGAATTGGGGCCTTTGGAATTGACCAAAATGCCCTCTTAAAACTTCTGGACAGAACTGAAAAATGTAAAATTTTTCCAATTTGGGTGGCCACCGCAACGCGCCACTATCGTAGTGGCTTACTGGAATTTGGACAATTAGGAACTAGGTAGACTCCATGATGTACCACCATCGCGGTGCCCCTTTGGAATGAAATTTTGGCCACCTCCGCGATGCGCCATTATCGTGGAGGCTCACTTGGAATTGCCAAATGTGAATTGGGACTCCTCCGCGATGCGCCATGATCGCGGAGCTTCACTAAAAAGTGACAATTATGAGATGGGACATCACCGCGATGCGGTGAAATCACAGAGTCTCACTGGAATTTGACTATTATGATTTTACACTTCTTCGTGATGCTCTACGAGCCCAAATCACGGTGTTTTATGACTGAAACTTAAAATTGCCATAACTTCTTACTTGGTTATCATATTTAGACGAATATTATATCGTTGGAAAGATAATTCAATTTCCTACACATTGGAGGGTCCAAAATTGGAAAATTCCACACTAACTAAATACTATTCATTTTGAAATCTATCCCTTAACATTTTAGGAATAAATTTAGGCTAGGAAAAGTACAGGATATTACAATGACTAACTCGAAACTCTCACCATGGATTCATTAGAGCATATTGCATTCATCCGCTTACATCCAATCATGAAATTCAAGCCTATCTTTATAACAACATATGAACTTCAAGGAAAATACTGATAAAGGCATACTTCTCATATTCTCTAAACCTCAATCAATAACAACTTTCTTGCACTATTCTTAAGAAGACATACCCAAAATTCTAAGCTAACTATGACATATACTAAAGATTTACCTTAATATTTCTTCATCCTTTAGGCTTAGATAGAAAAGGCATAAATAATCTTTCTTAGTAAGGGTCATCAACTCACTCTCATCTAAAACATTGCTTATCGATTATTATGACACTATCTTAACATAAGAAGAGGCCACTGAAGGGCTAACACATAAGGACCTGAAGCATAAAAGAATACTGTACATAACTTTGGCACTTAACTAAGGCCTAAGGAATAGAATGTCAAAGGTATGGATTCATTAAAGAGATCTAAACAGATGGCATACATGATATAATGCGAATTTCACTAGTATCATGAGTTTCGAGAACTAATCATATTCTGAAACATGAATTCATACATATCATAAGTTATTCAACATAAGACTGGAGTGCATAGATTTATAATGGATGACTTAAATCACAAAGTGAAGCCATTACTTACTTACTAGAAGCTAAGAATGAACTTGAATACACATGAAGTGTATAAGCATTGGTCTTTGGCATGGAACTATCATGAAAGATATGAATATGGTGTGATAATAATTGAAATCCAAGGAATACTATAGAGTAAGAAGGTATCACTATCTCATCACAACTCTTATTGACATGCATCACAATTTAAATCTCAAAACTTAATTCAGTTATTCACTCTACATCTCCCCCTTAGATCAAAGCTGACATTCTAAGCTTATGGGTCTACTCCATATCCTCGACACTGAGCTATAATTTCTTTGCTCTAACAGTCTACACATGAATGCTTCCTCACCTGAATAAGCTGTATCTAGAAAATACTAACTTCATTCTTGGATACTCTTTTAATAAATACCACCCTTAATTTCCTTTACCTTCAATAATCATCCTTACAGACTTACACTTTATTAACTCGACAAACATACCTACCTCACTAAACACATAATCCGCCTCACTAACTCAAATCATACCAAAAGGCTCAACATCATCTATCCATAGCTCTTTAATATAGCCATCAAGAATATCATATACTATATGACTAGCCTTATTCACACTTAGAAACTCACGGGCACTATCTAAGTACACATGACACTTATTAATCTTAGAAAATAATTCAATCCCCATATCACCTTGGGTACACCTCTAAATCATACCTACAACATCATACTCAATTACGAATAAGTAAACTTATACTCTTGCATACATTATCTCAAGCCTACTCACACACTTCCATATACCTGGCATCACTAACTAAGAAATCATTATTTTCAACTTGATCATCTACTATTCAAACTTAGTGTCTAGTTCTAGGCATGATTAACAACCTAAGCTCGCATACTATTCTTACTTTGAATCTCTAAAATAAGACATCAAGAAACACTATTCCACTAAAACCTCATAATAATAATATTTGATCTATACCATATTAAAATCTGTTAGCACATCCTCCTTCTACACATTACGACTATTTACCTATCCATACACCTAAATTACTTTCATAGCTCTATAAGTTTCAACTAAAATATTTTTTTGTAACCTCAAGGAAAGCCTAAATTAGCTATACTTAACCACCAAATACTTTCATTAATAACCTATACTTTTCTAACACAACAAATACCATCAATAACTCTTTTCATACTTCAAACAAACAACAATTCACTTTAATTAATAGCTCTTTCTCTACCTTCTACAAAGGAACTTGTACCATACTTATTACCTCTAAACTACCACATAAGGACATATCACCTTAACACAAACTCGATAACATGCATAAGTTCATCTATATACTTCAAATCAATCGCCATTCCTACCTTTCTTGTCACTACACTTCTAAGCCCACACTTTCAACTATAAGAATATACTACTACTTATAAATCATAACACTCTAGGTTGCAATATTCCTCGAATGCAAACTTTATTTAAACATCTAGGTTCACACAATCTCTTCTCATGAGCACTATCAGTATAGAGGGGTTAATAAGGAATTAGTTTGTCTTAACTGAGAAAATAATAAGGATGAGAACATAACTTTCAACTTGAGGAACTTATAACACACTAGAGAGCTCCTCTCAACCCCTTTGTGTGACTTTTAAAGTTACTGATAGTAAATTTAAGAGCATCATCTTGGGAGGAATCGGGACTTGCTAATCATGTTATCTCAAGAATATGTCATAGATGGAAAATTATATATTTACACACAAATTGCATGAAGTTTTTAAGAGAACAACTTTACAACACGGCCTAGAGCATGAAGGAGGGAAATATTTCTTAAATGCCATGTAGCCTCTCAAAGAAAAGTATAGACGTCTTTGTACCATTCCACAAGACTCTACTAGACACAGATTCACAGACACCCTAAGAAACTTGGAATCTGTGGTCTGATACCAACTTTGTAATGCCTTGATACTGCCCCTGGATGTCACACGGTGCTTAGGATCACAAGTGATCCTAAGAAAATCCTTGCACTGGCATAACTCATGAGCAACTGAATAAAAAGCATAAAACTTAAAGTAATAAGCAGAAGTAAATCTTTAGCTGAATATCTTCAAAACAAAACTATTAAAACAATTACAACACAGGTTATACAAAACAAAACTGAAATAAAATACATCACTGTACTAACTGTCTATGAAGCCTCTACTAGTATTGACTATAGTAGCCAGGATATGACCCCAGCTATCCCAAATCAATACAACTGAATAAAAAAAATAAGATGTTAGTTAAACTAAAGTTGACTTGAGTCCATGGATCAAAAAAACCCATCACCTGCTAAATAGAAGTTGCAAGATGTAAGATTATGATGTGTGTGCTACAACTGGTACCTACATTATGAGACAATGTAGCACATAGACAGATATATGGATTAGTACTTCTGGAATGCATAGAGTATGTGGGGGTGAATGCATAAGAAGAACAATAACTGAATATTCACATAAACTTTCAAATAGTGCATGCTAAATAGACATGACTCACCTTGTGCTTGAATAACTGAAAGATAAAAATCATAAATCATGAATAATAAAGCATACTGTATAAATCTTATGAGCCATAACACTTAGTTCTACAAGATGTACTTTTTCTCTTTCTATTGGTGGAATAAGTAGGACAAAATTTTGTTCTATTTTAAAATCATATAGGCTAAGTGTAAAAAGGACTCACCTTTATCATCTGTAAGCTGAAAGCTCAGCTAATGTCTTATGTAAAACTATATCTAAATAAAATTATGAGTCTTTACACTTAGTTTTTAAAGCTGTTCTATTATTCTTTCTTAGGACTTAGGGAGGATCTTCTAACCGACATACACTATGTGAGCTGTCATGGTGTCCAACCTCTAGTTTACCTAAAGGGAAAACCTCACATTGGGGAGAGGTGTCATACTCTTGAAAATAAGTATAACCTGAGCTGAGTGATCATAATTTGTATCTGCATACATATAAATAGGAATAAATTAATAATCTAAACTTATGTTGGCTCGTAGTTCTGGGGCATGTGAACAAGGAAAGGAAGTTGTTTTGGCTGTAGTTTTTCCAGGTTGGGTAAATTTCTTTTGAAATGTGTTTAGTAACATGAAGCAAATATTTCCCCTATATCTATACCTAACTCGGTGCTAAATACTACTCCCTTTAATTTGTATGCTCATTCTATAGGAAATCCACTTTAAAACTGGTATAAGGGTTTACAATGAAAACCAGTTACGCATCTGTTTAATTTAAACTATAATCAAAATTGTAAACTGGATTCCATATCTTAGATGGGGATCAAAAGATCAAGTCTTGTTCAAAATTTGAATGTAAACTAATCATAGGATGCCTAAAAACATAATCTTCTTAAAATATCAATATTCAAACTAGGGCTTAATAACCCATGTTTCAAACTCATGTCAAATTATCACAAAGTCATGCTCAATAATCAAAAGCTTGAAATTCTTCAAAATTCCTAGTAAAGATAGTCAAATTCAACCCTCAATGTATATAAAATCATGTCACACGCATAAACATGCAAAAGTAGAGATACAATTCAACATTTAATCACTTGTAATATCAAAGTATTCAAATAATGATCATTAGGTATCAACCCTATACTTCACATCATATAATTTCATGTAAATTCAACTTTAAAAACTAGTTTTGTGCACAAGGATGAAAAGAGTATCCTTGTTCATAACCTCACATACCTTGCTTAAAATAATCCTTGGAGGGAACTTTGAATTTGGAACTTAACTTTTCAATTCTTGAAAGATGACACTTGGATTTTTGTTCTTGGGAATGGAGGAGGGTCTCTTGAGAGCAATTTGGAGTGAAAGGGGAAAATAATGCCCTTTTGAGAGTTCCAATTCATGTTTTGGACATCTTGGGTTGGGGGAAAAGGACCCAACTGCCCTTGGCCTCTTTTTCCCATGTAAATGACCCTTATGGCGTGACCTCCAGAAAGGTGTACACCTTGTGACATGATCCCCAGAAAGGTGGAGTATACCTTGCGATGCAAGGCTATCGCGATAGCTTACTGCCCCTCACAAAAAAGGTCATAACGTTTTGCTCAGTTATCGGATTAAGGCAAAATTAGTATCATTCGAAATCTAACTCAATTATATACAATTTGGTGGCTCTTGAGTTGAAAAATTATATGTATATACAAAGTTAAACATGTTAAAAGTCGACCATTATAGAATCGAATACCAAACTTTAGACGAATCAAAGACTCTTAGCACCACTTCACTCTAAGTGATTTCTATGAATATTTTTCACCTTGAAAGCACTCCACACACTAGGATAATGATCATGAAACTTAGATTCACGCGGAAATTATTTTTATTAGAGCTTATACACGTAGGAACGATGGTTAAAATTCTAGCCCAAAAATGCAGGGCATTACAGGTGGATCTACTAAACTGGTGTCCAAAAGGATTAAGGTGTCAGTACTAATCTGGAGGGAAATCCCTTATAACCTTAGGTGGAATCATAGTTCTGGAACTTAGGGACCTTTACTAAAGGTCTCAATACTAACTGATGGGTGATCCTTCATCCCTGCGTTCACTCGGTGCTGAGTATTATTCCTAACTGAAAGACACTATTAACTGATATGCTCAATATAATAGTATTCGGAAAATAACAATACATATGCATAATCAAAAGTACAAAAGAATATGTAAACAGATATGCATGAATTTCTTGGTATCATGTGTTCATAACCCATCAGCTATGAATAATGCACCTAAACATGAAAATATATAAATATAAATATGATAGGAAATTTCATAACTCAAACCCAAGAATTAATAATTTTATCAATACAATGGTATTTCATATTTCTGAGTATGGGAAGATGCTTAAACTTATGGAAAACACATATTCATGGTTTAATTCAAGAAATGAACTAAAGAATTATGAAACTCATGTTTTCCATGGAACCCAAACTTGAAGAGTGAATTTAACTTGAGTATATGAGAAATCTTTGGGACCAATGGGTAGAAGGAACCCAATTATGAAATCCCATATATCTGGAGATGAAGTCGTTGAAGAATCTTTTAGAATTGGAGTTGGAAGTTGAATAACCCTAATTATACTTTGGAAAGGAAATTTGTTTTTTTGTTTGTTTAAAACTGAGTTTTGGATGAATTTTGAGTTAATGAGCTCTTATGGTAATTTTAAATCCTAATATTTTCCTTGGGATACCAAAAATAACGTGGGTTAGATATTTAAAGAATGGGAAAATACCAAAAGGCCCTTCTTAAAATGTTCAACAAATTTTTGGAAACAGTCGCAATATCTCAGGCTACGGCTCATAGGGTCTGATCACAAGTCTTGTCCTGGAGTCGTGATCAGAGGAAAAAAATCTTGGCTCCTAACTGTTATGACAATGACTCCTTTTGACGACTCTTGTAGTTTGATAACAAGTCGTCACTAAATGTCGTAGTACAAGGGATTGCAACTTTGGTTTCCCACTATTGTGACAATTATTCTTTCTAACGACTCATTATATATGATAAAGAGTCATTGTTAGAGGCGTCGTCACCGGTAGATTGATAGTGCCTTAGTAAATTAACCATAACTTTTTACCCTGATATCGAATTAAGGCAAGACTGGTGACGTTGGAAGTCTAATTTAATTGTATATATGTTGGTGGGTCTAGATCTTGAAAACTTTGGATATTGCAATATCTCCCATTGGGATCATTCGTCCCCTAACGAAATTGAGTAAGCTGAAGCACTAAGGAAAAAGCTATAATTTTTCACTGAACTCCAATGAGTTGTACAATAAGTTGATAACTGAATCTATAACTGTTACATGGACTGTACCAAACTTATGAATACATGTTATGATGTGAAAATAACTAGGATGCCTGAGATAGAATAGAAAAAATTATTAATTATGAAAAACAATTACCTCAAGTTGGGACTGAGTTCGAAGAAAAAGGTGGGGGTGCTTAGTCAACATATCCGCCTCTTTTTCCTAAGTAGCTCCACCAACTAACTAAACACAAAAATTTTACTGAAGTGACCTCTTTGTTTCTCAACTTACGAATCTAATGATATAGGATCTCAACTGTGATCTCTTCATAAGAAAGACAATCTTTCATGCCTACACTCTCTAAAAGAACGACTGACGCTGGGTCACCAATGCATTTCTTTAACAAGGAAACATGAAAGTGTGGATGCATTGATACTAAATCTACCGGCAACTCCAACTCATAGGACACACTATCACGATGACTCAAAATCTTATAAGGATTAACATAGCAGGGATTGAGCTTTCCCTTCTAACTGAATCTCTTTATCCCTTTCATGGGTGAAACCTTCAAGTAGACCAAGTCACAATATCAAACTCAAGTTCACTTCTCCTCATATCTTCATAAGATTTTTAATGACTCTGTTTAGTTTACAACCTTTCTCTTATTATTTGAAAATTTTCCATTACCTTATGCACTAAATCTGGCCCTATCAAAATGTCTTCACCAACCTCAAACCAACTAATAGAATATCTACACCTCATACCATAAAGTGCTTCAAGTGAGGCCATTTAATACTAAAGTGGTAGCTATTATTATAAGTAAAATCAATCAAAGGAAAATGATTATCCCATCTGCCCTTCAAATCAATTATGTATGCTCTCAACATATCCTCTATTGTCAGAATGATCCTCTATGTATTACTATCTATTTGTGGGTGAAAAGCTGTATTAAGATGAACTTGGGTATGAAGACCATTCTGAAAAGTCTTCCAAAATCGAGAGGTAAGTTGAGTACCTCAACCTGAAATAATAGTCAAAGGGACTCCATGCAGTTTCACCAACTCCCTAAGATAGAGTTTAGCATAATATTTGGCTAAATATGAAGTGTTAAATGAAAAAAAGTGGGCTGACTTAGTTATTCGGTCCGCGATTCACCAAATAAAATCATGTTGTCGACGAGTACGAGGCAACCCTGTAATGAAGTCCATATTCACTACTTTCCAATTCCAAGTAGGAATACTGATTTCCTGAAGCACACCATCAGGTATCTGGTATTCAACCTTAACCTGCTGATAATTTGGACACAACCACAAATTCTGTAATATCTTTTTTCATGCCATTCCACCAATAAACTTCCCATAAATTATGGTACATCTTAGTATCTCCTGGGTAAATAGAATATTGAGAACTGTGAGCTTCTACTAACATCTGTTGTCTCAAGTCATCTACATTCGGAACACATAATCTACCCTTATAGTGAAGAACACCATCTCCCCCCGGGAGAGATCCTCAACCTTTTGATTCGGATTGCTTATTTCAGTCTAAGAAAAATAGGATTACTATCTTGCTTTTCATTTACCTTAGTTACCAATGAATAAAACGAACTATTATGAACCAAGATATTACCTTCGGATGAAACAACTAACTAAAATCCTAACCTAGAAAGCTGATGAACCTTATGAACTAACTCTTTCTTTTCATTCTCAAAGTGGGAAACATCTCCATAGACAATCTGCTAAAGGTGTCGGCCACAATATTTGGCCTTACCCGGGTGGTGCAAAACTCTCATATCATAGTCCTTCAATAACTCCAGCCACCTTCTCTGATGAATATTTATATCTTTCTAGCTAAACACATACTAAAGGCTCTTGTGAGCAATGAACAAATCCATATGAACCCTATAAATATAATGCCTCTATGTCTTAGCAAACACGACTGCTGCCAACTCAATATTATGAGTCGGGTAGTTCTTCTCATGATGTTTGATTTATGTAGAGGAATATGATATATCCTTTCTCGGTTGCATCAACAAATAGACAAGACCAACTCTAGAAGTATCATTATAAACCACAAAACCATATGAACCCTCTGGTAGAGTCAAAATTGGAGTAAAGGTGAGTCGAGTCTTCAACTCCTTAAAACTCTTCTCATAAGAATCGAACCATTCGATTGACTTTTTTCTAATTCAGTCTAGAGATAGGAGAAGAAATAGAGGAAAATCCTTCAACGAAGCATCTATAGTAGCTGGGTAAACCCAAGAAACTCTTGATATCTGATAGAGAAATGGGTCTAGGCCAGTCCCTCACTACCTTATTATTTTGAGGATCAACTCGATTGCCTTCACTGAAAATAATATGACCAAGGAATGCTAACGATTTCAACCAGAATTCATACTTGCTAAACTTAGTGAATAACTGGTGATCTTTAAGAGTCTGCAAGACAATCCTTAAGTGATATATGTGTTTATCCTCACTCCGAGAATAAACAAGGATGTCATATATGATGACTATAATGAACATGTCCAAGTACTGCATGAACCCCCCGTTCATAAAGTTCATAAATGCTACATGAGAATTCGTTAGTACGAAAGACATAACAACAAATTCAAAGTGACCATACTTGGTTCTGAAGGCTGTATTTGAAATGTCACATTCTTTGACCCTGAGCTGATGATAGCCTAATCTGAGGTCTATCTTGGAGAAATATTTGGCACCTTGAAGTTGGTTAAACAATTCATCAATCCTAGGGATGGGATACTTATTCTTGACTGTGACTTTGTTCAACTAACGGTAGTCGATGCACATTCTGAGAGAACTATCTTTTTGCACACGAAGAGAACTAGAGGACCCCATAGAGAGATATAGGAAAAATTAAACCCTTGTCTAGGATATCATTCAATTCTTTAAGATCAACCAAATCCATTCTATAAGGTGGATTTGAAATGGGTTGGGTATCTAGAAGGAGATATATTTTGAAGTCAATTTCCCACTCGAGAGGAACTCCAGGAAAATCTTCAAGAAACATATCTGACAATTCTTTTATGTCTTGAACTAACTCAAAAATCAGGGTTTCGTACCTTGAGTCCTTAATCGAACAAGATGATAGATGCACCCTTTGGAGATCATTTTCCTTGCCTTAATAAAAGAGACAAAATGACCTATAAGCACTGAGGTACCACTATTCCACTCAAAGACTGGCTTATTGGAAAACTAAAATTGAAGTACTCTATTTCTACAATTAACTGAGGCATAGCAAGAATGGATCCAATCCATGCCAATAATGACATCAAAATTGGTCATGTCTAACTCTACAACATCAACTAAAGTAACTTTTTGGGATATTGTGACTGGGCAATTTCTGTATACCTTCCTGGCTATGATTGAACTGTAAGATAGAGTAGAAATTAAGAAAGGTTCTATGAGGACTTTGGGACTGGCACCAAAATCTATTGCTATATAGGGGGTCATAAAGGAAAGTGTGGCTCCAGGGTCTAACAATTTATAAACATGAATATGAAAAACTTGTAACATACCCGTAACTATATTAGGGGAACCCTTCTGATCCTATCGAGTCCAAAGTGCATAAAACCTATTATGATATTTCCCACCGGCAGTACTAGATGTGGCGCCCTGATGAGTCGGGTGCCCTACTGGAACTACTGAAGAGTTAGACTGGATCTACTAACGAATATCTTTACCTCTCAGTACAACTATTGGTAATCCTCTCACTCTGTGGCATGCCGTTCCACACCTAAAACAAGTATCACTACCTACCGTGCACTTACCTTTGTAGTTCCTACCATATTTCTTTCACACTGAGTTGGTGCAAATACTATTCACACTACTCTGGGACTTAGATCCTGGACCTCTATCTCGAGTATCCTATCTAAACTTATGTACTGAAGCACTAGAAGAAGATGTACTGGAGCACTAGCAGAAGATGGGACTGGGACTGAGTTTTCTGGTGGAACTAAGAATAATTACCACCATATATCTTCTGTTGAGAGAAATTAAAGCTACCAGTTTTGGCCCTCTTACTCTTTCATTCCTTCTCCTTGATTTTCTTCTCTTCAATCTGTTGACCATGTACCATCAATATGGAGATGTCCATCTCCTTAACCAACATGGTTATCCTGTAATCCTTGACTACATTCTCAAAAACACTTGACATAAACTTACTTATTCGGGCCCAAGAGTCGGCAACCATAGTCGGAGCATGCCTTGCCAGCTGAGTAAACTGGAGTGAATACTCTTTCACACTCATATTGCCTTTCTTCAAGTTTATAAACTACTGCACCTTGGCTTTCCTCAAATCAAGTGGGAAGAACTTGTCCAAAAATGCAACAACAAACTTATTCCATTCCACCGGTCCTACATCGGCACCTCTATCCTCTTTTCGCTGCTTGAACCATGCGTGTGCCACTCCTTGCAATTGATAAGCAGCCAAATCAACACTCTTAGTCGAAGTAACACCCATGATTTCAATGAACTTCTGAATACTATCTAGGAACTCCTGTGGGTCCTCTTTGAGCTTAGACTAAAAGAACATCGGAGGATTCATTCGGGTGAAGTATCAGACTCTAGGTGCTGCTGTATTCACAGCTGGGTTAGCCGGTACAACAAATTTCTAGTTATTCTGGGGTGTCATTAACTGGGCTAATTCTTTGAAGGCATCCCTAAGCATAGCATATGAGATCTTCTCATTCAGAGGGTCTTCTGGAACTGATAGTGGGGCTTGCTAATTCCTATTCCTCCTTGTGTCCTGGGAGGTATTTTCTATAAATGGGTAAATGACAAGTTAGAAGGAGAATTTTAATAGAGTTCACACTCTATAGCATGACATGAATAATGAAAGAAGTAAGACTTTCCTAAAATATTTCATAGCATCTCTCTCATAAGTGTGGCGCACTTTACAGCCATGGACAAGACTCTACTTAACACAACTTTCAGACGCCCCAGGACAAAAACACACACACAGAGATATATATACACACACGTCAAGATAATAAATGGTCTGGCATAACACTAAGAATACTAAAGAAGTTATATATTGAGTGGAAGTTAAATTGAAATGAACTGATAATAAATAATAGTAAAATCAAATATTGAATATCAAAAGTAAGACTATTTGAAAATACCCCACATGCTAAAAAACCTAAACATTTGTCTAAAAACCTCTAACTCATATGAGATGTTGGGTTAAGCCCCCAACTAACTCCAACTATCTGAAACTAAAAGAATAATGTAAAATACTACTGATAACTAGTCCTCAAATGATAAGAACTCACAAAATACTATAGGTGATAGTACAAAAGTATACGAAAACATACTAAACTCGATCGGAATACAAAATGTTAGAAACTATATTATAAGACAATGTAGTGCAGAAAATGTATGTGATCAGTACTTTGAATGTATTGAGTATTTAAGATGGGAAATAACTATATGAATTGAGCATAATGCATGAAACACGGTGAACTGATGCAAGACCAAGTATAAGGATTTTATGAGTGATAAGCTAAATAAAAAAATACAAGGTCATGCAAAAACTGAAACCTAATCTTTGGACTATAACAACTAACATTAACCAACATACCCAAATCTGAGTTGATCGGGGTACAACCTGTAACCCTAGTTGGATGGGTGATCAGTACCTTGCCAGAGGTATGAACACTGGATGATGTGGACATACTAAACTAATTTCCAAAATGATTAGGGTGTCTGTCCTAATCTGTATAACGCTCTAAGACTACCGCTTGGACGTCATACGGTGCTTAGAACCACAAGTGATCCTAAGCTAACCCATGATACTTGCATAACTCTTGAGTAACTGAACATGTTACATAAATCTAAATGAAATAAGCAAAAGATATGTCTTTGCTAAATATGTTCACTACAAAACTGTTTAAAACATTTACACTTTGGATATACAAAACAAAACAAAAAGTAAATACATCAACTTTGAATGACCATCTGTGAAGCCTCTACGAGTATTGACCATAGGTAGTCGGGACATGACTCTCGTCCATACCAAATCAATACAACCGAATAAAAATATAATGCTGAAACTAGAATGGCCTCGACTCCTGGAATCAAGAGAACTCATCACCTGTTGGATGGAAGCTGTGAACTGTCTGATTATGATGTTTGGGCTACAACTAGTACCTACATTATGAAATAATCTAGCCACACAGACATATATGTGGGTCAACACTTTTGGAATGTACTGAGTAGGTGAGGTGAATTTATAAGTAAAACAATAATTGAATATTCATAAAAGTGTAAACGACTCACCTTGATCTTGAATAAAACAAAAGTCTTTAAGGTCATAAACATGAGTAATGAAGCATAAGAATAATCTTTGCGAGCCATAACACTTAGTTTCAAAAAGCTTTACTTTTTATTCTTTCTTTTGGGAGGTTTTTCTAACCGACATAAACCATGGGAGCTATCATGGAGTCCAATAAATGTTGGGGAGAGCTGTTCTACCCTTGCCATCGGAATAGAACCTTAACTTAAGTGATCTCTGAACTTCATCCATATTGGGAAAAATCTGAAACTATTATGGCTTTTAGTTTCTAGGAATTTAGGATACGCTAATTAGCATTCCCTTCTCGGTGCTAATTACTACTCCCAGAATACTTATATGCTCATACTTTATGAAATAGACCTTAAAATAGCATAAGGATTTACAAAATCAAAAACAATAATTCTTCTCTTTATTTTAAATCATAATCAAGATGAACAAATGTGGATTCCATATCTTATCTTCAGATTAGAAGAGCAATCTTTGCTTTGTGTCATAGTATAAACTTATCAATGGAGCTTAAGAGCATAATCTTCTTGTAAACGCAATACTTGTACTTAGGACTTATAATATATGCTTAAATTCTTAGAAATTCATGACAAAAATTTATTCTCAATAATCATCTTGAAATCTTTCGATAATATCAAATCAAGATAATGAAATTAAAATCACAATATAAATTTTATAAGTCAAAACACGAATATATGCAATTCTTGATAAACTTAAAGAGTTTAATATCATGGTAGTAACATACTTCAAGAATATATCAATTTGGGTATGAACCCTAACTCAAAATAAATGAATTAAATCTTAAAACCATGCACTTTGGGAACAAGGATGAAAGAATAACCTTGTTCATAAACCCCACAAATTTTGATTGGACAAATTCTTGAAGAAAGCTTGAAATTGGAACTTAACTTCTTGAGTTATTGAGGGAAGAAACATGAATTTTGTTCTTGGTAAGAGTGGAAGGGTTTATGTGAGTTAATCTCATGAAAAGTTTGCAAATAATGCCCGTTTGGGGCTTTAATTTGTCACTTGGATGCTTGGGGGCAAGGGGAATGACCAAAATGCCCTTTGGGAATATACTTGCAGATGCAGGAAACATATCCTCCACGTCGTGGTCGTGGAGTCTAACACAGAGCCTAAAGTCCGCATCGCGGAACCTTACTATATCTGACCAAAATGCTCATAACTTTTCACTCTGGTATAGGATTAAGGCGAAAGTTGTATAGTTGGAAAGATAATTCAATTTTATATAATTTGGTGGGTCTTGAGATGAAAAATTCCACATATTTCAAAAGGTATACACTTTCAAATCTGACCCTTGTAGAATTGAATACCAAAATTTGGCCTAATCATAGGCTCTTAGCTTAACTTTTCTCTAAGTGTTTCCTATGAGCATTTTTCGCCTCTTAAGCACTCTTAAAACTAGGATAATGATCATGACACTTATATTCACATGGGAATCATTTGGATTAGAGCTTATACACATAGGAACGATGGTTAGAATTCTAGCCCAAAAATACAGGGTGTTACATTATCTCCCCTTTGGAATCATTCATCCTCGAACGATGGATAGGAACTAATTGAAACTTTAGAAGTATGAAATAATGTATACATGACACGTATGATACTAAAGGATATAGATACGCTAGAACATTAAAACTTCTACAGTGAACTTGATTTCTAAGCTTACATGACTCTATTGACTAGAAAGAGCTAATTCATGATGAGAATTTAGAACTCACATGAAATTCTCATGATATGATCTTACATATAGAACTGCGAAGTGATAACTGATGCAATATAATTCCAAAAATTACTAAGGATGGAATAAAGTATGTAACTTCTCATTCAAAATTTTTCCTCAGCAAAACACGTATAGGAATCAAAAGAAAAGGGCTTCATGGCATCTCCAACTACATTATGTAGGCACAAATCATGAGACGACGAGACTAAGGTCGTACAAGGGGTATTACACTGTCTCAGTTGGAATACTTGGAAAATAGAGATCATTCACTGAATACTTATGACCTAAATCATGACCAAATATCTAAATCGTAGCCATGAGATATGGACTAAACTCAATTAGCAATTTGCATGGACGTGAACGAATTACCTCATAGACTAGACATATTTATGAAAATTCAGATAGTAATACCAGATGAAAAGATGGAAAAATATAGGAGCATACCTATTCGAGTGAAAACTGAATTGCTGGCTATACGAACTAAATCATACTGAGAGTTTATGCTCAACTGGAGTATTTTTTCAGCACTATTGCTAAGCAGTTCTAGTAACATTGGGGAGCATAAAATTCTTGAGCATGATCAGAATAAGAAATATAAATAAGGAATCTCAACATGTCTACAGCTCCATAACATGGAATCTAGGCCTATGAAATAAAAGCTAGGATAGAATTACTAAGCCTTAGGCAATGAAACTGCTAACTTTCAAGCTTAGCCACGCTTCTAAAATACTGCCTCAACTATACTTTTCCCCTTAATTACTTCTCACACGGGTATATATTACTACTCTAGACAAAGTCTGAGTTGAACTACATACTCTCTCCATGTTCAGGACTAACTCTAAATCACAAGGTACTACACATAATGCCATAATACTAGTCTGAACCATGAATTCAACACCCTATGCATTTTTATAGCTCTCATCTTAAGAATAATTCTTCTTACCACTTCAACAACTAAATTCAACCTATTTCTAGGAATTCACTAGCGAACAATGCACCTCTCCACTTATATATCAACATGTCATTCAAGCCAATCATTATAACCACACATGAACTTCTAGGCAAACAACCCACCAAAGCATCTTTCCCATATTCTCTAATACTTTTATCAATAACAACTTCCATGCACTATCCCAAAGAACACACACACAAAAATTTTAAACTAACCATGACATATACCAAAAGCTAGGTCTCAATCTCACTTCACACTTATAGCCTTAGATAAAACAATCATACAATAATCTTTCCCCAACAAGAAACATTTACTCTCTCCCATATAAATAATTGTTCATAAATTTTCATCACCACTATCTTTACATAAGGAGATCTCACTAAAAGTTTAAAACATGAGGACCTCAAACATGAAAGGATATTATGCATAACTTTGACACTTAAATGAGGACATACATGACATAATCAGAATTTTACTGGTCATTAAGACTGCACCATGAGTATGGGAACTGAGCATACTATAAAACATAAGTACATGAGTCATGATCTTATAAGGCTTGAGTAGATATCATGATGACTGAAGTACAAAACTTCACACTTAGAAAAGAATGGGTCAGGCATCTTCATCCCTGACTAATATTATACAATACACTGACATTACTACTAAAATCTGAGAGCCTGACTTTGTTCCTTGTTCTATCATATCCCCTTTAGCTTTAAGCCACCATTATAAGTCGGCGAAACCCTTTAATAAACTCTGAAATAAACTGCAACCACTCTACTCTAGAGTCCAAAATATAATGATACACGTAAATAAGAAACTCACCCTGAAAGTGTAAAACCCACTTCTAATACTTCTTTCTGAGATACATCTCTTATCTTTCTATAGCCTCAATATTCATCATATAATAACTTAAAAATTGACTAACTTAGAATCTTCATGAGTATCATTATATCCTGAGTTCATACCACCTAGAATTTCAACTCTTCATTCTATTAGCTCAATCATCCAAGATTAAAACTTTGATTCTAACACTTAACATGGATATTACCAGAATTCTAATGAACTATACGAAATTCATCCTTGAAAACTCCCTTATTATATACTATCCTTAACTTTCTTTAGCTTTAACAATCATCATTACATACTTACACCCTTCTGGACAACATACTTGCCTTACTAAACACATGGTATGCCTCTGTTCCTTCATAGCCTACTAATATCATATCTCTAAACTTATATATTCTTTTTATAAATCATGAGAATTACTATTAAACCAATAATCCAACATCAACAACCTATAGCCCATAACATGACTGGTAAGAACATTATATGATACACAACTAGCCTCATTTGTACTTAGTAACTCAAGGGTACTATATAAACACACACACATTAAGAACTTAGAAAATAGAAATAATATAATCCCATATCATATTGGGTACACCTCTAGATCATACCCATATTATCATACTTAATTTCATATCAACAAACTTAAATTCTTGCGTAAACTGTTTCAAGCCTACTAGTTCCCCTTTCATACAACTAGACCTATGGATACATAATCTACTAAATATAGATAAACACTATACCCACTTTGCTACTACTAAACTTCTAGGTTCATGCTTCTAACTCCGGGTCACGTGCTATCATAGGATTCTGAGAAGGGATCTAAGAGCACATGTGACTTTAGCTTAGTGAACGATTTTCATGAACATGAATGAAATCTTTAAAACTTTGAAACATAATGGCACTAATGAGATCATTTTGAGCCTACATGAAATCTTATAATTGTTTGCAGAGATTGTCTGAGAAAACTCTATGAGTAAGAATTTAAGCTTGACTATTTCTATTACCTCAAAAATAAGGTAGAGTCAGCATGAATGGAGCAAGATGAGAATCTATATATATGTTTCTTAGAGAACATATGTACAACACAATCTGAGATATGAAATAAAGAAAACATTTCTTAAATGCCCTGTAGCCTCTCAAAAAGAAGTACAAACATTTCCATACTGTTCTACAAGACTCTACTAGACACGGCTTCATAGACACTCTAGGACACTTGAACTCTTTGATTTGATACCAAGTTTGTAACATTTTGAGACCACCCCCTGGACGTCACACGGTTCTTAGAACCACAATTGATACTAATCTAACTCATGATGCTTTAATAACTCATGGTCACCTGAATATGTTACATAAATCTAAAAGAAATAAGTGGAATATATGTCTTTGCTAAATATGTTCAATATAAAACTATTTAAAACATTTACACTTTGGATATACAAAATAAAATTGAAAGTAAATACATTAATTTTGAATGACTGTTTAGGAAGCCTCTACTAGTATTGACTATAGGTAGTTGGTATATAACCCCCATACATCCCAAATCAATACAACCAAATAAAAATATAATGCTGAAACTAGAATGGACTCGAGTCCTAGAATAAAGAAAACTCATCACCAGTTGGATGGAAGCTGTGAACTATCTGATTATGATGTTTGGGATATAACTAGTACCTAAATTATCAAAACAATGTAGCCACACAGACGTATATGTAGGACAGTACTTCTGGAATGTACTGAGTATGTGGGGGTGAATGTATAAGTAAAATAATAACTGAATATTCATATAAACTTTCAATGATTCATGCTAAGTGTAAATGACTCACGTTGAACTTGAATAAAAAAAAGACTGCAAGATCATAAACATGAGTAATGAAGCATAAGAATAAACTTTGTGAGCCATAACTCTTAGTTTCTAAAATCTTTAATTTTTATTCTTTCTTTTGGGAGGTTCTTCTAATAGACATAAACCATGTGAGATACCATGGAGTCCAATGTCTTAAACACATTGGGGAGAGCTATTATACCCTTGCCATCAGAATAAAAACTTAACTTAAGTGATCACCGAACGTCATCCATATTAAGAAAAAAGCATAACCTACGGTGGCTCATAGTTTTTGAGAATTTAGGATATGCTCATCCTCATTCCCTTCTCGGTGCTAAATACTACTCTTAGAATACTTATATGCTCATACTTTAGGAAATCCACTTTAAAATAGCATAAGGGCTTATAGAATGAAAACCAGTTATGCTTCTCTTTACTTTTAATCAAGATGAAGAAATGTGGATTTCACATCTTATTTTAAGATCAAAGATCAATCATTACTTTGTATCATAGTACAAACTTATCAATAGAGCTTAAGAGCATAATCTTTTTGTAAACTCAATACTTGTACTTAGGGTTTATAATACATGCTTAAATTTTAAAAAATTCATGACAAAACTTCATGCTCAATAATCATCTTGAAATCTTTCAACAACATCAAGTCAAGATAATGAAATTAAAATCACAATATGAATCATATAAGTCAAAGAATGAATATATGCAATTCTTGATGCACATAAAGCTTTCAATCTCATGGTATAGCAATTTAGGTATGAACCCTAACTCAAAGTAAATGAATTAAATCTTAAAATCATGAACTTTGGGAACAAAGATTAAAGAATAACATTGTTCATAAACCCCACATACCTCAATTGGAAAAATTCTTGAAGAAAACTTGAAATTGGAACTTAACTTCTTGAGTTATTGAGGAAATAAACTTGAATTTTGTTCTTGGGAAGAGGGGAAGGGTTCACATAAGTTAATCTCATAAAAAGTGAGCAACTAATTCCCTTTTAGGGCTTTAATCCATCGCATGAGTGATTGGGGGCAAGGTGAAATACCTAAAACTCCCTTTGGGCTTGTACTTACGAATGCATGAAACATATCCTTCGCTTCACGGAGGATAACGCGGATCCTAAGGTTCGTGTTGTGGATCTACCACAAAACCTTATTATTTTGACAAAAATGCTCATAACATTTTGCTCGGGTATCGGGTTAAGGCAAAATTGGTATCTTTGGAAAGATAATTCAATTTTTTATAATTTGATGGGTCTTGAGATGAAAAATTCCACATATTTCAAAAGTTTTACACATTTGAATTTGACCCTTGTAGAATCGAATACCAAAATTTGGCTGAATCAAAGGCTCTTAGCTCAACTTTGATCTAAGTGTATCCTATGAATATTTTTCACCTTATAATCACTCTTAAAACTAGGATAATAATAA
This sequence comes from Capsicum pubescens, assembly GCA_030864215.1. Lineage (NCBI taxonomy): Eukaryota > Viridiplantae > Streptophyta > Magnoliopsida > Solanales > Solanaceae > Capsicum > Capsicum pubescens. The sequence continues at coordinate 142,492,387 of CM061539.1, read as the reverse complement.
TGACACTTGTATTCACATGATAATTATATGTATTAGAGCTTATACACATAGGAACAACGGTTATAATTTTAGCCTGAAAATGTAGGGTGTTAAAATCTGGTGGGTGGCCCCTTATAACCTACGATGGCTCCGTAGTTCTGAAAATTAGGGACTTATACTAAAGGTATCATTTATAACTAATGTATGAGCCTTTATTAATACATTTGATCAGTGCCAATTACAACTCCCAACTGATGATAGCTGATTGTAAGACCCTGTAAAATCCTAAGCTTAATTCAGTCCTTTAGGCTTGTCAAGGGGTCCCAGACTTAGAATATTTTAGCTAAGTACTCAGACTTAGTGTCATTTAATGGAAGTCTTATTTAACAACCTTCATATCCTTTAAATATTGATGTTTAGGTTGATTCATGATCAGGAATGTCCATAGGTGTTTCCAGACACGTTTCAGATTTTTCGGACTTCGTTTGAAGCTCCTTTGGAATCCCAAAATAGTGAATCAACGCAATATTGGTGCGATGCATCGACTATCGCATTGATTACTATTTTCCCCAGCTACAAGTGTCCAATTACAATGAATCGACATGAACATGGCGCGACGCGTTGGCTATCGCATCGATGCCATCGACACGCTGCGTCGACCTGCGCATCGGTAACCCAGTTTTTAGTCAATAAAGGGCCGCATTCTTGGGGGTATTTAGGTCTTTTACCTCAAACCTTATCCCCCAAAACACAAAATTAAACTCCCTATATAGCAAATATAGTCATGTTTTCTCAAATTTGCTTAAGAACAAAACCCTAGAAGATCCAATTTCAAATCAAGAACTCAAAATTCAACCATAAGCTTTCAGAAATTCTTCAACAAAGGTATGTGAAGTATTCATAAAAGGGTTCCTTACACCCTTGGAGTCCAAGAATCTCTTTTGAACTTCTAGTAATTGATTTTATGATTTCCATGGTTGGAATTAAAGTGTATCCATGATTGCTATTTGGATTAAGTTCCTAATTCATGATTATATATATATATATCATGTGAAATTGATCATTATGTTTGTAGATTCATGTTAATCCATGATAAACCCTTGACTTATGAAATTAGAGATAAGTTATGATGCTCACTTGTTGTTCAATACTATGTGCATATACTATGCTCATCAAGTGCTTGATAAATTGTCCATGTAAACTATTAAGAGAATGAAATCATGTCAAGTTAGATTATATGCAAGTTATATCATGCAAGTGTTTGTCAAAATGCCCCAATGAATGAATGATGATCAAGTTCATAGTTTACATGTTTCATGTTATGCCATGTCTCTTAATTTATGCTATCGAGTCCTGGGGGTAATTGTACCCAAAAATTTAGATGATTACCTAGATCCATGGTCAGTCATAGAACAATATCAGTCACGAGACAATCAGTAGTACTCTCCGTTAGTTACAGAACTCAGGAAAACTCAGTAAAATCCATATTAGTCCAGTCTAATTTAGTATCCAGTTCAGACCTCAATAAACTTAGTCAGCCAACAAAATTTAGTAGTATTCCATAAGTCAACAGAACTCAGTGAACTCAGTTCAGTCCAGATAAATAGTAATCTTAGTAACCGTTCAGTCCAACCTAGTACAGACTAGAAATCAGTTCAGTGTCTATTCAGTTAAGAGTAGGATTCAGCACCAAGTTAACCCAGGGATGAGGGCATTCCTGTCAGCAGAGGGTTTGACCCTTAGCAACAATCCCTGTGTTACAGAACTACGTAGCCAGTAGAGGTTGAGGTATCTTTCTAACAGACATTATGAGGGTTGATACTTCTCATCCGAGTTATCCTACCAGCGAGGGATGACGAAAGAGCTTCCTGTAAAAAAGGGTTAACTTATAGCTTGTCCTTACCCATGGCACGATATTGATACCCTTCTAATTGGGGTTACAGGATGGACCTTAAATTAGTTAGAGAAGGGGCATGTCAGTTAGATGATTACCTACCATAGTCTCAGTTCCATTCTCAGTCTCAGAATAGAACTCAGTTTAGTTCTACAGATTCAAGACTATCAGACATAGTCACTTAGCTCAGTACAGAACTCGGTTATGGTTATCAATATTCTGATTCAGTACTCAGTATTAGCACGATCTCAGTTGCATTCTATGTATTCATACATGTACTCTTATTCAGTCATACTCATGTTATTCAGTTATTATTATGCATACAATGAACTCATGCATTTCAGCCTACCTCACTGAGCATACCAGTACATTCAAAGTACTGATGCATGGTTTTTGCGCTATGATGTCTTATATCATAGGTTCAGATGCACGGTCCCCAGAGCACCCTTAGAAGTTCAAATTCTCAGCTTTTAGAGTAGTAGTGAGTCCTCATAGTTCGAGGACATGCTTATTATTTGTAGTACTTTAGTTTTATTTTAGTAGATGGAGTTAGTTGGGGGACTGTCCTATTGACTCCACAGTTCTGACAGTTAGAGGCTTTTTCAGACTAGAGTTTTTTCAGACAGTTTTTCAAATTTTTAGTACTTATGTTCTATTTTGGTATTTCGATACCGCATTCAGATATTTATAGATTTGAACCTTATGGCATATGTTTCTGCCTATTTTCGCAATCATTACAGTATTTATCGCACAGTTATTACAGCAGGTACCAGTCATGGGTTAGCTTGTGGTCCTTTGGGATTATGAGCACCGTGTAGCATCCAGGGTACAGACTCGGGGTGTTACACTGATATACTCAATATAATAGTATTTAGAAAATAATAATATATATGTATAATCTGAAGTACTCAAGAACATGTAAATTGATGTATGTATGAATTTATTGGTATCACGTGTTCATAACCCACCAGCTCTAAAGAATGCAACTAAACATTACAATATCAAAATATAAACATGATAGGGAGTTTCATAACTCAAATCCAAGAATTAACAATTTTATCAATACAATGGGATTTCATGTTTCTAAGTATGGAAATATGCTTACAATTATGGGAAACACATATTCATGGTTTAATTTAAGAAATAAAATAATGAATTATGAAACTCATGCTTTCCATGGAACCCTAAACTTGAAGGGTGAATTTAACTTGTGTATTAGAGAAATTTGACTTAATGGGTGGAAGGAACCCATTCATGAAACCCACATACATGAAGATGAAATTTTTGAAGAATTCTTTGGAATTGGAGTTGTAAGTTAAAGAACCCTAATTGCACTTTTGAGAGGAAAGTCTCTTCTTTTGTTTGTTTAAAATTGAGTTTTGGATGAATTTTTAATTAATGAGGTCTTAGGGTAATTTTTAACTCCCAATATTTTGTCTTGGGATACCCAAAATGACATAGATTAGATGTTACGAGAATGGGAAAAGATCAAAAGACCCTTTTTAAAATGTTCAGCTAATGTCTGAAAGTAGTCACAATGGCTCACGATATAACTCGTAGGGTCTGACCATGAGTGTGGCCAGGAGTCATGACCAAGGACCAAAATCTTATCTCCTCACTGTTATGACAATGACTCATGTATTCTTATTATGAGTCGTCACCAAGGGTCATAGCCTAAGGGATTGGAACTTTAATTTCCCACTATAGTGACAAAGACTCCACTTGAAAACTCATTACGTCTGACAAAGAGTCATCGTCAGAGGTGTCATCACTGGCAGCTTCACAGTGCCTTAGTAAATTAGCCATAACATTTTACCCCGATATCGAATTAAGGCGATGTTGGTGGATTTGGAAATCTAATTCAATTGTAAATATGTTGGTGGGTCTAGACCTCTAAAACTTGGGGTATTACATGTGTTGAAATAGTTTGTATTATGATTTACTCGAATCAATGGTGGTCTTGGGTGCTGGACACTCTCTCTCTCTAAAATCTTTTCTTTCTCTCTCTTGCTCTATTTATATATTTTTCACTCCTTCTACCACTTTCTTTCTCTCTCTCTCTCCTTCTCTTGTATACCCTAAATTGATTTACTCCTCCTTTGCCCCCCTTTCTTACTTTTTGTTCTTCATTTAGCTATCTATATATAAAGATTGGATTTTTGTCTCTTTTTTATGAGTTTTGATCCATAGGTATGATGGTAAGTGCTAATATTTATTTGGGCTTCTCTCATTTTTCAAGAAAAATAATTGGAGTTGGTAGCACTTTTGTGTTTTGTTTTAGTTTTAATTTAAGCCGATTCTTGTATGCTTTATTGTTCATTTTGGTGTGTGTGTTGCTTGATTCTTGGGAATGTTGTGTTGTTTATTTATCTGTTTAAGTTTTAACTTAGGTTTTAATGACTCTTAAAATTCAATTGTTTATATTTTCTTTATCTTGTTAAATTTTAACTTGGTTTTAATGACTCTTTAATTGCAATGGTGTTGTTATCCTTATCAGGTTGAATTATAGCTATTCTTAGTATAATTCTACCATTTCTTTAACAAATTGCCAATAGATATTTCATCTTATCCTTTACTAATCCTTGTCTGTAATCTGTAGATATTAGCTATAGTTGTCTTCTTTTCTTCATTTTACATGATGTCAGTGATGCCTCATCAGATTCAGGTATGATTGTCATCAATGAATAGATTGAAGTTTCTAATACATCGAATACAGGGATCTTAGTAGCTCAGTTGGTTTGCTAATGAACATGGTGAAGGTTTGCCTCCCCACCGTATAGTCCACTCTTCCATTTCCTCTTCCCCCTTTTCTTCTTAAAAAAATACATTCAAATATTTAAATAAAAGAGGAGTTGTCTCCAAACCTAACTCCCCCCTACATCTTCTATTTTCCTACTTTATATATATATATATATATATATATATATTCCTCATCCTCTTCTCCCTAAATGGAGGAACACAATGGGCAGAAGGGTATGTGGATGTACAAATGCATCCACTGTAAAAAGAACTTTTCTGTAAGACAAGCTATAGAATTCCATACTAGGCGGCACATGAAGGATGGGTGGGTTAAAACAACTGTAAAAATATGTTCTCTTTGATTCTTGAATAGGGCATAAAATGAGCCCACGAGACCCCTAAATCAAAGGTAACCCACTTTAGGTTGATTTGAGTGGGTTGGGGGGCATTTTTAGGCTTAGAAAAGATCTGTGCGATGCGAAAGGAGCACCATGCAAAATCCCTGCACTGCAAGGGCCACCGCCCTAGGCTATTGCCTTTCCCATGCGAAGGGTTACACATCGTGGAGGGGATGGATCACGATAGGGGTCACATTATTTGTCCTTCATCTCACGATGGGGGCCGTGCCGCGATGCTGACCCACACGATGGGTATCATGCCTTACCCCCTCCCTTTTTCATCAATAATGTTCCCTTTTTTTTATATTTTAAGGGAACTAGGGCCTTTTTCACACCCTTAAGTCGTTCCCAATTATTTATGTACATGAATAGGGCCTTAAAATGACTTTACACCTCAGAAAATCTCATTTTTCATCATCCAAATAGAAACAGAGGAGAAAACCACCTAGGGTTCAAAGTTACCAAATAAAGAAATGAAATAAGATAATCAACATATATTCTAATACATTTAAAATTTAAATGAAACCTGAGATCCTAGTTCAATCATTTTCTTTTTCTATCTATCTCGCATGTTATTACTAATTTGAGATGATTAGTGTTATGGATGGAACATGTCTTGTAACTGTGTTATGATTTTACCATGGGGGATCAAAGGCAACCCATGTATGTGGAATATCCTTTACTTCAAGGGATAATATCTAAATAGAGAAAATAAATGGAACCTACAAATTTTCCAGTTGACTCAACCATGAATTACTGCATTTTTGCTTATCTTTCACACATATTCATGGAAGTAGTCTTTGACTGCTGTTCTTTAATCTAGCTTAGTAGTTTCACCAGAGCTTTTTCCCTCTTTTTTGTTATTTTTTTGCCCTTCTATTTTGTCCTTTTCATTTATATTTGATGATTTTGTGAACTGAAGTCATCTAGCCTTTGTAGTTAGATATTATATTATTTTTATTAATCATGAAATTATATGTTCACTCGTAAACAACTAAACTATAAATAGTTAATGATATCATATATAAAAGACGGTTAACGGAAAATATAACATGTGAATTAAGTTCGATGAGCCTTAAATAAAGATTATAAAATTCAAATCAATTCAAATTTTATCCTAATTAAATAGCATTTCTCTTTATTTGCCAAAGTAATTTACGTATATTGACCACATTTAGTATGTGCATATCCAAATATGAAAACTACTCAAGAACAATCAATTGTTCTTATTTTCTTGATGCTTAAGTATATTTACTACCTATTTTTCTTAGTATATTTAATAAATACAAGAGAACATCAAGAACTAATTACTGATACGGTGTATGCATTGTGTAAGGTATAACAACAACACAATATTTCATGTATTCCCACAAAGTGGGGTCTGGGGGTAAAATGTACGTTGTTTCCTATAGACCCCCGACTCAGAACAAATAACATTATAGAAAACAAAAAACATAAAAGCAAACAACAAAAAGGAATACCGCACCGCTAGATAATAAAGGAAACAATAAACATACAAGGTAATACTGTAAACTAGCTATACAAAAATCATAAACATCATCAAAACACCACGAACAAGAAACTACAAGAATTGATACAAACAAAGAACTCTTACATACTCTTACGAACGTACTCCTACTTATAACCCTCTACTTTAATCTATGTACCGCACACTTTTCTATCAAGGCTCACGTCCTCCGTAAGTTGTGACTACTCCATGTCATGCCTAATCACCTCCCTCTAATATAACATCAGACTACCTCTATCCCACCTACAACATCCATAGATGGCCTCTCACACCTCTGTACATGAGTATCTATGCCTCTCCTCATCAAATTCCCAATCCATCACAACCTTACTTCTGAAATTTTATACTCCACCAAAGCCACTCCTAAATTCTTCTGAACAATCTGATTTTTAACCTCATGCCTCCTGGTAAGTCCACATATCCAATGCAATATCTCATCTTCATTGCCTTCAACTTTTGGATGTCGGAGTGCTTAACTGCCCAACCCTCTACTCCATACAACACAGTCGGTCAAACTGCCACTTTGTAAAACTTACCTTTAAGCTTAGGAGACACCTTTTTATCACATAAGACTCCCAAAGTAAGACTCTATATCAACCACCCTGGCTAAGAGTTGATCCCTGGTGAAACCTAGTCAAAATAGAAAAGTGTTTTGAATATCCTTCTACCGTTCGTACATAAGTTACAACGTTTTACATGTCTTGAATAATATTAGTGCATGCCTGTAACGCCCTGGATTCTGAACCCCAGATGCTACACGGTGCTTATGATCCCGAAGGACCATAAGCTAATACTTTTTTGGTACCTATAACTAAGCACTGCATAATATACTGTAAAAATGTGGAAAATAATTGGCGGAAACTTACCATAAGGGTCAAAACTAAAATACAACTTAATAAAGTATCAAAAATACTAAAGAAACTGTTTGAACATCTTGTCTGAAAGCCTCTAAACTGTCTGAATAAGGAGTTGATGGGACATTCCCACAACTAACTCCATCTACTAAAATAATGAATCTAGAAATATAATGAAATAATAGAACATCCTCGAATGATGAGGACTCACTGCTAAGTCTACAGCTTCTGTCTGAATCTGAACTGCTAAGGGAGCTATAGATCTCATACTTCTAAACCTATGGTATAAAACACCATAGCACAGAAAAGTATGCGTCAGTACGATGGAATGTACTAGTATGCTAGATGAGGTAAGTCTAAATGTAGGGGTTCATATGCATGAACAATACTGACTAAATAATCTGAGTATACTGAATAAGGATACATGCATGAATGCACAAATTATAACTGAAATCATAGGAACTCTAAATACCGAATTCTAATAAATCGATTTATGATAACTAAGTCTACTGATACTAATATCTGATTGACTTGGGTTGAGATCAGTCCTATATAGCTGGTGATCTCTAAATATACTGATAATGAAGATGATTAACTAAATCTAAGATCAGTCCTATATAGCGGGTGATATCTGAATATAATGGTACTTAATACTAATTGTCTGTATTTAAGATCAGTCCTATCTAAAAGGTGATCTCAGAATTTGTTGGTACTGATTCTGATACTGCTTGACTAAATATGAGATCAGTCCTATCTAGAGGGTGATCTCTAAATCCATTGATAATACTAATGAGTGACTGTATCTAACAGTCCTGAATCTGCGCTACTGAGATGAGTTCTTTTACTGAGACTGATTCTGAAGCGGAGACTATATGAGGTAGTCATCTAACTGACATGCCCCGAAACTGAACTAGTGGGGTCTAACTTATAACCCTAACTGAAAGGGTGTCAGAACCGTGCCACGGGTAAAATAACTGCTATGGGGTCAGTCCTAATCTAGCTTGTGACCCCTGAGACCAGTTTTGTACTAGCGAGTGATCTCGGAGTCTGTCAGTCCTATCTAACGGGTGACATCTCATACCTACACTGGCTACGTAGTTCTGGAACTTAGGGATTACTTCTAGCGATCTCAGTCCTATCTAGCGGGTGAGCCTCCATCCCTAGGTTCGCTCGGTGCTGAATCCTACTCCCAACTGAAAGACACTGAAATGATTACTAATTCATACTAGGCTTGACTGAACTGTTACTGATCGTACTTGTTTGATTGAGTTAAACTAAATTCACTTAGTTTCATTGACTGACGAAATATTACTGAATTTCAAATCGATTACTGAACTGAAGCTGGAATGCTATTGATACTGAGATTACTGAGATTTTTCTAAATTCTGTAACTGTCTAAGTTCTACTGAGTTCTGTAACTAACTGAGAGTACTACTAATCATGGCATGGCTGAGATTATCATGAAACTGACACTAGCTCTAGAAAAACAGCTAATTTGTCGGGTATAAATACCCCCAGGACTCGATAACATAAATAATACAAGATAGGAAAACTCGTACATAACATGGAAATAGGCTATCATTCACAACATAATCAATGAGGCATCTCTTCAAGCACTTGGAAGTTTTAAACATGTAAACGTATAGGGAGTGCATACTATTATCTCATAGTTCATTCAATAAGGAATGCACATGAGTAGGAATGCATGCAATATATCGTAATTCATTTGCTAAGGCTTTTCAACAAACACTTGAAATGCATTAATTTATACACAATTGGGGATTTCTTGTCAACATGCTATAATGACTCCATTTCCTTCACATAAGCATTTTATCAAACATATGGGGAGCATACTTTATTCAGTACACCTAATTAACATGGTTACATCAATCAACATGCATCTTGAAGGGATTTATCATGAACATCACATAAATATCAGTTACTAGCATCAAAGCTTGGAACTTTGTAAACAAAACATGAATTAAAACTCAATAACAACATGAACTTCAATTTCAATTCACATGAATCATGAAAACTCATAAATATATAATCTTTGAATTTAGAAAAGGATTCTTGAACTTCTTGGGGGTAAGGAACCCAAGAATCGACATCTTACATAACTTAGTTCTTGATTTTACGAAGATTGACGGTGGAATTTTCTTGAATTTGGATCGTCAATTGGAAACCCTAAACTTGTTCTTGAGAGAAATTGAGAGAAACCACTATATTTTGGGTGAAATATGGCTGAATCACGTGTTTTAGGATTATATAAGAGTGGTGAAAATATTAAAATAACCCTGGGGTCATGGGTATTTTAATGATTGGAAAACTGGGTGCTGATGCACTAGTCGACACAGCGCAAGGAATGAGTTTCCCTTTCTTGACAAACCTCTTCACTAACTTCATGGGAGAGATCTTAAGATAGACATAGTCGTTGACCTTGAACTCGAGATCTTTTCTACGAACATCTGCATAAGACTTCTGTTGGCTCTGAGCATCCCGAAGTCTCTCCCTAATCAACTGAACTTTATCAAAGGCGTCGAATACCAAGTCAGGACCTATGACTGAGGCCTCACTAACTTAGAACCAACCGATTCGAGATCTAAACCTCCTACCATAGAGATCTTCGAATGCAGTCATCTGAATACTGGAATGACAGATATTGTTGTATGCAAATTTAACCAAAGACAAGTGGTCATCCCAACTTTCTTTGAAATCAACTGCACACTCCCTTAGCATATCTTCGAGAGTCTGAATGGTCCTTTCTTCTTGACCATCTTTCTAAGGATAAAACACTGTACTGAGATGGACTTGGGTACCAAGACCTTTTTGGAATGCTTTCCAGAAATGAGAGATGAACTGAGTATTTCTGTCTGAGATAATAGATAAGGGAACACCATGTAATCTGACCAACTCCCTGATTTAGAGTTTGGAATAATCCTCGGCTGAGTAAGAAGTATGAACTGGAAGGAAATGAGCTGACTTAGTCATTCTGTCTACAATGACCCAAACTGAATCATGTTGATGACGAGTGTGAGACAAACCCGCCACAAAGTCCATGTTCACTTCTTCCCACTTCCAAGTAGGAATAGTGAACTCCAGCATGGAACCAATAGGTTTCTGATGCTCTATCTTAACCTGCTGACATATAGAGCACTTAGCCACAAACTCTGCAACATCTCTCTTCATCCCACTCCACCAATAGATCTTTCGTAATTTGTGGTACATCTTAGTGGCCCCTGGATGAATAGTGTATCGCTCACCATGCGCTTCTGGAATACTTCATTGCCTCAAGTCATCTACACCAGGAACGCACAAACGACCCTGACAATGAAGAACACCATCTCCCTCTTGGGAGAAAACCTCAACCTGCTGATTCTAAACTGACTCTTTTAGCTTGACAAGGCTAGAATCCCTGTCTTGCTTTTCTTTTACCTAAAAAACTAGAGATGACTCTGAACTACTCTGAACACATACATCACCCTCTGAAGAGTCGACTAAGAGAACGCCTAGTCTGGAAAGCTGATGGATTTCCTGAGCTATTTTCTTCTTTCTATTCTCAACATGAGAAATACTATACATGAAGATTCTACTGAGAGCATCGGCCACAATGTTGGCCTTGCTCGAATGGTAAAGAACACTCGTGTCATAATCCTCCAAGAGATCTAACCACCTTTTCTGACGAAGATTGAGATCTTTCTGAGAAAAGACATACTGGATACTCTTATGATCTGTGAAGATGTCTTCATGAACTCCATTAAGATAATGCCTCCAAATCTTTAAGGCAAAGACTACGGCTGCTAACTCAAGATCATGAGTAGGATAATTCTTCTCATGTGGCTATAACTGTCTGGAGGCATAGGCTATGACCTTATCGTGATGCATGAGGACACAACCTAAAACTACTCTAGATGCATCACAATATACCATAAAACCGTCTGAACCATCTGGAAGGGTTAGAACTGGAGCTGAGGTGAGTCGAGTCTTCAATTCCTGAAAACTCTTCTCGCTTGAATCTGACCACTGAAACTTGACCTTCTTCTGAGTCAATCTGGACATAGGAGATGTAATAGAAGAAAATCCCTCGACAAACCATCTGTAATAGCCATCCAAACCCAAGAAACTCCTGATATCTTATGGAGAGACAGGGCGAGGTGCCAATTCCTTACTGCTTTGGTTTTCTGAAGATCTACTCTAATTCCATCACCGGAGAAAATGTGGCCAAGAAATCCTACTTATCTTAGCCAAAATTCACATTTGCTGAACTTGGTGAATTTCTGATGATCTCTGAGAGTCTGAAGAACAATTCTGAGATGGTCTGAATGATCACGCTCTGTGCGAGAGTAGACCAAAATATCATCTATGAAGACTATGACGAATATGTCCAAGTACTACTTGAACACCCGGTTCATCAAGTCCATGAAAGCTGCAGGTGCATTAGTAAGACCAAAGGATATGACTAGAAATTTGAAGTGACCATACCGAGTACGAAAAGCTGTCTTTGGAATGTCACATTCTCTAACTCTGAGCTGATGATAGCCTGATCTAAGGTCTATCTTGGAGAATTAACTGGAGCCCTGAAGTTGGTCGAACAAATCATCTATTCTGGGAAGTGGATACTTGTTCTTGACCGTAACTTTGTTGATCTGATGGTAATCGATACATATTCTGAGAGAACCGTCTTTCTTGCACACGAATAAGACTGGTGCACCTTATGGGGATACACTTGGCCTGATGAATCCCTTATTTGAGAGATCCTTCAACTGATCTTTTAGTTACTTAAGCTCTGTTGGTGCCATTCTGTATGACAGAATAGAGATACGCTGAGTATCTGGGAGAAGGTCTATGCCGAAATCTATTTCCCTTTTGGGAGGAATGCCTGGAAGATCTTCGGAAAAGATATCAGAATATTTATTAACCACTGGCACTGATTTGAGACTGGGAGATTCGGAGCTGGAATCCTTAATATGCACGAGATGATAAACACATCCCTTAGATATCATTCTCCTTGCTCGAAGGTAGGAAATAAGCTGACCCCCAAAAGATGAAGTACTACCTTGCCACTATAAGATAGGTTCATTCGGAAACTGGAACTGAACTATTTTTTTTCTGGAGTCGACTGTGGCATAGCAGGAATGAAGCTAATCCATGCCGAGAATGACATCAAAATCAGTCATCTCTTATTCAATTAAGTCTGCTGAGGTGACTTTCTGAAATATCATAATCGGGCAGTTACTGTATACTCACCGGGTTATAATGGTTTTACCCACTGGGGTAGAGACTGAAAAAGACTCTACTAGAATTTTGGGACTGATTCTGAAATCTCCTGCTATAAAGAGAGTAACAAAAGACAAGGATACACCTGGATCTAGCAAAGCGTAAACATGAATATAGAAAATATGTAACGTACCAGTAACGACATAAGGAGAATTTTTCTAATCTTGTTGGGTCTGAAGAGCATATAGTCTATTTGGGTGTTGCCCACTATTAGCACTGGAAGTGGCACCCTGCTGATTCGGGCGACCGGACTGAGCTAGGGAATGGAGATATTTCTGCTGACTTGAATGAGGAAAATCCTTGATCCTGTGGCCTAGCTTGCCACATCTGAAACAAACATCACTACCGTCTTTGCAAATACCCTTGTGTTTCTTACCACAAGTCTGACATAGGAGATTAGTTTAGGCACTACTAACACTACCTTGAGAGTTAAAGCCTGGGGCTCTATCTTGGTTACCCTCTCTAAACTTAGGAACTGAAGCACTGGCTGTAGAATGAGCTGGAGCTGATGACTTGGGATGAAACTGTGAACGGTTTCCTCCCTCAGATTTGGGTGGAGAAAAACTGAAACTGCCTGATCTTGCTCTCTTAGTGTGCCTCTCTCTAGTCTTAACTTTCTGCTTCTCTATCTGCTGAGCATGGGTCATGAGTTGAGCTAAGGTCATATCACTGTTCAACATCACAGACCTACACTCATTTACCATACTGTCGTTCACCCCTGACATAAACTTGCTCATCTTAGCCCTATTGTATGCAACCACATGAGGGGTATAGCTGGCTAGCTGAGTAAATCTGAGAGAATACTCCCTAACCGTCATGTTTCCCTGCTTGTGGTTGATGAATTCAAGAACTTTGGCTTCCCTCAGCTCTTGGGGAAAGAATCTATCTAAGAAAGCCATGACAAATTCCTCCCACTCAATAGGACCTGCGCCATCTACCCTCTCGAATTTCCATTATTTTTACCAAGTGTGAGCCACATCTTATAACTGATATGTATGTAACTCAGCACTCTGAACAGAAGTAACACCCATGATATCAATGACCTTCTGGACTTGGTCAATGAACTCCTGAGGGTCTTCATCATACTTATACACAAAGAAAGATAAAGGGTTTATTCGGGTGAAGTCCCGAATCCTAGATGCTATGGAATTTTGCACTGGATTGGATGGAATAGCTGGTGGCCGTTCATTGTGGGCAGCCATAGACTGAGAAAGTGTGGTGAATGCGGCCCTAAACTCCGCATGGAAAATATGTTCGCCTAAAGGATGTTCGGGCTGAGAAGCTGGCTGGTTTCTTCTCTTTGGAGGCATATTCTAAAATAAGAGAAGGATGGATTAGACTAAGAGTTTAACTTGAGATTATGCTCACTAGCACGACATGAGTACTGAAAGAAGGGAAACTATTCCTAAAACATCTTATAGCCTCCTGCACATAAATGTGGCGCCCAACACACCTATGTACAAGACTCTACTAGATGCAGCTTTTAGACTTCCTAGGACTCTATTGAACCTTAAACTTTGATACCAAGCTTGTAACGCCCCAATTTTGTGAACTGGAATGCTACACGGTGCTTATGACTCCGAAGGACCACAAGCTAATCCATGACTGATATCTGTACCCGTACACTGGATAATATACTTGTAAAATGTGAAAAATATGAACTATAGGCCATAAGGTTCAACTGAATAAATAAACTGTCAAAAAATGACATCCATGTGGGTAGAAAATACCCAAAACAATTGAATCTGAATTGAATCTGAATACTAAATCTGAAAACCTCTAAGTACTGTCTGAATAAGGAGTTGAAGGAAGATGTCTCCAACTAACTCCGTAAACTGAAAAATAACTGAATTAATAAATGAATAAATCAAGTAATATCATCCTCGAATGAAAAGGACTCACTGCAACTCTGTGCGTTAAATGCGACAGCTACTGCTGGTCTGGAACTCGTGCCTCTGAACCTATGGTGTAACATGAAAAGAAATCACCATAGCGCAAATGCGTCAGTACAACTAGAGTATAGAGTATACGAGTGAGGTAGGATAATGCAAAGGGTTTACATGCATGAATAATGGTAACTGATTGACTGATATGAACGTAAGAGTGCAAATACACATACATAGTAACTGAGGTCGTGAGTACATGATATCTAAATTTGTACGCTAATACATGGATGAAAATGTAGTTCTGATAGCATGAGGGACTATATCTGATAGTCCTGAATCTGATGGAACTGTCTGAGTTTCATACTATAACTGAGATTTGACTGTATTTAACAGTCCTGGTATACGGATATCTGAAGAACTGTCTGAGTTCTTTTACTGAGACTGAAACTGTGGGAGGTAGTTATTTAACCGATATGCCCCATGTATGCTAATGTAGATGAACTGGGGCCCAATTGCTGCCCTGATTGGAAGGGTGTAAATACCGTGCCACGGGTAAAGACATGTTGTGAGTGACCCTCAAATCTGGCAGTATCCCCAAAAGAGAACGGCGGATGTCCGCCCCATTAACCCTCAAGCTGGCAGTGTTGATGTCTCAACCTATGCTGGCTACATAGTTCTGGAACGCAAGGATTGCTTCTAAGAATCACACCTTCATCTGAAGCAGGTGAGTTCCCATCCTTGGGTTCACTCGGTGATAACTTTTACTCCCATCTGAAGAAACTGAACAAGACTTAACTGACTATACATGAACTGGGTTTACTGAATTTTCATTGACTGACAGAATAATACTGATAATTGATTGAGATCATAAGGTTTTTGAGATTTCCTGAGGCACATGACTGACTGAATTCTATGGAATGTGGCTTGACTGAAGATATCGTGACAACATGACATGGCTCTAGGCACACAACTATAGTTTCGGGTATGAATACCCCCAGGACTCGATAGAAGGAAACTGACACACATGACATGACTTGATCACAAGATTTGAGTCCATAATTCATAATATCATAAGTAAGGGATAATGTACTTCATGAGTCTATTAAATATCTCAAACATGGTAGGGAAAGTATGGATACATTTCGTGTACATGTTCTATAATTCCATTATCACAAATGCTTCACACCACAACAATAGCAACACATAAATAGCATGGAATTCATATTGAGTGTATAGCTAATATGGACTTGTCATTTAGGTATCATAAAATCATATAAATATGGACTTCTAGCATCCTAGGCATTTTAACAAACACCTTGCATGCACACCTTGGGCATAGGTTTTCTCAACAAATGTTAATCATCTTGAACCACCCAATCTCATGGGTTTTAACCACAAACATGCATACTTCATGGAAATCATCTTAAAATAATATTCTGAAGTTTAAACAATGGTCATTGACATGAACAACATCACATAGCAATAAGGAAATCAAAGTTTCTCATTTAAAATCATGGTTCTTGAACTCTATGAATGAAAGAGGTCCATAGATGAACACTACGCATACCTGACTCAAGGTTCTTGATGTTTTTGAACTGGAAGGATTTGAAATCCTTTGATTCTTGAATAAGATTGAGTCTTGGTATTGAAGATTTAATTTAGGGAGAAACCCTAGTTGTTTGTAGTGAAAGAATGATTAAAAGTGGTTGAAATCGGGTGTAATTGGCCTTATATAGACGAGTGGTAAGTTACCAAAATACCCCTGTTAAAACGACCTGGAAATAAACTGAACGTGGCGTGTGACAGTCCGACTGACGGTCCGTCTGACTCTTGGTGGACAGTCATTTAGCCCGTCAGACATGGACCAGAAATGGGCTTTACTGGATAAGGGTTGACGGTATTATTGACGGTCCGTCAAATATCTGGTGGTCCGTCAACTCGTCCGTCACACCTTATCCAGAATGTGGCTCAACTGGCATGGCTTTGACGGTCCAAGTGGTGGTCCGTCACTAAGTTGACGGTCCATCAACTTGGCCGTCAGGCCTTAACCAAAATGGGGCCCTTCTGCCTTGGAAGTGATGGTCCAGGTGGTGGTCCGTCACTAGTTTGACAGTCCACCAACTGGGACGTCGCACCTGGGTGATTCTTACAGTTCCAAGTAAAACGTCCATAACTCCTTCGTCCTATGTCGGATTTGAACAAAATTGGTATCGTTGGAAAGCCAACTCAATTTCCCATGTAATTGAAAGTGAAAATCTCAAAAATACTGCATGTACAAAAACATATTTGCATTTCAAAGTAAGTCCTAACATTCTTGAGATGATTTCTAGCTAGGAAAAGGCACAGGTATTGCACATGGATATCCCCAAAGCTTTAATAAACCATACTATTTACATCATAGCCTACAAATATCATATCTTTAAACTTATATTTTTCCCTAAACCACGAGAATCAAAATCATACCAAAAGGTTCAACATTATCTATCCATAACTCCTTAACTTCGTTATCAAGAACACCATATACTATATAACTAGCCTCCTTCCACTTAGAAACTCAAGGGTACTACTAACCACACACAACACTTAATAACCTTAGAAAAATAATGCAACCCCATATCACTTTGAGTACACTTATAAATCATACTCATGACATCATACTTAATTGCGAATCAATAAACTTAAATTCTTGCATACACTTTCAAGCCTATGGGTTTACCTCAGTATAACTAGCATCACTAACCAAGCAATCATTACTTCCACCTTGATGATAATCTACTCTTAAAACTTAGTGTCTAGTGCTAGGCATGATTAACAACCCAACTTCCCATACTACACTCACTTGGAAGCTATAACATAAGACATCAAGAAACACTAATCCACTAAAGCCTCATAATAACAATAATTGATCATGATCCTATGGTCTATCTTATTAGAATCCATTAGCACATCCTCCCTCTACACATCACTACCATTCACCTATCTATACCTCTGAATTCCTTTCATAGCTCTTTAACTTTCAACTAAACTCATTGCAACCTTAAGAGAAGCCTAAATTCACAATACTCAACCACCAAATACTTTCATCAACAACCTATCCTTTTCTAACATAACAAATACGATCAATAACGCCTTTCTTACTTCAAGAAAACAATAATTCACCTTAACTAATAACTCTTTCCCTACCTTCAACCAAGGAATCTGTACCACATTCATTACTTCTAAGTTGACACACAAAGACATCTCACCTTAACATGAACTCGATAACATGCATAAGTTCATCTATATACTTTCGGTCAATCGCCATTCCCACTTTTCTTATCTCTATATTTCTAACCCACACTTCCCACTATAAGAAGGTTCTACTACTTATGAATCATAATACTCTTGGTTGTAATAACCCTCAAATGTAAACTCTATTTAGCAATCTAGGTTCATACTATCTCTTCTTATGAGCACTATCTGTATTGAAGGAATAATTAGGAATCTGAATGCATATCTTATTCTGTCTTAACTGAACAACTCATATGGATAAGGACATAATTTTTATTTGAGGAACTTATAACACACTAGCGAGCTCCTCTCAAGCCCCTTGTATGACTTTCGAAGTTACTGATAGTAAATCTAAGAGTGTTATCTTGGGAGGAATTAGAACTTTACTAATCATGCTATCTGAGAATAAGTCATAGATGAAGGATTTTGGAGTAACATAAGAATAGATAGAAGTTTCTGAGAGAACAACTTGATAGCACGATCTAAAGAATGAGAAAAACATTTCTTAAATGCCCTGTAGCCTCTCGAAGAAAAGTACAGACATATCCATACCATTCCGTAAGACTTTACTAGAACGACTTCAAAGACATCCCAGGACACTTGAACTCTATGCTCTAATACCAAGTTTGTAATGACCCAAGACTACCCCTTCGTCATCATATGGTGCTTAGGACCACAAGTGATCTCAAGATAACCCTTGTACTGGCATAAGTCGTGAGAAACTGAATAAAATACATAAGTCTTAAGGAAATAAAAAAAATAATGTCTTTGCTGAATATCTTCAAAACAAAACTATTAAATAATTACAACTCTGGTTATACAAAAATGAAACTGAAATCAAATACATCAACTCTACTGACTGTCTATGAAGCCTCTATTAGTATTGACTTTAGGTAGCCAGGACATGACCCCCGGCTATCCCGAATCAATATGACTGACTAAATAAAATAAAATGCTACTTGAACTATGACTGACTCATGCCCTTGAATCAAAAGGACTCACCACCTGATGATTGGAAGCTGCAAACTATCTGATTATGATGTACGCACTACAACCTGTACCTAAATTATTAAATAATGTAGCACATAGACGTATATGCGGATCACTACTTTTGGAATGTACTGAGCATGTGGGGTGAATGCATAAGTAAAACAATATCTCAATGTTTATATAAACTTGTAAAAAGATGCATGCTAAGTGTAAATGACTCACATTGGCTTGAATAACTGAAAGATGAAAATTATAAATCATGATTAATAAAGCATACTGTATAAATCTTGTGAGCCATAACACTTAGTTCTAAGAACTGTACTCTTACTCTTTCTATTGGGATAAGTAGGACTGAAGTTAAGTCTATTTTCAAATCATGTAATCTAAGTGTAAAAAGGACTCACCTTAATATTTGTAAACTGAAAGCTAAAATCTCATGGAAAATGTCTTATGTAAAACAATATCTGAAATAAATTGTGAGCCTTTCCACATAGTTTCTAATAGTTGTTTTGTTATTCTGTCTTATGACTTAGGGATTTTCTATTAAAAGCTTTTAAGTTAGGGAGGTTCTTATAACCGGCATAAATCATGTGAGCTATCAGGGAGTCCAACGTCTAGTTCCCCTAAGGGGAAAATCTCACATTGAGGAGAGGTGTCATACTCTTGCCAAGGAGTATAACCTGAGCTAAGTGATCACAATTTGTATATGCATCCATATAAATGGGAATAATCTAAATCTGTACCTACGTAGCTCATAGTTCTGGGGCATGTGAACTAGGACACATACCCAAGATGCTAAATATTAGTCCTTTTAATCTGTATGCTTATTCTGTAGGGAATCCACTTTAAAATAGCACAAGGGTTTATAATTAAAAGCAATTATCCTTCTCTTTCTTTAAATCATGATCAAGTTGAACAATGTGGATTTCTTATCTTAGCTTAGGATCAAAAGATCAAATCTTGCTTAAAATCTTGATATAACTCATCAAAAGAAACTTAAGAATATAATCTTCTTGAAATATCAGCTCCTAAACTTAGGGCTTAAAACCCATGCTTTAAACTTATATCAAATCAAACTAATACTTCATACTCAATAATCTTCTTGAAATACTTTAATAATTTCATCAAGATAATGAAATCAAAATTACAATATGAATCTTATGGATCAAAATATGTGCATGCAAAATCTTGATGCACTTAAAGCCTTTAAATCTCATTCTTTCTTATATAACTTGCAACATAATATCATACTTAAATCTCAATTGAAAATCGTTAAATCAAAGCATAAATAGATGAGAACAAGCATGCACTTTAACACTTAAATCACTTTATAAATTCATAAACTCAAAACAAGATAGGTTGGATATGAAACCTAATTACAATTTATGTAAATTCAACTTTTAAACTATTTTTGGGTACAATAATGAAAGAGTATCCTTTTTCATAACCCCACATACCTTGATAGACTTGATTTGATGGATGAAAGATTGACCTTGAAAGCCATGGAGATGATCTTGAAATCTTTCTTGAGATTATTGGATGAGGGAACTTAAAATCTTGATCTTTCTTGAAGAAAAGTTGATGGAATGGATGATCTTTGGGAGGGATGATTATGGTTTGTTATTTGTGAGAAAAATTGTAGAATGAGAGAAAATAATGCCCCAATTAAAACCTTAGATCGTGTTTTTACGACCTGGGTTGAGGTGGGAAAAGACCCCAATGACCCTCTATCATCTAAACAAAAAATTTATAACCCGAATTAAGTTTTGAAGGCTCACTACGATGTGATGTAATCGCGCTGGCTTACTGCCTCACACAAAAAAATACCATAACTTCTCACTGGGGTATCAGATTAAGGCAAAATTAGTACCGTTGGAAAGATAACTCAATTATATACAATTAGGTATGTCTTTAGCTGAAAAATTCTACATACATCAAAAGTTATACACTTTTAAATTTGACTCTTGTAGAATTGAACATCAAATTTTAGATGAATCTAAGGTTCTTAGCTCAACTTGGCTCTAAGTGATTTCTATGAACACTCTTCACCTAATAATCACTTCACATAATAGGACAAAGGTCATGACATATGTACTTAAATTATGGATCAAGAACATGAAAAATATACCTTCATCGTGACACAATAATGTATCATCGCTATCCCTGACACGATGCGGTGGAATCACGTTGAGTTGCTGGAATTGAAATCCCAACATGGTCCAAACCTCATCCAAAAAATCAAAAACTTACCTGAGATATGCTACTTATACCACTGAACATGAATCAACTCAAAAACCATTATCTCAGAGCCTAGAAGGGTAAATTAAAAATCCTCGAAGTTACGAAGCCAAAAATAAGACTAAGTCTTTAACACTTAGCTAAGATTTTCAGGTTCTAAGCCCGTTAAGCATGTACTATAAGCTTAACTGAACTATGAAAAGTTTGAGGTATTACAATGCCTCTTAATATGGCCATCCTCCACCAATACTTTTCAATCTTCTCTATTGATGTACTTCACTTAGTAAAGATCACGAGGCCACCACTCCCTAGACTTGGACAACCTATACAACTTTTTATATATGTATTTCTCCTCTAAAGACACATTCAAGCTCTTGAAAGATGATGTCTTATCCATTGTAATTGCTAACTTAGCCTCTCTCCTAGGTAACTTATACTCTTCCTAATTCCTTTGCTTCTCCTCATCATCCCTGCTCTCTACAATCTTTTCCTAAGTCACCTTCTTAGTCTCCACCTTTGTTTTAACTTATTTATTCCACCATCAGTCCCCTTGGTGCTTTCCAGATCAACCTCTAAAGACACCCAGTACCTCTCCAACTGTCTCTTTGATTCAACTGGTAGTCGTCTCCTACTTACTATTCATATCCTCTCTACTCTCTCAAGCCTTTATTGTCGTCAACTTCTATCCAATATCCAAAGTACTAACCAAATTAAAGCTACCCCACTTAATCCTAGGACAATCCTCCAAACCCTTCTTCTTTCTGGACTTTTTTATTACCAAGTCCATCACCAAGAGTTTGTGTGAGGTTGAAAGGTTCTCGCTAGGTATGACTTTATAGTCTTTGTATATCATTCTATCAGCCTTCCTAAGGAGCAAAAAGTCTATTTATGTCTTGGCCACCAAACAATGAAAGGTAATAAAGTGATCCTCCTCCTCCAAAAAACTCAAATTTGTTACCCACAACCCAAATGCCCTAGAAAAATCCAAAAGTAAATCTCCCCTTTAATTCCCCCCCCCAAATCGAAACCTCCATAAACAACAACATAACCTCTCGATAAATACCTAATATTCTCATTGAAATTCCTTCCTATGAAAAGCTTCTCAATGCTCGGTACACCTCGCACCACGTTATCTAAAACCTCCCCAAAGCTCTTTTTCCTCCTCATCCAAGCCCGTTTGCAAAGGGTAGGCACTAATAACATTCAACATAGACCCTCTAATGACCAGCTTGATCGATATCAACCTATTATGAACCCCCTTAACCTACACTACCTACCTCCTAATCTCTTCATTTACTAAGATACCAACCCTATTCCTATGCCTCATTCTACCTGAGTATCACAACTTACACCTGTTCATATCCCTCGCCTTAGAACCTACCCATTTGATCTCCTGAACATAAGCTATACTAATCTTTCTCCTTATAAGAATCTTCACAAGCTCTATGGACTTACCTTAAAGAGTCACTATGTTATAAGACCTAATTCTCAACCAAGAGGCTCCCTCATCTTACTTAACCCTACTACCTCTCACCCTAACCTTGAAATCAACCCCACCCCAACACTAGACGTATACTCCGACCTCACCCTAGACTTATAACTCAACCCCAACCCCAACCCCGACCTATGACATGACCCTAGTTTACCATAAACTACCACAACCACAACTCAATGAGAAAAGAAAATAAGAAGACGTACTAATAGGTAAGGCTAAAAACAAATAGGTAAGACTAACATGACACAATGGTAATAATGAGTGAATCAAGATACAACAACATATGCCGAAATCAATAAATCTACAAAAAATTAACATGAATCAATAACATATTCCAAAAGCAATAAATCTATAGGAAATAAATAAGAATCAACAACGTATACCACAAGTAAGAAAACCAATATACTATGATGCAAGTTTTGATAAATAAAAAACCAATACCAAGGACTATACTACCCACAAAGAAGTAATCAAGAATAAAATAATAGAAATAGGCTAGAAATAGTGAACAAGCGAGTCGAGAATCGGACATTGTGTAAGACATGATGTATTTATTTGAATAAAGATAATGAATGATGATTTATATTTGGAGAAGTATAATTCTTATATATTTAAAAATAAATATTTGAGAGAGAAATTGATAGGAACATATATAAACATCAAATTACAAGAATTATTCAACAAGATTCTACTAATCTCTTTGAGTCTTCTAAGTCTATTCTTCTCATTCAAGAATATGAAGAGAAATATGAAAAGTACTGTGAAGAGAAGTGAGAAAGATGTGACAAGAGAGAGGGGGACATACGTCCAGTTCTCCATATGGCATCATCTGAGTGACATTGTCCTTAGGCTTGCTTCTCACAAAGCTACCCCTCATCCACCCACCCATTTTGCATGACACATGTTAGTTTTTAGTGTTGGGTGTTGTTGTATGTTTTGAGGTATGTGTGCTGTGTTATGATCACTAACCCTCAAAGTTCTATAACCCTCTCGCTCTCTCTCAAACCTTTTCTTTCTTTCTCTCGCTCTATTTTTATCTTTTGTATGCCTCCTACTTCTTGGTTTCTCTCTCTCCCTCCTTCTCTTGTATACCATAAATTAATTTACTCTTTCTTTGACCCCTTTCTTACTTTGTTGTTCTTCATTCAACTATCTATATATTTAGATAGAATTTATATCTCTTCTTTGTGAATTTTGATTCGTAGGGCAAGAAAGGTTGTGCTAATCTTTATTTGGGTTGTTCTCATTTTAAAAAAAAAAAAGAATTGGAGTTGGCAGCATTTTTGTGTTTTTTCTTAAAATTTAAATTTGAGTTGATTATTGTGTGCTTTATCGGTCATTTTGATGTGTATGTTGCTTTTTGATCTTTGGTGATTTTGAATTGAAATAGTTGAAGGGTTTTGCAAAGGGTTTTGATCATTGATGGTTTAATTCAGCTATTTTCCTTATCTGGATGAGTTTAAAATTAGGTTTTAACATTCCTTAATTGCAATTGTGTTGTTTTCTTTACCTGGTTGAATGTTAACTTAGGCTTTAACAACTCTTAAATTGCAATTTGTGTTGTTTCTTTATCTGATTGAATGTTAACTTGGTTTTAACGACTCTTTAATTGTAGTTGGGTTGTTTTCCTTATCTAGATGAATTATAACTCAACTTAATATAATTCTACCATTGCTTTAAGAAATTGGAAATAGACATTTCATCTTATCCTCTATTAATCCTTGTCTATAATCTACATGTACTTGCTATCGTTGTCTTATTCTCTTTATTTAACAAGATGTCAATGATGCCTCATCATATTCAGGTATGATTGTCATTAAGGAATAGAGTGAATTTTCTAATACATTCAATATGAAGATTCTTAGTAGCTCAATTGGTTGGCTACTAATACATCTAATACGAGGATTCCTAGTAGCTCAATTGGTTGGATACTGAACTTACACCTTGTTGGTGAAGGTTTGACTCCACACCTTGTAATCTACTCTTCCATTTCCTCTTTCCCTACCCCCTTTCTTAAAAAAAGCATTCAAATATTTGAATAAAAGATGAGTTGTCACCAAACCCAACTCCCCTCTACATTTTCTATTTTCGTACTTTATAAATATATTCCTCAACATCTCTCCCTAAATTGATGAACATGAAAGTACTAAAAATACAGATACATAATGGGAAATAGGGTATGTGGATGTATTAATGCATCCACTATAAAAAAGAACTTCTCTTTAAGCCAAGCTACAACAAGCCATACTAGGCGTTAGCTTAGAGATATGTGGGTTAAAGGAACCCCACAAACTAGAGAGTTTGTGAATTTTTTTTATTATCAGCAGTAGCTAGGTTCAGCTACTGCCTCACCGATTTCCAAGAAATAGGTTATTTCTGCAACAACATGCTCAACAAATGCTTATCGATTGCCAAAAGGAGGTGAAGAATTTCGAAAAACTGGCAGCTCAGCCTTCATCTCAAGCTTCATCCAACAGACGACCACAGACCCCTACATATCCTTTCAGGGTTCGTGATCTAATGATACTATCCAGGATCAGTGATCATCTTACCGGAAAGAAGAAAAAAGCCATTTCACATATTCCTTCTAGTCCATGGATCAGTTTCATTCATTTATTTCAACATGCACTTTCTAGATCTTTTTCCTTCATCACTAAATTGATTTATGTTTTTTTCCTTTTTTGATTTCAATCTTTGTTTATGTGGTTATGTTCTATGATTGAATTCTTAAGTCGTCGCTATATGAAGGACCAGGGATTATATCAATTCCACTTTTATATATAAGTCATATCAGGACTTTGGTATAAAAATAACATTGATTTTAGCTAATACTTCTGATCAAGTATGAGATAGGTTTAATCTCAAAATATTTACTGGGATAACCCAGTTAATTCATTGAACCAAATGATCCCTGAAATAATTTCTTTTTACACCTTACTCTAGTGAATTGCAACCCTTTTATGATTTTTGGTTAATTTCCACCAAGAATCATATTTACATGTAGCATTCAAGTAAATTAATGTGTGTTTCACTTTTTAACCGTCTGTACTAGCAATATTTTTGGTCCCTGTTTATGGGGTCAAATCAACACGTTCTAAGAAGAATGATTGGAATATCAATTTTATCGAAACAAACTATAAAAAATAATGTTTCTAGAGCAGAATCTTTCACAAATTCTAGGGTTTCACGTCTCTACCTAATCCCTCTTCCATGGCCACATATCTTTTCAGCTTAGGATGTCAGAAATATTTGTCTATGCAATGACTTTGATGATTGATAAGAGTATTAACTTGTTACAGTTAAAAGAAACAAGGAAGAAGAGCACTGAGGTAGAGGTGATCCCAAACAAGGACTCAGAAACAACACGTGAGGTAGGATGTGATCATGATTGAAGACTCGGATGATAAGTCCAAAACTATCTAATAATATGGTTAAAGCATATGATGTAGTTTCAGAGTTGTTTCTTGTTAATTATGGTTTTGAAGACTGTTATCAAAATGTTACTGAAGTGTTTTATTAAATATGAGGACAATATGATACAATTGTTTTTTTAGATCATCTAGGAGTACTATTAAACAAGGTTTGTCCCTTTATCCCTATGGATGTTTTGCTTTTCTGAAGGAAGTCAATTGTTACAGATTTAGCATATGTTGGTGATATAGTAATTGTTGTGTCTAGGGAATAGACGTAAATTGAAACCAATAGAAAACACTCGAGCATTCGGGTAGAAAATAAACAAAAAAGCTCAACATTTTACATGATAAAATTTATAG
Organism: Capsicum pubescens; assembly: GCA_030864215.1. Classification (NCBI taxonomy): domain Eukaryota; kingdom Viridiplantae; phylum Streptophyta; class Magnoliopsida; order Solanales; family Solanaceae; genus Capsicum; species Capsicum pubescens. The sequence continues at coordinate 142,466,066 of CM061539.1, read as the reverse complement.
CTTCTTATATGCAAATAGTTTAAATTTATTGTAGCCTACCTTTAATGATTTCTTCTTATTCTAAGTATAAGATGGTTGGGGATTACTTGAAAATTACGTACAGAGTTGATAAACTGTAAATCATATGGATTTTTTGCATTACTTCTTAATTGTAAAATCATTTGAGTAACATAATTTCCCTGCATGAAGGATTATTACTTAATATATGGATATTAGGCATTGTATTGATAAAAGGGAAATGATTAATTTCTGAATTATCCAGTTATTCCTAGGTTTCTTTGTAATTTGGGGCACACTAGCAACTTCAACTGTTAATTTACAAAAAAGAAATATTTAGGAAGGAAAAAAGGTTAATGATTTTTAATTAAACACTATTAGAAAGGAGTATTTCAATTTATTCTCTTCCCTAATGGTGCTTGTGTCACAACCCGGACCGAGACCCTGGCCGCGAGGAGCATTCCAAACCATGAAGGCCCGAGCGCCCTTCACTTTCTAGATATCATACATATGTTCACTTACTATAAAAGACAATGCGGAAATACATATCGATACAGAATCATGGTCAAATAATATAATTCAAAGGAACAATTAAAAATGAAATTCATAACTTCTAGCAACATCTAAAAACAGTCTACGAAATTTCCAATACATAGGAAGAAATATCTTGTCTAAAACTGGGACAAGTCCCCCAGTAGACCATAAACAGTAGTAAACAGCAAAATCTGAAAATCAGGCCTTCCAAAACAGAAAAGGTTCACCAACTACAATTTTTGACGCACTCAAACCTATTGCTGGACGGGACCCCGAGACTGTGCCCCAGATCCTAACATAAAGGGGGTCAATACATATGTACTTCTACACAGAGCAATACAAAATAATGTACTTTAATAAATAACATAAGTGAGAGCATTTCACCAAAACCCGATGCATGAAATAATTTTTAAAACACATGGGCAGTTTCATGTGATCTTAAACAAATTCTGTGAGTGCAATCCCGTTTCTTTGTTTTACTTCTTGTCTAGGTGGTACACCCTACATATATGAAAGTATCCAACGGGCCCTATGGGATCCTCCCTTAACTCGCGGCCAAGCTCTCAACTCAAGTTTGCCGCAAGGGTTGGAGTATCTAAATCTGATACGCCACAGGGCACTAGGCCAGTGTATAATCCCTTGTTGGGGATATAATAAACCTGTATCGGTAAAACACAGTTTTAGGAATGAATCATATGACTCATGCCTACTTCGGATAACCACCTAACTCTCTTGGTGCCCATTTTTAACCTGTTCTAAACATGCATCTTTCTGAATTCAAAATCTAAAAATCTGAATGAAATCTGACTTATGTTCTGTTCTTAGTCTATTATGGCTTTTTCTGATTTGGTATCATCATACCAAGATATGCAAGTCATATTTCTCATCCATACATTATCAAGTTACAACTCATTTCAAGCAAAATAATGTTTAGACCGCAAAATCAATCAATACAAGAGAGTTCTTGTTTTCAAAACATATTTCAAACTGTGTAGAGATTCTCTCTTTTCAACATTTCATCAACCATGTGGTGGTCAAGTATTTTTTGACAAACCATGAATCTCTTTAAAATCATCACTTCTCCTTTATATAAACAAGAAACACCCTCTCGTAAATTCATAATTAAGATCAAGTCTTAAACAATAGTAAAGATATTTGTAATATGCTTCTCAGTATGAAATTGAATAATTCATAACATATATAAAAACAAGGGGATTTATAACAAGAGAGGGATTATAATTCTTATCGCTCTCAATTAAAATTCAAAACATCAAACCACATGCATATATATATATATTATATATATATATAAACAAAATCGAGTTTAAGGGGTAAGGCCTCAAGACCAAAACATTATTGTCAAGAAGGATTCACAATGCATAATTGTAATTGTATATTCAAGACCCTTTTTGTAAATTTATGATTTCTCAATATTTAAACATAATTAAAATGATTTCACCATGCCCATGTAGTATAGTAAAATCCCACGTACCTTATGTAGTTAAATTTGAAAATTGGAACTCTAATCTTGACCCTTTTTCTTGAAATCTTGAACTTAGAGGAAACCCAAGTTTGATCTTGTTCTTGAGAGTGGAGAGGATTTGATATTTTTTAAAACTGATAAATATTGATTAATAACATTTAGAATATAATTTAATTAGTGTGAGAAGTTTCTGGGGAGGAAAAGTACCAAAATACCCCATTAAAACACACTTTTTGCGCCATTCGGCCTCAATTGACGGTTTGGTTGACCGACCGTCAGTATGGTGACTGACCATCACTCCAACCATTATTTCTTGGCCATAAAATAAGCTTACTACTTAATTATTGACGAGAAACTTGATGGTCCTTCACTGGCTTGACGTTCTGTCAGTTTGGCCATCGCACCTCGACATACTGACACCTCTCAGTAAAATGGGCATAACTTTTTATCCCGATATTGGATTAAGGCAAAACTGGTGGCGTTGGAAAGAATACTCAAATAAATTTCATTTTATATATAGTAGGCTCTCTAAATTATTATATACAAGAAGTTATATTCTATGGAAGTTCACCCAAGTTTAGACGTTCACTAAAATTTAATCGATAGGAAAATTTTCAACTCGTCTTTGGATTAAGGGAACTCTATGATCTCAATTCATGATAAACTAGATTCCCACACTATATAATTGATTAAAAAACTAAATTTGCATAGGATTTATTGGCTTTTGGAACTTTTACGCGTAGGAATGACGATTTACGTTCTAGCCCAAAATGCGGGTTGTTACATTATCCCCCCTTGGGATCATTTGTCCCCAAATAATGATTTGAGACTCAACAAGCACGATTTCAAGAACTAACGGGAAATAAAAGAGTCGTATGAGGTTTTTACCTTCTAAATCACCATCTATGTTTTCGAAGATAGTCGGTACCTCGTACGCATGTCATCTTCTGACGCCCACGTAGCTTTCTCAGTTTCTTGATTCTTCCACAACACCTTAACCGAAGCTATTTACTTACTTTTCAGCTTCTGAACTTTGCGATCCAAAATAGAAATGGGTTCTTTTTCATACTACAAGGAGTTCTTTACATTGATCTCCTCTTCAGGCAACACTAGGGAATGATCTCCAATGCACTTTTTCAACATGGACTCATGGAATACTAGATGAATAGAAGCCAGGCTTGATAGGCAACCCTAGGGGTGGGCATGGTATGGTACAATATGGTATTTTAAATTTTGGTATGGTAACTTCGGTTTTCGATATCTAAAATAACAATACCATTACCATACCAAATTAGTTCGGTATGGTTCAGTATTTTCAAATTCGGTTTCGGTATTTTATGGTATGGTAATTTGGTAACCATACTTTATTTGATTTCTAATTACATATATTCATATAAAAAAGGGAAAAGGCATCGTTTCCATCCCAAACTATACCCAAAAAGTCGAAGCCACACCTAAACTATACTAGTGACCTATTACATACCTAAACTATAAAAAAGTGAAACTATTTACACCCTGTCAGGCTACCACCACTTGCATGTGGTGTAGTGTTTTACACGCGCTGCCACGTCAGCACCACGTCAGTAAAAAGTATCACTTTTTTATAGTTAAGGTGTGTAATAGGTCACTTATATAGTTTAGGTGTGGATTCGACTTTTCGACTATAGTTTGGGGTGGAAACAATGCCTTTTCCCTTAATGTTTTTAGCCGTTTACTTTTGTTATTTAATAGGCTGGATGCGCCTAAAATAAGTGTAACACACGCGCCTTAGAATGGGGGTCGCGGGGAGGTAATAATATCACTTTTATAGAGTTAAGGTGTGTAATAGGTCACTTATATAATTTAGGTGTGGCTTAGACTTTTCTTGTATAGTATGGGGTGGAAATGATGCCTTTTCCCTATAAAAAACTATAACTTTAAATTTTAAAAACGTCTCAATCATGTTAGGCTAACAATTATCTTTGTTAATCAATTATACAAAAATAATATTTCAATCACGATTGAATAGTCCGAGATGCAAACTCTGAACAACAGTACCTAAACTTAAGCATAGTACTCCTAAATAATAAGCTTCCCAAAAAAATTATTTCTGAATAAAAGCTACTTTTGTGTTCAATTGGCTAATGGATGATATGTAAATATATTTAATAATCCTAAATATAATATATATATGTGTTTTATATGTTATTAACAAACTTCAGTGCATTATACGGTATTTTGGTATTTATTGCATAAATACCAAATACCATACCAAATGCCAAAATAATTTAAAATTCCTACCAAATACCATACCAAATACCATAACATCCATACCGCGGTATAAAAATTTTTGGTTTCGGTTTGGTATTCGGTTTATACCATACCATACCCACCCCTAGGCAACCCCATCGATCCTCTTCACAATCTGATACGGTCTTACGTAACAAGGACTAAACTTCCATTTCCTTCTAAATCGCATGACTCCCTTCATAGGGGAGACTTTAAGAAACACCCAATCACCAACCTCAAATTCCAACTCCCTTTTCCTAACATCGGCATAGGATTTATGGAAATTTTGAGCTATCTTAAGTTGTTCTCTAATGATCTTCAGCTTCTCTATTGCCTGATGAACAAGGTCAATCCCGAACAACCGGGTTTTACCCACTTCATACCACCCAATTGGTGATCTATATCTCCTCTCATAAAGTGCCTCAAAAGAAGCCATTTGAATTCTGGCATGGTAGCTATTGTTGTAGGTAATTCTATCAATGGAAAATGATCCACCCAACTACCTTTGAAGTCAATTACACAGGCTCTCAATATGTCTTCAAGTGTTTGAATGGCGTGTTCATCTTGCCTATTAGTCTGAGGGTGGAAGAAAGTACTCAGGTTCACTTGGGTACCCAAATCCCTCTGAAAAGACCACCAAAACTGCGAAGAGAATTGCGTACCTCGATAGGATATAATAGATATAGGAGCCCCATGCAAGCGAACTATTTCCTCAATGTACAACTTAGCATAATCATATCTCAAATAGTTAGTCCTCACAGGCAGAAAGTGAGCTGACTTGGTCATCCGGTCTACAATCACCCAGATAGAGTCATATTGGTTACGAGACTTCAGAAATGCCACCTGGCATCAAATGTTCCACCTTGACTTGTTGACAATTTAAACACTTAGAAATAAAATTATTAACATCACATTTCACATTGTTCCACTAATAAATTGTCTTAAGATCATGCTACATTTTTGTAGAGCCTGGGTGAACAACATACATTGAAGTGTGAGCCTCGCCAAGAATTCTTTCCCGTAATCTATCCATATTTGGAAAAAAGAGCCTACCTTGATACCTCAAAATCCTATCACCACCAATTTCAAATGCCATCACCTTCTGTTGACCGACATCATTCTTAATTTGCAACAAGATAGGATCTTCGACCTGCTTTTCTTTAACCTCAGCACAGAGGGAGGATTTAGCTATCTTATGAACAACCACTCCTTCATTTTTAGAATCCAGGAGTCGAACACCTAAATTTGCAAGACGATGAATATCTTTCACCATCTCTCTCTTTGCTTTCCTAACATAAGAAAGGTTACCCATTGACAACCTGCTAAGGGCATCGGTCACTACGTTTGCGTTGCCCGAATGATAGTGCAATCTCATATCATAATCTTTTATCAACTCTAACCACTGCCTCTGCTTGAGATTCAATTCTTTCTACAAAAAACATACTGTAAACTTGTATGGTCAGCAAATATATTAATATGTACACCATACAAATAATGGCGCCATATCTTAAGTGCAAACACCCCTGCTGCCAACTCCAAGTCATGGGTCGCGTAATTTCATTCGTGCACCTTCAACTTCCTAGATACATAAGCTACCACCTTACCATGCTATATAAGTACACACCCAAGTCCCACCCGAGATGCATCACAATATACAACAAAACCCTTTGTACCTTTAGGAAAAGTCAAAATAGGTGCGGTTGTCAATTTGTCTATCAATTTCTCAAAGCTATTATCAAAAGAGTCAGACCACACAGACTTTACCTTTTTCTACGTCAACTTGGTAAGTGGAGAAACTATGGAGGAAAATTTTTCTATGAACCTTATGTAATACCCTGCCAAACCCAAGAAGCTTTGAATATCGATTGAAATCATGGGTTTGGACCATTTTCTCACTGCCTTAACCTTTAGGGGGTCGACCTTAATCCCTTCACTAGAAAAAATATGACCAAGGATAGCAATAGCACTAATCCAGAATTTACACTTGGAAAATTTTGCATACAACTTATGATCTTTGAGGGTCTGAAGGATGGTTCGGAGGTGACTGGCATGCTTTTCCTCACTCTTAGAGTAAACCAAGATGTCATCAATAAAGACTATAACAAATAGGTCTAGCTACTGACGAGAAACCCTATTCATTAGATCTATGAAGGCCGCAAGGGCATTAGTCAATCCGAAGGACATAACTAAGAATTCATAATGACCATAACAGGTTCAAAAAGCTATATAAGGAATGTCAGCCTCTCTAACCTTCAACTGATGATACCCCGGACGAAGATCTATCTTAGAGAAACATTTAGCACCTTGGAGTTGATAAAATAAATCATTAATTCTGGGAAGAGGGCATTTTTTCTTAACCTTGACCTTATTTAGTTGATGGTAATCTATACACATACGGAGGGAGCCATCTTTCTTACGTACAAAAAGTATAGGTGCACCCTAGGGAGAAACACTAGGATGGATAAAGCCTTTATTTAGAAGATCTTTCAGTTGTTCTTTTAACTCTTTTAATTTTGTAGGAGCCATTCTATATGGTGGAATAGAAATAGGATGGTATCTAGAAACAAGTCAATGCAAAAATCTATCTCCCTATCAGGGGGTATACATGGGAAATCATCCAGAAAGACTTCTGGGAATTCATTAACTACAGGAACATACTTGAGGGAAGGACTTTTAGCAGTGGAATCTTTGACCCAAATAAGATGATACAAACAACCCTTGGAAATAAGCTTATAGGATCTGAGATAAGATATGAATTTCCCCTTAGGTGTAAAATAATACCCCTCCCATTCTATCATTGGTTCATTTGGAAAAGAGAAAGTAACTTTTTAGGTTTATAGTCTAGGGTGGCGTAGCCTGAGTGGATCTAATCCATTCCCAAAATAGCATCAAAGTCAATCATATCAAGCTCTGTAAGGTCTGACACAATATCATGATTACAAAAAGGCACCACACAATTTTTGTACACCCTTCTATCCACAATTGAGTCACCAACAGAAGTGAAAATAGAGCAAGGTTCAGGAATATTTTCAGGTTTGAAACAAAAACCAACAGCCACATAAGGGGTCACATAATACAAGTTAGACTTGGTATCAAGTAACACATACACATCATGGGAGAAAATCTGTAACATACCCGTGACCATATTTGGTGATGCCTCTGAATCATGGCTATTGTATAGAGCATACAGTCGATTGCGGCTTCTCCCGGTGACTAAAGTAACACCCTTTTATAATGGTGGTGGGGCTGAGTAATTTGCTTGAGACTTAGAACCTCTAAACCTCCCTCTAGCAGACGGGCAGTCTCTCTAAATGTGGTTTGGCAGGCCGCAAGCATAACACACTAACCTGCCAAACTGGCACTTCCTTAGATGATACTTTCCATATGAGTCACATCGAGGGTATGACCTGGAAGTCTAGGTCACACTCCCTTGTGAATGTATACCCAGTACCCTAGGCCCGCTATTAGCCAAAAAATAAAAAAATCGCTGATCCACTGAGAGCTTGGGCACTAGCAGTTGGATGGGCATTTCTCTAAAACTTTATTTTAGTCCACATATTTCCCCAATTACCACCCTGTTGTTGGATGTTATTCTAGTCTACAGATCTGGCCCTCTTAGCCTGCCTGTCTTTCTCCCTTGCTTAGGCAACCCTTTTCTTTTTTTCCTCAACCTATTTCATGTGAACGGATAATCTGGAGAAATCCATATCTCTATTTACCATTTCCCCTTTGCATTCCAATACCAACTCATCCGAGAGACCTAATGCAAACTTTCTCATGCGGGCTCTTATGTTACTTACCAATTTTAGGGCATAGCGGGATAACGGATTAAAATTTAATGTGTACTCTTTGACACTCATTTTCCCTTGTTTCAAGTTCATAAATTCTTCCGCCTTTGATTCCCTCAATTCCTAAGGAAAGAATCAATCCAGAAAGGCTTCCACAAAATCACCCCATATCGAAGGCTCAACATCACTACCCTTCGAATCCTCCAACTCATTATACCATTGATTTTCCACATCCTTCAGCTGGTAGGCTGCCAACTCCATACCTTCAACCTCATTCTCGTGCATAACTTTGAAAATATTTTCCAACTCGTCAATGAACCCTTAGGGGTCCTGTTCAACCTTTGTGCCAGTGAACATAGTTGGGTTCAGTCTCATGAATTGACCAAACCAAGTAATCTCAGACAAACCCGACACAGAACCCACATCTTTAGACCGACCGGTCTGAGAGGCTACCAACTGTGAAATTATATAGATGGACTGTCTGAACTCAGCATTCAAAACCACTCTCTGAGGAGGCCGGGGATGGTTAACATTGGTTCATGGAGCTCGAGGTGGACTGGTCAGAATCAAAGGAACTCCTAAAGTAGGAACAACCTCTGGGGTGTGAGCTTTGTTACGGGTCTACATCCCATGGGTAAGGCGGATCAACTTGGTCATTCTGTTCATTGGATTGACGGGGAGTCATTTTAACTTTCTGAAATACAAGAATCACTGATAAGAGGACATACAGACTCTATATCACAGACTAAATCATAAAAGAAGAGAGACATTCCTAAATGCTTTGTAGCCTCCCGTTTATAAGTTTGGCGCTCTACACACCTATATACAGGACTCTATCCGATGAGATTTCGCAGACACCCTAGGACCATGAACTGTTCTCTGATACCAAGTTTGTCAAGGCCCGAGTCAAGACCCTGGCTGCGACGAGCATCTCGAACCATGAAGGCCCGAGTGCCGTTCACTTTCTGGAAATCATGCACATGTTCACAAACTATAAAAGACAACGCAAAAATATATATCAATACGGAATCATAGTCAAATAATATAATTCAAAGGAATAGTTCAAAATGAAATTCATAAGTTCTAACAACATCTAACAACAGTCTGCGAAATCTCCAATACATAGGAACCAATATCTTGTCTAAAACTAGGACAATGCCCCCAGTAGACCATAAATAGAAGAAAACAACAAAATCTAAAAATCAGGCCTTCCGAAAAAGAGAAGGCTCACCAACTGATACTTATGACGCACTCAAGCCTATTGCTGGACGGGACCCCGGGACTGTGCCTCAGATCCTGAGATAAAGGGGGTCAATATATATGTACTGATATGCAGAGCAATGCAAAATAATGTACTTTAATAAATAACATAAGTTAGATCATTTCTCCAAAACCTGATGCATGAAATAATTATTTAAACACATGAGCATTTTTATGTGATCTTAAAGAAATTATGTGAGTGCAATCCCTTTTCTTTGTTTATTTCTGGGCTAGGTGGTACACCCTACATATCTGAAAGTATCCCAAGGGCCATATGGGATCCACCCTTAACTCGGTGGCCAAGCCCTCAACCCAAGTTTGCCCGCAAGGGTTGGAGTATCTAAATCTGATACGCCACAGGGGACTAGGCCAGTATATAATCCCTTTTTGGGGATATAATAAACTCGTATCGGCAAAACATAGTTTTGGGCATGAATCGTATGACTCATTACTACTAAGGGTAACCACCTAACTCTCTTGGTGCCCATTTTTAACCTCTTCTAAACATGCATCTTTCTGACTTTAAAATCTGAAAATCTGAATGAGATCTGACTTATGTTCTATTCTGAGTCTATTATAGCTTTATCTGATTTGGTATTGTCATACCAAGACTTGCAAGTCATATTTCTCAACCATACATTATCAAGTTACAACTCATTTCAAGCAAAACAATGTTTAGACCACCAAATCAATTAAACAATGTAAGAGAGTTCTTGTTTTCAAAACATATTTCAAACTATGTGGAGATTCTCTCTTTTCAACATTTCATCAATCATGTGGTGGTCAAGTATTTTGTGACTAACCATGCAAATCTCTAAAATCATCACTTCTCTTTTATATAAATAAGAAACACCCTCTCTTAAATTTGTAATTAAGATCAAGTCTTAAACAATAGTAAATACGTTTGTAACATGCTTCTCGGTATGAAATTGAATAATTCATAACATATAAAACAAGGGGATTTATAACAACAGAGGAATTATAATTCTTCTTTCTCTCAATTCAAATTCAAAACATCAAACCAAATACATACATACATACATACATACATATATATATATATATAAATATATATATATATAAACAAAATCGAGTTTAAGGGGTAAGGCCTCAAGACCAAAACATTATTGTCAAGAAGAATTCACAATGCATAATTGTAATTGTAAATTCATGATTTCTCAATATTTAAACATAAATTAAAATGATTTCACCATGCCCATGTAGTTTAGGAAAACCCCACGTACCTTATGTAGTTAAATTTGAAAATTGGAACTCTAATCTTGACCCTTTTTCTTGAAATTTTAAACTTAGAGGAAACCCTAGTTTGATCTTGTTCTTGAGAGTAGAGAGGATTTCATATATTGTAAAGATGATAAAGATTGATTAATAACTTTTAGAATGTAGTTTAATTCATGTGATAAGTTTCTGGGGAGGAAAAGTACCAAAATTCCTCGTTAAAAATGCACTTTTTGTGCGTTCGGCCTCAACTGACGGTTTGGTTGACCGACCAACCGTTAGTTCTTGGCCATAAAATAAGCTTACTGCTTAAGTCTTGACGGTAATCTTGACGGGCCATCACTGTCTTGATGGTCCGTCAATCTGGCTGTCACACCTCGACATACGGATACCTCTTAGTAAAATGGGCATAACTTTTTATTCCGATATCGGATTAAGGCAAAACCAGTGGTGTTGGAAAGAAGACTCAGAGAAATTTCATTTGATATATAGTAGTCCCTCTAAATCATTATATATAAGAAGTTATGGTCAATGTAAGTTGACCCATATTTAGACATTCACTAAAACTTAATCGATAGGAAAGTTTTCAACTCGTCTTTGGATTAAGGGACCTCTATATTCTCAATTCATGCTCAACTATATTTACACACTACATAATTGATTAAAATGCTAAATTTTCATAATATTTATTAGATTTTGGAACTTTTATGTGAAGGAATGACAGTTTACGTTCTAGCCCAAAATGCGAGTTGTTATTGTTTGGTTCGGTCATTTTTTTTTAAAAAAGGTAGGAATAAACTAAAAATATTTGATAAAAGCTCCTTTATTTTAGTGAATAAAAAGTTTTTGCAGGATAATGAAGATTCAATGGCTTAATTCTTATTATATCTTATATAAATGTATTGACTATGGTCAATCTGTTTCAACAGGAAATTTCTTACTTTTACGCAAAATTAATAAAATAAAATTGGCCAAAACTTCATTATTTTTAGTCATTTATTTTTTGCCTAAAAAGTGAAGTTCTTTTATTGTAAAAAAAATTAAAAAAATCATGTGAACAAAGAATATAATTGTACTATATTAGCATGAGACCATGCAGGAATAAAGGCTATCAAAGAGTCTAATTCATAAAGGTAATTAATATTACTAAATATATATATATATATGTTCGTCTTCCTCTTCCACAAAATGATAAACATGAAAGTCACAAAAATGAAGGGAAAAAATGGACAACAAATGTGTCCAAGTATCAATCCCAAACCATGAAAGCTCGAAACACCCTTCTCTATCTGGTAATCATGCACAACATTCATATAATAAAAGAAAATGTGGAAATATAATCGAATATGGAAACATGGTCATACTCTGAATTTAATTTAACAATGAAGGATAAAACCCCAATATCAACAAAACAACATCTGAACCAGTCTGCGAAATCTCTAATACATCTGAAAATGACAACTGTCTGAAACTGGGACAAGGCCCCCAGTGGACCTAAACCAAAATAAATAACATAATCTGAAAGACATAGGCCTTCTGGAATTAAGAAGGCTCACCAACTGCACACATCACTATTGTCTGAAAACTCTACGGCCTAGAAGGACCTTTGAATTGAGTTTTAGACCCTGGGAGGAAATGGAGGTCAGTACAAATGTACTGGTACGCAGAGAAAATCCAAAATAATCATTTATATTCAACATATATGAGAGAAATTTAAATTAGTTCATAAACATATCATATAGTAAGAAATTACATTGGCATTTTAAAAGACTCTGTGAAAACATCTGAAATCTGTGACACTCTTTGTCTTACTTATACGCTAGGTGGTGTACCCTACAATCTGTAATCCCATGGGCTATATGGGATCTACTATTAACTCGGAAGCCAATCCCCCAACCAAAGTGTGCCACAAGGGTCGGAGTCTCTGAATCTACTATGCTACACGTCCGTCGCCAGCGTACAATAATAATCTACCCGTTTCGGAAAATACGGTTTTAGGCTAAGAGTTACTTGAACTCATGACTTCTTTGGGTAACCACCTAACCCTCTTTATGTCCATTTTTAGTTCTTTAAACATGCATGCTCTGAAAACATACTCTGAAATCTTTAACTCTGTCATTGCATATACACATATATGGTATCGTCATACCATTGACTTGCAAGTTACATCTCTGAGTCACTAATAGTATATTATATTCACTGTTTTCAAAACATATGTTTAGAACCACCATATCAATAAATCATTTCAAGAACTCTTTCATTAAATACTCTAGTGAACACATGTATGCAAATCTCTTTGTCAACATTTCAATGATACAAGGTGGTCATGTCAAAGTCCCTAATCTCATGCAAATCTTTCTCTTTTAAATAAAACATATTTATATCAAGAAAATCCCTCTCATCAATCTCTAAATCATGCTCAGAATACTATGGTATTGAGTAAAATATTTTCAAGCCAAAAATCATGCATTTCAAATCATTCTCAATCGTTTCATAAACTCTAAATCACCAAAGAGAGGGATTTCAATGATAATGCTCTCAATCAAATTTTCAATATCATACATATGCATATAGATGTAAATCAATTTAGGGGGAAAGGCCTAAAGACCAAATCACAATACAATTAAACATTCATCAAGCATAATAAAGTCATGTATTCCAAAACCTTTTTTTAAAATTCATTCTTGATAGATCTTTAAATCATACTTGAATATTTCAACAAGCCCATGTAGTTTTAGGATAAACCCTACATACCTTAAATTATAAAATCTAAAAGATGAAACCTAGATCTTGATTTGTTTCTTGGAGATATTGAACTTAAGGCTTGATTTTCTTGAATTTCTTGTTCTTGGAGAAAACCCTAATTTGATCTTATTTTGAGAGTGAAGAGGAAATTTTTGATGTTGTAAAACTGATAGTGATTGATTAATAATGCTTAAGGAGTGATTTAATTCATGTGAAAGGTTTTTGGAGTGAGGGAAAGACCAAAATACACCTAAGGAACCCAAAAAAATCGTATAATTGCATCAGTTGAAGACCAGGATTGACGGGCCGTCACTCAGGTGATAAGTCGCCACCCAGGTCGTCACTTTTGGGATGGTTTTCATGATTCACTGCCTTAGGCTGATGACCAGGTCTGACGGGCCATCACACAGCTGATAAGTCGTCAGCCTCGTCGTCACGTTTTGGCAGACAGACACTTCGAAGTAAAATGAGCATAACTTTCTACTCCGATACCAGATTAAAGAAAAATCAGTGGAGTTGGAAAGAGAACTCAAATAACTTTCATTTGATATATAGTAGGCCACCCATTTACTCATATACAAGGATTTATGGTCAATTGAATTTGATCCAAGTTTTGACACTCACTAAAACTTGAACGATAGGAAAGTTTTCAACTAGTCCTTGAGTTAAGGGACCTCTATGATCTCGACTCATGCTAAACTAAATTCACACACTATATAATTGATTAAAACACTATATGTACATTGAAATTATGGCTTTTGGAACATCTACGCGAAGGAATGACGGTTTTCATTCTAGCCCGAAATGCGGGGTGTTACAGGGATTATATCAATCCCATCTTTTATATACTCATGAGATAAGTAATATTGCAAGATTTCTTAAAAATATAATTCTAATTTTAAATAGTATTTCTAACCAAACACCAGATATATAGATTTAATCTTAATATCCGTACGAGGTAATATTCTTTTTCAATTCCTTACAAATTGAATACAAGAAAATAACACTTTCAGAAATTTTATGTGTAATTTTCCCCCTTTTTGTATATATTTGTCATCCTCTCCTCAAAATGATTGAACACCACTAAAAATAATGTATTAAGTGAAATTGATCCCTAGATCTCAAGATAAATAGTTCAATTTTAATCAAGTGCATAATTTATAGCATGTTGGACAAACTTGTAAGAATTAGCTTATTTTGAAAAATATTTTTCAAAAAAAGTACTTTTGGTGAGAAGTAATTTTTTGGTCCTATAAAGTTAAAAAATAATTTAGACCAATATTACTAATTAGTGTTTGACCAAACTTCTCAAAAGTGTTATTTTGAAAATGGAAAAGTGGCAAATATAATACGAAGTGGGTGGAGGTTCTGTACTCTCCTGGTGCATATTAACCTAACGCGTGCCTGCCATGGGTAGGAGACCAAAGAACATAATGCTGCAGGAAAATTTCACACAAGCTTACCAGTTATGAAATCTGAAGTCAAATCTGTCGGAGCAATCTCAACTTTCTGAGGTACCTTCGGGAAAATCCAATGTAACAGTAACGGGAACGAAGCAACTGGTTGATCTGAGAGCTTCTTCTCGGGTGAATTTGACTATGATTTCAAAGGAAACTATGCTGGTAAAGGGAGATACTCCGATAAATTAAAGGAGCAGGTGCAGTAATGAACTGATAAAATTGCATCAGCTTGGAAGCCTTATCCTGTACGTGAGCTGCAATAACCAACGTCAGCTCAATTCGGGGAAAAATTTAATATATCAAAAATTGCTAACACCGGGTTCAAATTAGAATTTGTCAACACTGTTAGGATCGATTAGCAATTCACACACACTAAATCTATGGAGAGGATGAAGAAAACTTGAGAGAGTTCTTGACGAGAGAGAGAGGTAATTTCGTGGTAACAGCCGTGGGTAATCTCCACGGCGGACACGCTATTTATATTAATGACTTGGAGTATGTACAATTACACAGAGAATGAGAATAAAAGGTACAGCCTAAAATTTGGGTCGGGGATCCGCCCCCCACACCCCCCGACAACCTCACCGCAGAGGTTGAACCGCGTGAACATTAATATATAACAGTACGTCACATATTAATCATGCTTCACAACCTAATAATTCTCCCACTTGGAGACTGATTCTTTCATCCAAGAATTATATTCTCAAAAAAATAAAAATATTCCTCCATTATCAATATGTTCTCCACACCGCAACATCTGTAGACACAACTACAGAAAGCCGACTAAGGTTTTGCACAACCTTAGTTTACCAATATCAACACATTTAGTCTACATGTATGCTGGATTCTTTGTACCCTCTATCTTTTCCAAACACATATCACCTTCTTCCACTATCCTGCGAGTGAAATGGTACCGTCTTCTAATGTGCTTCATCTTCGAATGATAGACCGGGTTCTTCACCAACTGTATGAAACTCTGGCTATCTGTGTAAAGAATCTTCTTAAGCTTCTTATTACCCAGTTCTTCCAGATAATCTACCAGCCATATCATCTCCTTTCCAGCTTTAACTATTGCCACATACTCAGCCTCAGTAGATGAAAGAGCAATGCACTTCTGAAGCCTGGACATCCAACTCAGTGCTGTACCACCTACGGTGTAAAGGTATCCATAGGTGATCATGATTGAGTCTATATCCCCACCAAGATCAACATCAACAAAACCTTGCAGAATCACTTCACCATTGCCAAAACAAAGTGAAGTATTGGATGTACCTTTCAGATATCTTAGAATCCACTTCATAGCTTCCCAATGCTCTTTTCTGGGGTTTGACATGTACCTTCTAACAACTCCCACTGCATGTGCTATGTCAGATCTAGTGCATACCATAACATACATCAGACTCCCAATTGCAGAAGCATACAGAACAAGTGCCATGTGTTCCCACTCCTAAGCTGTCTTCGGTGACTGCTCCTTTGACAATTTTATGTGATTTTCCAATGGAGTAGTCCTGGGTTTAGCATCATTAAATCTGAATCTGGACAACACTTTCTCGACGTACTGCTCTTGGGATAGATTCAAAGTGCTAGCAGATCTATCCCGAGAAATTCTCATCCCAAGAATCTGCTTCGCTGCACCTAAATCTTTTATCTCAAACTCAAAAGATAGGCTTTCCTTCAGAGAGTTTATCTCCTTTATACTGGATCCTGCAATCAACATATCATCCACATACAAGAGTAAAAATACATAAGAATCAGTGTATTTCTTGAAGTAGCAACACTGATCCTTTTTACTCCTGGGGAAGCCACTCTTGCTCATAAAGTAGTCAAACTTTTTGTACCACTGTCTAGGTGCTTGCTTCAGCCCATACAAGCTCATGTTGAGCTTCCAAACCATGTGGAACTAAAAACCCCTCTGGCTGATGCATATAGATTTCCTTGTCCAAATCTCTATGTAAAAATGCAGTCTTTACATCTATTTTCTCAAGATGCAAATTCTCCGATGCAACAATGCTCAATAAACTTTGGATAGTAGTTAATTTCACAACAGGAGAAAATATTTCAGCATAATCAATACCTTTCCTTTGTGAATATCCTTTAACTACCAACCGAGCCCTGAACCTTCTTTTGCCATCTGGTTCTGCCTTGATTCTGAACACCCACTTGTTCAACAAAGATCTCTTCCCTGCAAGTAACTCAGTTAACATCCACGTATTATTCTTCTCAAGTGATATCATCTCATCATCCATGTCTTTCTCCCACTTGATTGAATTCTCCACCTGCAGGGCCTCAACAACAGACTCTAGTTCCCCTTTATTAGTCAGTAACAGATAATGTAATGATGGTGATTACCTATTTGGTGATCTAATGGTCCTGGATGATCTCCTCTCAGTCTGCTAAGGTGTCACTTATTCCACCTCTAGTTCCTCAACGATAGTCTCTGGAGTTTTTTGAGTATCTGCTGCAACATCTTTAGGTGTACTCTTCGGCAACTCAAGCTCAACTCCTACTTGCTTTGTAGTTTCTTGAACCTTTTTCTCTCTGTCCTTGTAAAAGACATTTTCATCAAATGTCACATCACAATGTCTTAGGATCTTCTTATTCCTGTCATCCCAAAACCTGTACCCAAACATGTCAAAATGATAACCTATAAAGTAGCACTTTATAGCTTTAGCATCAAGCTTATCTCTATTCTCTGGATCAACATAAACATAAGCAGTGCAACCAAAGGTTCTCAAGTGAGAATACTTGATCTCTTTTCCTAGCCATTCTTCTTCAGGAATATTGAACCCCAGAGGAACTGATGGTCCCCTATTGATCAATTATGCAGCTGTGCTCACAGCATCTTCCCAAAACATTTTAGGCAGCCCACAGTGTATCCTCATGCTCCTTCCATTCTCATTCAATGTTCTGTTCATCCTTTCAGCAACTCAATTCTGCCTTGCCTTCCCAGGAACTGTCCTCATCAATCTGATTCCCTCAGCTGCAGAGAATTGTTTGAATTCTGACTTGTCATATTATCCTTCATTATCAGACCTCAGGCATTTGATTTTCAAGCCAGTCTAATTTTCAACTTTCTCTTTTCACCTTTTGAAAGTAGCAAACACATCTGACTTATGTTTCAAGAAGTAAACCCATACCTTCCTGCTGAAATTATCAATGAAGGTGACATAGAATCTGGATCCACCAAGTGATGAAATAAGAGATGGTCCCCAAACATATGTATGGACCATTTCTATCCGTACTTGCTTTGGCTCTCTCACAGTCTTCGTGAAGCTTACTCGCTTCTGTTTACCCATAACCCAACTCTCACAAAGACCCATATTAACAGATTTCAGCCCCTCTAAAGCTCCTTTTGCAGCCAACATCATTATTCTTTTGGCACTCATGTGTCCAAGTCTGTTGTGCCACAGACATGAATCGGAAGCACCCACAGCAACAGCAACCATGTTTATACACCCTGAAGTGGTGTACAAAGTTCCATATTTTGTGCCACGTGTTACAACCATAGCACCCTTCACAATCTTCCACGAACCTTTCCCAAACTCTGTTGCGTAGCCTATGCTATCCAACTGACCAAAAGAGATCAGATTCTTCTTGAGACCAAGAATATATCTGACATCCTCCAATGTCCACTGGTTTCCTGCTGGAGTTTTTATGAAGACATCCCCCTTTCCTTCAATCGCCCATGGCTTGTTGTCAGCAAGTTACACCTTTCCAAAATTTCCAGACTTGAAGTTTTGGAACAATTTTTTGCTAGGAGATGAATGAAAAGATGCACCAAAATCCAATATCTAGGATTCAACCGGGCTATCCACACTAAGGATTAGAGCATCCCCAATGTCTTCTGTTGAATTAACAGAATCATTATCATCTCCAGATTTTTGATTCTTCTTCTTCTTCTTGGGTTTTTTGCACTCTGTTCAAAAGTGTTCTTTCTCTCCACAATTCCAATATGTGGCGTTGGATTTTTGTGGAGATTTTCCACGATTCTTCGATTTTGATATGTCATGTGTATTCTGACCCCTCGATTGGTCTCTCCCCCTTCGGTCAACACTGAGAGCATGACCAGATGATTCCCCAATTTCTCATTTGCGAATGCTTTCGCTAAGAACAACATCTCGTATTTCATCAAGCTTCAGTTTCTCAGATCCACGGGAACTGCTAATCGCAGAAACAACAGTATCCCAAGACTCGAGCAGAGATGACATCAAAATCAGTGCTTTAATTTTATCTTCAAAATTAATATCCACTGAACACAGTTAACTAACAATCATATTGAATTCGTTTATATAATTAGCAACAGATCCATTCTCAGGCATCTGTATATTGAACAATCTACACATCAAATATACCTTGTTCATCACAGATGACTTTTCGTACATATTTGATAGTGCCTTCAACATATCGGATATGGTTTTCTCCTTGACGATGTTGAACGCCACATTTCTTGACAAAGTCAACTGGATTATCTCTAGAGCCTGTCAATCCTTGAGCTTCCAGTCCTCCTCCTTCATGGACTCCGGCTTCACCCCGATCAAGGGTTCGTGAAGATCTTTCTGGTACAGATAGTCTTCGATCTGCATCTTCCAAAAACCAAAATTGAATCTTTCAAACTTCGATCCTTCCATCTTCAGTGATCGTGATGAATCTCCCAAGCTTTGATACCAATTGTTAGGATCGATTAACAGTTTACACACACTAAATCTATGGAGAGGATGAAGAAAACTTGAGAGAGTTCTTGACGAGAGAGAGAGGTAATTTCGTGGTAACACCCATGGGTAGCCTCCACGGCAGACAGGCTATTTATATTATCAAATTGGAGTATGTACAATTACATAGAGAATGAGAATAAAAGTTACAGCCTAAAATTTGGGTCGAGGCTCCGCCCCCACACCCCACGACAACCTCACCACGGAGGTTGAACCGCGTGAACATTAACATATAACAGTACGTCACATATTAATCAGGATCCACAACCTAACAAACACTCCACCACAAACCTTGTTGATAGGCCTAGGAGGTTCCTTGATATCAAGACTCGAGCTAAGGTTCAGAGCTGGTCAATTCACAAATCTGAATGTTAAGGATGCAACTGAAATGGTCAAAACGTTTAAAGTACCAAACATGCAATTTAGGCATTCCATTATCTCATGGAAAAGTTCCAAATGTCAGCAGAAGAAGAAGATTTCACTAAGCTAAAAGACAACAACGGTCATTTCTATGTTGCTCACTTGCCTTACCAACAATGTAACTGTTCCTTAAAATGTATATGAAGGAGTAAACCCATTTTCCCAAACTTGCTTAGCATAAAAGTACCAATCCTCCAGGTAGAAGTACATATCATTTGTATGAAATCTTCCAGGTAGAAGTGCATATCTTTTGCATTTTCTTCATGCCTTATTTCATGATTTAAACAAAAAATATCTCTTTTTTTCTGATTGACATGAGATATGTTGCTAAATTTTCTGTAACTGAGAATCTACGTTATTGATTATTCATCCACAATAAGTGCTCAATCTCCATAAATTGCCATTAATTGGAGCTAAGCTCAGCTAGAGAGAGAGCAAGATTGATTTGCATTGAAGAAAAAATATACAGTTATATCAAGTGCAATGATTACAGAGTATATGTGCACACATTCTAATCCAGGTTATATACAGAGGGATGTTGTATATAATTTTATGCATAAAACAAAAGAGGGGTTCTTTTGCATATCCAGTAGTTACATAAAGCTACTGACTGTTTTTGTTCTTTTTGAACTTTCAAGGACATCTACTGCTCATGGTTTTAATAGTAGTGACAGTGTAATTGTCCCTCCAAAAATGCCAAATCTGCCCATTTGTATTAGTAAAGCTGTGTTTGAAGACATAAACTTTATTTAACCTTCAGCGTTGTTCTTATTTACCATTGGCTCTGAGATAGAAACCATATCCAATTTGTATTTGTTCACCATTCTTTTAAGTCTATGAAAGGCGACTTTTCTAGATCTCACCCCTCTTATGTGACATATAATTGCACTACTCAGAATGAAACAATTAAAGATTGGTGGTTTTGTTTCCAATACATTGACCTAGTCTTCAGCTATGGAGTTGGATTACCTTCCCTTCTTTTGAAAAATCACTTGTTGGATCAAACAGAGGAAATGATCATTTAAATTTCTGTCACCAATTAATTCTCATTGCCTCGAAAGGGAAGCTATTCTTTTATTGCCATGAGATATAATGCTAAATCTTCTGAAATTAAAAATTGACATTATTGGGAAGAAATATTAAACACTGGCTTGAAAGCTCATGCTAGTGCAATTAATTACGGGATATTATTAGTCATTAAAGATTTATTCTTAGCTTTCATCTTCGATCAACAACTAGTATTACATAGTTATGTTGTGCGATATCTCATTTGTCCTTCTCTGGGATGCTCGATTGGCCCATACTTCTTATATCATAGTGTTTAGAAGAACATTTTCACTAGGTACTTGCTTCTTCCTGGAAAAAAGGAAAGTTTTCTTTGTCATGAGTGCCATACAATCTTGTTTAAACAATTATTGAGAACCTAATCTATCATTTTTTTTCTATCCATCTTGCTTGCTATTACTAATTTAACACAATTAGTGATATAGCTGCAACATTTTTTGTAACTGTATTATCATTTTAAGAAACCAATCCTGAAGTAGGTTACCATTGAAGACCAAAGGTAACACATGTACGTGGAATATCAATTACTTAAGGGAGGATCCAATATATATATAACTAATCTGATGGGTACTATGAAGTTTTGATGATTGACAACGTGATATAAAACATGTCAGTCAAGTTGGTTCACAGACACACTGTCTTATGTAGCTGAACTTATAGAAAAATCATCGATGATTAAAGACAAGGGTGCAAGAAATCAAGGACCAAATGAGTTGTTAATTCTGATAAACTCAAGGAAATAAATATATGTTAATTTGAAGAAGTTGAATTTGATTCAAACACTTAATGATAAGGGAAAACAAGTTGAGTTGAAAAAGGAGTCCTATGGGAAGAAGGAGTTTCACTTCTAAGCATATTTTGAAGAGTCCTATGTGTAGAAGGAGAAAGATTTTGAAGATTGAAGAATTCTACGCCAGATAGGAAACATGCAAATTAAAGGACTCTTTGTTAGATCAAACAAGTTTTTGATGACTGACACATGAATGAACCATGTTACTCAAGCTGGTCCAAGCATAGGGAGACAGGTTTCAGTTTTCACTGGAAGGTTCAGTCAAGATTGCTTAAAGTCAGGAATGGATAAACAAGCCTAATTCTGATATACTCAAATGATTAATCACGAGTGATAAAGAAGAAGTTGTATTTGAATACAACACATTAAGATAAGCTGAATAAAGAGTTTCACTCAGATGAGGATATCAAGTTGAAGAAGGAGTTTTACCTATGCAAGGAGTTTGATTTAATAAAGGACTTTTACTGGATAACAAACTCTGATGAGTTTAGTGATTGTCTCAATAAAGGAGTCTCATCCACTGAAGGACTTTGAATTGTGGTTAACAGAGAAAGTAATTGACATAATCACTCACGCACTTATAAAGCTGAAAATAGCAATTGACAGATTGACAAAGTTCTACTCAATCACTGAAGAGACATATTAAAGAACCCGTTCCTAAGTATAGAATCTAGCTAAGAGTTTTAGATTTTATTCTTAGGAGCTATTCATTGTGTTTGAACTATTTATGTAATAGTGTGTTATAAACTGAACTAGGAGCTAGTCTACGAGTTGGGAAAACTTAGAGACTTTGGGAACGCATACCTTGGGTGGTGTGTGTGTAGTTAGGAATTAGAGTTTATAATTTCTAGTTGTGTAGTTAGGAATTAGGGTTTATAATTTCTAGGTTATAGATTTGTAATTAGTTGTTGAGACTTGTTGAAGATAATGATAATATTACTTATAGATAAGCTCTAGTTGTTAGTGATAAGCTTCAGTAGTTAATATCATGTTACTAGTAGAGTTCATGTTACAACAGAACTCTAATCTTAGCTAGTTTAAAACTTGTACTAGAACTCTAGTGTATGTATGAGTTTAGTGTACTGTGTGTATACAAATACACTACTGATGTACTATGTAAAATTAATCAATATAAAAATCTTTCTCTTCTACATAGCATTAGATTTTCACATGGTATCAGAGCTCTAAGATTTCTTCCGCTAACTAATTCAATGATTGCTAAAACAGTCCTATTCCAAAATGGCATCAGCCTCAAACTTACTCTCAACTTCCTCACTGCACCACCTCATTGCTTCTATTCCTATTAAGCATAAACCATCAAATTATCTAATATGGAGAACTCAAATTTTGTAGCTTATTCAAGTTATGAGATTAAACTATCTCATCAAGGATGAGTCCAAGGCAGAAACCACTGATGAAACTGTTTCTAGCAGTGACAAAAACAGTGGTAAAACAACTAACAATAGCAGTGACATCGATGATTAGGATGAGAAGGATGTGTTATTGAGTAGTTGGATATCTGGTACATTATCCAAAGAAACCATGTACCTCATTGTAGGTTGTAAAACTGCCAGGGAAATATGGGAAATCTTGGATGAAACATACCTCTAAGCCACTAAGGACAAAGAGTTCCAATTGAAGCAACAACTTTAAACTATTAGACTTGGGTCTAAGTCTACTTATGAGTTCTTGAAGGAGTTCAAAGGCATATGTGATGGTTTAGCAGCCCTACACAAGCCAGTGGATGAGGACAGTAAAGTAATCATTTTTTCCAGAGGGCTACGACCCAAGTACAAGACATTCAAGATTGTTATGCTTGGTAAGACTCCCTATCCAACTCTAAACCAATTATTTAATGCTTTGACAGGTTTTGATCTCAGAGAAGATGATGGACAAGAACCTCAACAAATCAACTGCAATAATGCTTTCACTGTACAATAGGTCAATCATGGCAAGCAAAACAACTATAGGGGTAGAGGATACTTCTATATAGGTAGAGAAAACATAATCTACAACTCAAGAGGAAGGGGTTTTAGAGAAGTTGAACAAAGATCTAACCAACAACCTACTCAAAATAGTGCAACTCCCTCAAAAGAGAAGCAAGACTCTGCTGCTTATCAGATCTATGGGAGAAAAAACCACAATGCACTCAAATGTTTCTATAGATGGGATTTTTCATACCAAGCTAAAGATGACTTGCCTAAAGCCTTAGCATCTATCAACTTAAATGATCCCGACAATGTAGACAATGCAGTCTATGTGAATTCTGGAGCAAGTACTCATGTGACAAACTCCTCAGGTAAACTATCTAATCTAAAACCTTACGAAGTATGTGATAAGATAGTAGTTGGTAATGAAATGAACTCAATATTACACACATTGGTAGTGGTAGTGTATCTATCTTAAAATTGAAAGAGGTACTAATTGTTCCTGAAATTAAGAAGAAACTATTATCAATAAGTAAGCTTACCAAAGATAATTATTGTACAATTGATCTTGATGAATTAACTTTTGATGTAAAGGACAAGAAAATAGGGAAGCAGTTAGCCTAGGGATCTAGAAGGGGAGATATTTATGCATTGGATGGCAATAATCCACTAGCATTGACAACAACACAGACAAGAAGAAGTAGTTTTAGTTCTAGTGATGTTTGGTATGCCCGACTTGGACATCCAAATTCTAAGTATTTAGAAGTTTTAGGCAGAAATAAGTGTATCAATATCACTTGTTAGAATAACAACCCTACTGTTTGTGTTAGTTATCAAATCGGTAAAGGTTGTAAATTACCTTTTGATTTGAAAAATAAAGTTTAAAAATAACCTTTTCTAAAAGTTCATTGTGATATATGGGATCCTGCACCTGTTGAGTCTTCACAATATATGAGATTTTATGCACTGTTTGTGAATGATCATTGTAGATACACATGGCTTTATCCATTAAGAAGAAAATTAGACTTCTTTGAAGTGTTTATTAAGTTCCAAAAGATGGTTAAAAAATAGTTCACTAAAAGCATTAAAATATTCCAATGCGATGGAGGTGGTGAATTCTCTAGTTCATAAATCATTAATCACTTGGAAAATTGTTGAATTGTTAGACACATTTCTTGTCCAAATACACCTGAGCAAAATGGTATTACAGAAAGGAAACATAGACATGTGGTAGAAACTGGTCTAACTCTATTGTTCCATGCTAAATTGCCTTTGTTTCTATAGACAGAAGCCTTCCTTACAACTGTTTTTCTAATAAATAGACTACCATCTTCAACTCTTAAGAAGGAAATACTTTTTCATAAGCTTCATGGAACACACCCAGACTATAATAGCTTGAAAGTATTTGGGTGTAGGTGTTTTCTTTACATCAAAGAAAGCAGCAAGTTCTCTCCAAAGACATATCCATGTGTTTTCATTGGCTATAGCAGCCTCCAAAAGGGATACAGATGTTACTATCCATCCACAAGAAGGGTATTCATATCAAGACATATTGTCTTTGATGAACTAACTCTACCTTATGTGCATGAAAATAACAACACTTCTACAGGATCAACTCATTTTACCATATTTTTTTAACTTTTCTCAGAAGACAAGGAAGCAAGCGGTTCATTGGCAAGTCAGAATTCTGACTCATCAAATCCTTCTACTGTAGCTACTTTCGATAACACTTCAAGGGAAGTGATATCAGCTACACCAACACTTGAAGTACTAGCACCGAAGGAGTCTCAACATGACACTACGAAATTACCAATTCCTACAAAAGATCAATCTATGACAATCTCTTCTAATGAGGTGTATGTAGAGGACAAGGTGCAAATGAGTGATCACCAAAAATTGCCAAAAAAGTCCCACATTATAGATCTAAAGGGAATTCAATAAATTCAATGTGAGGTTGATTCCTTAAAGTTTTTCCCTGATCAAGAATCAACTCAGGAACCTATTTTAGCTCCAACTGCACTAGTAGAGCATGCTATGATTACTAGGTCAAAAGGTAAGAATCTCTCTTTGTCTCATACTTCTTTATCTGCAGACAGGTTCAACACTGCACTAAGTGAACCTAATTCACTCAAAGAAGCACTTGGCTCTTCGCAATAGTCAACATCTATGCAGGAAGAATTACAAGCACTGCATGAAAATGAGACTTGGATTCTTATTCCTAGGACTGCCAAGATGAATGTAATAGGCACTAAATGGGTGTATAAAACCAAAATGAGGCGAGATGGATCAATTGAAAGATATAAATCCAAGTTAGTTGCAAAGGGTTACTCACGTCTTGAACGGACAGACTTTGAAGAAACTTTCAGCCCTGTCGTAAAGGAAACTACCATCAGAGTTGTCCTATCTATTGTAGTCACTCAACATTGGTCTATTAAACAACTAGATGTTAAAAATTCTTTCCTACATGGACATCTTCTAGAGGAGGTTTATATGAGTCAACCACCAGGTTTTGTTGATAACAGGTATCCAGGACATGTCTGTTTGCTGAAAAAGACATTATATGGCCTAAAATAGGCTACTAGAGCCTAGTTTGAAAGATTCAGCATATACCTCCTCAATATTGGGTTCAAGTGCAGTAGAGATGAATCATTGCTATTCACTTTTCATAGCTCAATAGGAACTATATTACTACTATTATATGTGGATGACATAATTATGATAGGAAATAACTCGTCTGATGAATGAAGTTGTGAAGAAGCTGAGCACAGAATTTGCCATGAAAGACCTTGGGCAGCTGAGTTTCTTTCTCGGAGTTGAACTTACCTATTTTCCAAATGGAATTCACTTAATTCAAAGCAAGTATGCATATGATCTACTCTAGAAGATGGACATGACAAATGCAAAGGCAGTACATACTCCCTTTGCTCAAAAACATTACTTACAGAAGGCAACTGGAATAACAGTTGATCCATCAGTGTATAGAAGCATTGTAGGGAGTCTACAATGCTTGACACTGACCAGACCAGATTAACCTATTTTGTAAACCTTGCAAGTCAATTCATGCAGAGTCCTAACTCTATGCATCTTCAAGCTGTGAAAAGGATACTCAAATATATTAAAGGAACCATCACTCATGGTCTATGCATTACCTCCCTGTCCTTACTTAAGTTATATGTTTTTTTAGACGTTGATTGGGTAAGGTGTGAAACCATAAAAAGATCCACCACTGGTTACAACATGTATCTTGGTGCAAATTGTGTATCATGGTCCTCTAAAAAATAGAATAAAGTTGCAAGATCAAGTACAGAAGCTGAGTATAAGGCAGTAGCTTCTGCAATAGCTGAGCCTACATGGTTGACTTATATACTGCAGGATATTGGTATACGCATCAAGTCAGCTCCCACACTATTTTGTGACAACTTAAGTGTACTATACATGTCTACTGATCTAGTTTTGTGTGCCTGAACTAAACACATTGAGCTAGATTATTATTTTGTCAGAGAAAAAAAGGCTCAAGGATAGCTAGTCACTCACTTTATGAGATCAAGAGATCACCGAGCTGATATTCATACTAAGGATTTAGCAAAGGACTCATTCATATTTTTAGAGACAAGCTAAGAGTGATCAAATCACCTTCAATTAGCTTAAGGGGAAGTATGGAAGATAATGATGAGATTACTTAGAAATAAGCTCTAGTTGTTAGTGATAAGCTTCAGTAGTGAATATCATATTACTAGTAAAGTTCATGTTATAACAAAACTCTAAACTTAGCTAGTTTAAAACTTGTACTAGGACTCTTGTATATATATGAGTCTAGTGTACTATGTGTATATAAATACACTGCTGATGTACTATGTAAAATTAATCAATATACAAATCTTTCTCTTCTACATAGAATCAGATTTTCACATAACTCATCATTGTTAAGTGAAGTTGGGGTTAAATCCTGTAGAAGTACAAGTTGTGGTTTTTTTTACAGATTTTTGACCAGGTGTTTTCCACGTAAAATGATTGTGTTCTCTACTTACTGTCTTTACTATATTCACTGGAACATGTTAGGAAACACGTTCCGTCCATAGGTATCAGCTAGGCTAAAATAAGGTAATCAGTAAGGCACGTAATCTAACATAATCCTTATGCATTATCTCTTTAATCTAGAATAGTAATTTCACTACAGTCCTTTTTCCCACTCTTTTTTTAAAAAAAAATTATTCGCCCTTCTTTTTTGTCCTCGGGATTTTATATGGGAACAACTTCTGGCAAATATGTAAGGTAAGGCTGCATACAATAAACCTTTGTGGTTGAGCCCTTCCTCTGACCCTGAACATAGAAGGAGCTTTAGTGCATCAGGCTGCCCTTTTTTTGTGAACTGAATCCACCTAGCATTTGATCTAAAGAGGTTATCATAATTCTGTCATTTCTTTTGAGAAATTACAAATAAGCATTTCATTTTATGCTTCACTAAGCCTTGTCTTTAATCTGCAAATATTTTCTACAGTTGTTTTCTTCTCTTTATTTTGTGAGATGTTTGTGATACCTCTTCAGATTCAGGTACGATTATGATCATCATTAGGGAATAGAGTGAATTTTCTAATACATCTAATATTGGATAATCTTAGTATCTCAGTTGGTTGGCTACTGAACTTTCACCTTGTTTATGAGGACTCAATTTCCCACCTTGTAATCTCCTCCGCCATTTTTCGTTTCCCTAACCCCCATTTTAAAAAAAAAATATCAAAAAAATTGAATAAAAGATGAGTTGTCTCCAAACCACTTCTCTCCCTTCCTCCCTACATCATCTATCTTCCTACTTTATATATATCCTCCTCATCCTCCTCTCCCTAAATTAATGAACATAAAAGTAACAAAAATGCAAGAACACAATCGAAAGTAGGGTATGTGGATGTACCATTGCATCCATTGTAAAAATAACTTCCCTTCAAGCCAAGCAATAGCATGCCATACAAAGGCCCACTTCAAGAATGGGTGGGTAAAGGAACGATTGGGTTCTAAGTGAATATGTGAATAAAAAATGGAGTGAACATGATACAAAAATAATCTATGAAGACGAAAACGAACACAAACACTAAAGAAATAACGAAATTGAAATACGAAAGGTAAAGAGATAAAAAGGATAGATGATAGATAGATAGATAGATAGATTGACACAGGAAGATAGAAAGAAATAGGAACCAATGAGTATATTAAACTTAAAAACCCCCAAATCAATTATCAACTATCATCTAATCTCTTATGTTGACCGCAAGGGAATTAAAATGCCCTTACAACCACTATTTTGAAACAAATTTCAACAAAAGATTTTCCAAGATATCTCTCACTCTCCCAAGAGTTTTCATGTCTTCATTTTAAAAAACAAACTAGTGAAATAAAGACCTAAGTTATTCTATTTGTATTCTAGGGTTGTCTTATTATAATGGACCCAATAATGACCCATTTGTATTGATAAAACAAGGGAATCCCATCCTAGCATCATTAGGGTAGATATGACACATGTAAAGGGCATTTCTAGAGCTAATAAGGATGCTTTGACCCACTCTTGATCCGCTAGAGTAGGTCTTGCGCACCTCCAAGGAAGATTAGGCGCACATCCCTTGTAAGGGGCTTTTAGCCTCATCTTGTACTCCTTCAGCTTCTTCAAAGACCTTTAACCCTCCTTAATCGTAATCTTTATCTATGTGGTACCTATTAATAACACTAAGGAATTTTGAAGAACCTCGAGTATCATAAGTATCTCATCAAAAGGTTCGGAGGTAATTCAAAAGGTTCGGAGGTAATTTGGATTGTATCATCCTCCCCCTCTTGAAAAGGATTCGACCTCGAATCTAAACCTTGAAAAAATAAGGAAATACAAACAAACACAACATACCTATGGCATGAGGTTAGGGTTAATGAAAATAAACATAAAATCATGACAAGATTGCACACACTTAAGATATAACTAAGGATACTTTGAGTTAATCATGACAAACTTATTGAAAAGGTTACAAAGGAATTGGATATGACAAGTATCAAGAGATAAGGAAGACATAAAGGTCATAATAGCATTAACAAGCCAAGAAGATAAAACTACATTCATTTTAGGAGCCATAAGTCATAATTGCTTCATCATTTCTTCAAGAGACCACATAAAAAATGGTAACACCAATAGTTCAAAAACCCACAATGGTTTTTCGGGATCAAAGATGTGAATGACTCATAAAGCATTATTAGTCAACCAAGTGGACCAACTAACTAGTTTCCTACCTCCCAATGAAACAATTCTAAGACTATTATGGACATCTTCATAGGCAAAGAAGTAGTATAGAAAGGAATCAATATAAAATCATCATCAAAGGTGCTATTATATATAAAAATGCCATTTGTATCAAAATATTTATCACATAATTCACATAATCATAGAATCAAAATATTTAATCACGAAGAACCTTTCCCTTTCAAACAACTTCTTTTGAGAAAAGGGTCACTAATTGCATATAAATCACAAATAAGAGTATCAACTAAATTGAATTCATCCAAAGTATTTTCAAGAGGAAACTCTCTCCTTGACCTACAAGTAGTAAAACCTTGGCCAAGAGTGGAAACACACAATGTTGAACTCTCTTGGATTTTTTTTTCTCCCCTTCTTTAACAAACATTTGTTGTAAATGTCTTTCATGTACCAACATTTTCAATATCATCACTCACTTGAGGTTCATTTATCCCATAACAAATACCCTCAAGTGGTGGACTAGTTTCATACACAAGTTGATCAACACAATTTCCATAAGACAATATACTATCATTCAGTACCATGGCTTCAACCCTAGGTGAACACAAATCGATCTTACAAAAAGAGTCAATTCAGTAATAAATAGAATCAAGTAGTATAGGCACACTCTCAACATGTACATCATCAACAAGAGGCAAATAATCATGAGACTCGTATATAGAAAAAGTTATTACTCACAATCGATTGGCTACTAGCCTCACAATGATCATTCACGTTTACTAAAGTGCAAAAGTTATCTATGTTACCTTGAAGTTCTTGAGAAGAGTCTTCTTTTCTTAGGGGTGTAATGACCTTTCAAGCTTTGGAAACATCTAATATTACCCTCCTCAAATCTTCAATGGTAATCTCCCTTTTGGGGGCTTGTTCTCCTCCGCTTGTCATGTTTGTGCCTACACACATTATACTTATATATAAGAGAGGATCTTGAGATTTTGGTACTCCTCACAAGGACTTTTTTGATATTTCAATATTTTTGTGAAATGAAATTATTACACATGACAATTAATAATATCTTTTTATGACATTTCTATTTTTGTCCTTATTCTTTTTGTTAAGACCATTCCATTTGAATTTTTATGATTGTTTTTTTTTCTTGCCACTTGTTAAATGATTATTTAGTTAAACCTTCCTTCATTTTAAGTCAACTATCACTTTTAACTCAAAAAAATTCAAGCTAACTTTTAACACAATATAAAAGTTTGCAATGGTTTTCAACAATAACCTCATACATAATTCTTCATACTTATACATAAGGGAGGATACAAAAAATTGGTATTCCTCACAATGGCACTATGGTTTTTAATTTTCTTAAAAACGTATAAAATTGAGACTTGTATTGGTAAATTATTTTTTTCATCTAAAATTATTACATGTAGTTGCTAAGATTATGTTAATATTTTTTAAATCCTCTAAAATTGTGACATGTGGTTGATAAATTATTTTTTTCATCTAAAATTGTGACATGTACTTGATAAAATAACTTTTGTCCCTCTAAAATTGTGACGTGTTGTTGATAAAGTTACTTTTTCTCAACTAAAATTATGATATGTAATTTATAAAATTATTTTTTCATACATCTAATTTTTTCTTTCCACTTGGGCCTTCGCATACGATATATAAAAATAATATGATAAACTACTCTATTTATTGAGTTTGTCTTTGTGTTTTTAATTATTTGACTAATCGGTTAATTCTCTTTGAAGTTTTCATTATAATGTTCAGTTTCTGATAAGTTACATATTTTTTAATTAATTCATGATAAATATGAAAATTAAACATTCAATAATTTATATTATATATTAATTACTTATATTTTATGACTTTTATTAACACATCGGTCAATAACACTATTTGTACATATTTTTGACAATACTAATTCGATGATGAAATTAAAAAGGTTTTACTTTAAAACTATCTTTAGCATGTTTATTTATCTCCAAAGAATTAAAATAATTATTAAAAACATAATATTATACACATATTTCTATATTATGTGTTTCGAATAATTTATCTTGTTTATTACTCTTTTTAGATGCACCTTACTTTATGTTCTCTTTATATATTATTGAAACTTACTCTTTTATGAGTTTAATGAAAGAATTATTTATAAAATATTTAAAATTAGATAAGATCTTTTATAGAATAATCGTTCTTTACAAAAAAAAAACATATTATGACTTGTGGAGAACTTTCTTCAGTTGCATGAACTTCCCATAATCCTTTTCCATTTTTCTTGCTATTTATATTAAAAAATCTTCTAAGAAAGAAGTATATACAAATAATTAGGGAATGAATAAGAAGAAAAAGAAAAATAATTAAAAGTGTTCTGAACTTTTGCGATTATACAAGTTTACATTTTATTTCTAATAAATTAACTATGATTTTCATGTAACTATTTTTTATAATTAATTTTCATAAATTTCAAATAATTTTTTGTGGACAATTTTATTCATTGCTTATGAAATATTAATGACATATTTCAAATATTGAAATTTAATATTCTTGATAATGTTAAAAATGAAGGTAGTGGTATCAGTCATTATCAAATTATTTTTTTTTTTTTTTATTAATTAAAAATTAATATTCTTAAGCATAAATTTATAAGAAGAACTAATTGTTTGAGGTTCATTTTTTAAAAAATTATTTTTTTCTTAAATTTTTACAAAACTAAGTTTAAATTATCACATTATAGCACAAATTTATGCCTTTTTATCAAATTATAATTATTTTACATATTTTAAATCATGTTATTATAAAATATTAAATTTCTTGAGTTTGGACCCGGTAATAGCACGAGCCTTATAAAACTAGTGTCCTTATGAAGAGGACAAACACGGTTAGATTGGGTTGGTGGAAAACCCCTCACTTCACTCCTCCCAATCACTCATTTTTCTTCTCTTGGATTGCCACCTTGAACTCTCTTACTCCTCTCAATCTTTTATCCTTCATTTTCATTAGCCTTGGAGTAAGTGGTCCTTGAGATTGGGATGAATAGGTGTGAAAAGATAATTTTCCCATTACAATCTTAGGCCAATTTGGCTCATTTGGAACTTTATGTCGTGCAAACCATTTGGCACCCAAGTATAAGTGTCCAAATCCCATGGGGTAAATGTCATACCAAACCTCCTCATAGTATCCATCTCGGGTGAAGGAAGCCTTTACTTTCTCGAAAACTCTGTAGCCTTCCACGAAGTATGGGAAAAAAGTACTCTCAAAGTATCCCTAGATAGTCAATCATAGAAGGAGTGATGTAGTTTGCATAACATCAATCATTAAGGATAAGAGCACATCTAGGAACTTAAACCTTTCAAACGAGCCGGGTTGACCCGGCCCAACTCGGCCCACTTAATAAAACCAGCCCGGTTTGACCTAGCCCGATCAGCCCATAGGCTGTAGGGTACCAGGTCCCGGGCTGGTTAAATTTTTTGGTTGGTCCCGGTTAACCCGGCCCGGACCAAGCCCGATCCAGGCTTGCCGGTTAATCGGCCCGGCCCGACCTGGATAAGTTTTTTTTTTTTTGATTGGGCCAAACTAGCCGTTGGACCAATGGCTATATGGCCGTTTTTGGGTCCAAACAGCTAGTTTGGGCCCATTTATTAAAAATAAATTCATTTAAAATATTTTTTAATCCCAAAAAAATTCTATAAATACCCTACACCTTCAAATCATTTTTCACATAATTTTTCACTCTCTCAAATCTCAATTTTCAATTCTCAAATATTCAATATATTTAATTTCCTAAAGTGCTCACTTTAATTTTTTAATTTTGCGATTACAAAGTACCAGTGGAAGTTTCTAAAGTTGCAACCTTCGGTTACTTCTAAAATTTGGTATTGTCGTTCTATCTCTTACGTTTAATTTTTATTTATTGTATTAATTGTTGAATATTTAATTTTATTATATTTTTGTATTTTGAATTTTTTTAGTTTAATTTATATTATGGATAAATTAAGAAACCTCGCTACTAAAGGTGTTAAATTTTTTTGTCCAGAAAGCGGTAGTGGTAGTAAAAAGTGAATTACAAGCGGTAGAGGTACTTTAAGTAGTAGATATACCCGTGTGCCTTCGCCCCCGGTACCACCTGGTACACTTTTTGAGGAAGAAATAGGAGTAGGTGCTCACGATATGGATTATGTAGAAGCTCAGGAAAATTACGGTATAGAAGAAGAAAATGAAGTAGATGCGGTTAATTTAGACGAAGATGATGAAAATATTGGTGAGACACCCATAGTAGGAAATTCTAACGTTAGATATGAATCGATTAATCTCCCTTCCCGTCCTCCCCATGCCCCAAGAGCTCGTAAAACAATAGTATTGCATGATAATTTTTTGATCGTATATCAGATACTGAGGTGCAATGCAATATTAGTCAACAAATATATAAGCATAAAATCGGAGGCAAACAAGGGGGTATGGGTACGTTAATGAGACATATAGGTGATGCTCACGAAAGAGAGTTAGATATTGCACGAGGTGGTGGGGATGTTGGTGGGCCAACACAAACTAGAATGGACCCAACAGTCGGTCAGGTAATGAAGAAGTATAATAAATTGAGGGACCGAGAAGAAATAGCTAAAATGGTAACTATGGGTTGTTTGCCTTTTAGTTTTCCCTCTTCTGATGCCTTTATTCATTATATTCAAGCAATATATAATCCTATGTTTAATGGTATTCCTAGAAGTACTTGTCGGTCTGATATTTTTAGACTTCATTCACAATATTATTTTTATTTATCAACATTGTTAAAAAATATTCAATGTAGATTGTACCTAACTTCTGATCTTGGTCGTGCTGTAAATAAAAATAATTATTTAACCGTTACTTGTCACTGGATGGATAGTAATTTTGTGATGCAAAAACGTATTCTTGCTTTTTTATATGATGAAGATCGTAAACATACTGGAGATTTATTGTTGATTCTATTGTTAAAGTTGCCGTATTTTATGGTATCGAAAATAAAATCTTATGTATTGATTTTGATAATGCTTCTAACAACAATACTTCTATAAAAAAATTTAAAATCTAAGTTATCTCCGCCATTGCCTGAAATTTTTCATATTAAGTGTGCATGTCATATATATAATTTAATTGTAAAAGATGGTCTTGAGTTTTATATTGAAAAAATCCGTCTTGTTGTTGGTTTTATTCAAGGACTTAATCGTAGATCGAAAATTAGAGAATTTAAAGTTAAATGTCAAGAAAATGGACTTGCACCGATATTGATGCCTGAGGAAATTTATATTAGATGGAATTCTATGTATGATTTTTTCAAAACTTGTTATAAATATAAAGTTCCTATTACACTAGCTTTTAACCAACGTTGCGGTTCATTTGTTGATTCTGCTGATTGCATGCTACATGATTTTGATTGGGTTGTAATTAATGATCTTGTTAAGTTTTTAGAAAATTTTTATGTAGCTACGGTTGAATTTTTCAGTGCTTATTATCCTACTGTTTGTAATATTTTGGCATATATAGTCGATATTTATGGTTTGATCAAAGAATATAAAAATAAAGAAGATTATAAAGAAGCTGTTGGTGCTATGTTTACTAAATTTTAAAAATATTTTTTCTCAATTCCCCCTATTTACTTGGTTGGTGCTATGCTAAATCCGTGCATGAAATATAATACTATGAGCCACTTTAGTACTATTATTTATGTTAACTTAGAAATAAATACTAACAATGATTCTGAACAAGTACAACCTGATTTGTGGAAGGCTATGGGTGATGCGAATGAATACATAGAAAAATTATATAATCACTATGCTGATTTAGTTGATTTAGTTGTTCCTACAAATATCACTCCAAATGTCGCTCCTCATAGCCTCGAGGAGCCATCATCTTCTAAAAGGCCGGCACATAGTGATTTTTCTGATTCCTTTTATGATTTAGCTTGTTGGAACAATGTTGATGATAGAGCTTACACGTCAACTTATTGGGAAAAGATGAAATATTATCTTCGGTCGCCGCCAGAGGATCACAGACGATGGATCAACATGTTGGATTGGTGGAGGAGTAATGAAACACAATATCCCGTGCTTTAAAGATTAGCTAGAGATATCTTGAATGTTCCAATGTCAACCATTGCATCAGAGAGCGCCTTTAGTCAGGGACGACAGCAGCTTGGAGACAACCGACACTCATTGGGAAGCAATGCAATGAATGTTCTAGTTTTCCTCAGAGATAGGATTAGAGCGGAAAGAAGAAACCAAGGAATGAAATCGGAGCCGAACGACGAGCAGAAACTTGAAGAAATTATGTCTTCACGAGAGAACTCAACAGAATCAAGTCCAATGCATGGTTTTGCCCCCATTGACTTTGACTATCCTATGCAAATTCCCGTCAATATTAACATGAATGAGTTGGAAAAAATGATGCAAAATTTGTAGATTTTTCATTCATTTAAATCATAAATTTTGGATCATTTCGCAATCAATAAAATTAAACATTCATTTACTCCTTAGTCTTTACTTTGTAATTTTTTTCATTTAATGATTTAGATTGAATTTCTAGTTTAAATTAAAAACTTACTTCTAATATATTATTAATTTACTACCAAGTATTATTGATTTATTATATTAAGTAGCATATGTTTTGTATATTTGTGTATATATCTTCTATAGATGTGTATATTTAATGTATATATGTGTATATGTTTTATATATTGTATATATATTGTAGTATATATATATATATATATATATATATATATATATATATTGTAGTATATTTTATTTAAAGTAGTACATATACATTGAATAGAGAATATATATGTGATTATATCTTCTATAGACGTGTATATTTAACTTATACATGTGTATATGTTTTATAAATTAGTATATAACTATATATATATATATATATATTGTAATGTATATATATTGTAGTATATTTTATTTAAAGTAGTACATATACATTGAATAGAGCGTATATATGTGAATATATCTTCTATAGACGTGTATATTTAACGTATACATGTGTATATATTTTATAAATTAGTATATAAATATATATATATATATATATATATATATATATATATATATATATATATATATATATTGTAATGTATATATATTGTAGTATATTTTATTTAAAGTAGTACATATACATTGAATAGAGCATATATATGTGAATATATCTTCTATAGACGTGTATATTTAACATATACAGGTGTATATGTTTTATAAATTAGTACATAACTATATATATATATATATATATATTGTAATGTATATATATTGTAGTATATTTTATTTAAAGTAGTACATATACATTGAATAGAGAGTATATATTTGAATATATCTTCTATAGACGTGAATATTTAACAGATACATGTGTATATATTTTATAAATTAGTATATAACTATATACATACATACATATATATATATATATATATATATATATATATATATATATATTGTAATGTATATATATTGTAGTATATTTTATTTAAAGTAGTACATCTACATTGAATGGTGCGTATATATGTGTATATATCTTCTATAGACGTGTATATTTAACGTATACATGTGAATATGTTTTATAAATTAGTATATAACTCTATAACTATATATATATTATAATGTATATTGATAACGTTCAACTTACACGTCAATTTAGTGCAAGGTGGTCTTCGTCAATATATTTACCCAACTTTGGAGTCGGGGTCGAATCCACGAGGAACAATGTGAGTGACGATTAAACTAATTTGAAACTATAGCTATAAGTTGAATTCAAACAAATGATACGAAAAGATAAAATGGGGGGGGGGTTGAT
This sequence comes from Capsicum pubescens, assembly GCA_030864215.1. Taxonomy (NCBI): domain Eukaryota; kingdom Viridiplantae; phylum Streptophyta; class Magnoliopsida; order Solanales; family Solanaceae; genus Capsicum; species Capsicum pubescens. Next base: position 142,428,309 of record CM061539.1, on the reverse strand, counting down.
GATAAAACAAATGTTAAAGTTTTAACTTGCTTCAGAGCTCAAAACTAAAATTTCAATAGTTCAAATCAGTGATAGAGAGGAACTAGGGTAGTGATCACTATGATTATTAATCCCCATTAAATAATAACTGTAGTATTGGGTTCTCATGACTTGTGGGAAACACCAAATTATCAGTTTCGATAGTCCATCTAAGTGTTTCTCAACCTACTTAGATGTTAACCTCCCTAATTCTCTCAAACTTAGGAAATCATTCTGGTTATACTGATTTTATCTCAAGTTGATCAATCTTGTTACAGCATTAATCATTAGATGAGAACTTAACCTTCCCAAATCCTCGTTGATAATTCGCTACCTTTAGTTTATTTCTCAGTTCGAGCAAATCAACATAAGGCGGGATCTATTGTTTGCAACCAATAAATAACAATTATAACAAAAGAATTATCAAGATGTTCCCACAATCACTCAAACCCTAACCAACTATTAAATCCATGGAGGAATAATTATAAATCCCACAACCCTAGTTGTGGGTTTTAGTGGCACATGAAAAAGAAAGAGATAGCAATAATTATATTCATCATTCAAAGTAATTAAACTTACAAAAGATGAAGTCTGAAGTTGATTCTCTTCCAAGTTCAAGAGAAAATTCCCACAACAAAATCAAAGAGTTGAAAATTGAATTCTAATTTAAGAGCCCCCAAAGAGAGGTGAAATCCTTTGAAATAAGTTCCATCCGTTTCAAGATTTCCATGAAAATCCTAGAACTTGTCCTTAAATACTTCAGCCTAATTATGGAAACAAAATCACAGATCACAACTTTTTTCTCGGACAGATGACGTTGTGGGTGACGGCTTATCAGGAATGTCGTCAACTCCTCTTCACTTTTGACAATCTCTGCCTTAGGTTGATGATGAGGCGTGATGTATTATCAGACCTTTGATGACTTATCACAGATGTCGTCGATTATTCACTTCAAATCCCATTCACTGGCTAAGCCTAATGACAATCGTGATGGCTTATCACACTTCTGACGGCCTATCACAGATGTCGTCACGTATTTCAGCTGAAGTTCATTCTCTGTCTAAGGCTGACGGTACTATTGATAACTTATCACAAGGCTGATGGCTTATCAGACAAGTCGTTAGCTATACTGCCCTCTCTGCTTGATCAGAAATCAACTCTTTTACTTCCATTATTGCTGGTTCTCTTGCATCTTGAATTTTACTGAAATATCAAAGAGAAAACAATCAAAAACGACAAAAGTTGCTTAAGACTTTGCAATTATTCTCCATTAAAAGCCTCAAATGTGTTAGCATCTGCTCACACATCAATACCCTCAACTTAAAACAATTGCTTGTCCTCAAGAAACTAAAACACAACCAAGAGAATACAAAGTACATTCGACAGTCACCATCCATATTATCTCAAAACATCTTCACCATCTCCAAGGTCAATTAATTTAAAAAAAACAATTGGGCATATTATTGAAGGACAATAGTGCGACACATATGAATCAAGATATGACATCAATTCAGCAACAACAACCATGCATGTACCATGATTACACTATCCAAACAAGTTAGCAACTAGCAACGTAACCAGTGTACCCTTACAACAAAGAGGTCCCTCCTCACTCATATGTGAACTCAAGCATGTCAATGCGGGGACGGTCAAGAGAAACTCACTCTCAGAAAGAAGTTCCAGTCAATGTATGCCAAATACCATAAGCTTGCCCTTATTTTCACTATCAAGGTTTTCAGACAAGTAAGCTAGGATCACTATAAGTCTTTTTCTTTTGCTTGTAATGTAGGCTAAGGGCTGGTATGATACGCGATGATATTTAAGGTGATTAAGCCTCCTTGGCACAACACTAACTTTTGGTGTCTCACTTATTTACCTTTACCTAATTCTCTCCTTTCTTGATCACACATACTCCGGATAGGTGCGGTCTTTTTGACAATCATTTTTTTTTTCACAACTTTTCTTTTCTTATTCTTATTCTTTTTCCACCGCACCTAGCTTTTTATTCTACTTTTCTTCATACTCATTTTACATCATGCACCCCTATGGTAGCCACCCTCAACTTAGGATATTTTCCTAAGTCAAAGTGCACAATGTTCAAGGAGGACCAGGGCCAAAACAGGTTCATTGTGATACAAATGGGAAGGTGATAGGTATAATAAAAAGAATAGGCATTCAGGCTCAAAATCAGGATCAAGGGACATTATTTACACATGGAAGGTCATTTAGGCTAAAAGTGGACTAATATTAACAATGGCCTATGATCCTTTCCTAACCGCTATCCTATAACCAAGGCAAGACCAATCGGGCAAGTTCTGGATTTAACACACAACTGGAACTAGGAAGTATCTCATACACACATGTAATAAATGTACATCACAAACTACTACCCATTCGGTTCATGTAATTTTTTAGCAATGGTTATCATATCACTAGTACAAATGCCATAACAAGATGCACAGTGGTCATACATAAATGCATATCACACAGTTATAAAACAGACCATTGGAGAGGTGCTCAAAAATCAATAAAAATATGTTAACTTCGTAAGGTACTTGTATTTATCCTAGTCAACTACAATATTTTACAACAAATCACAATACTCCTAAACATGCTGGCTCTACTAGGAACAAGACTCCGGGGAAAAGAGGCACAACAACAAAAACCCCAAGAGGACATCAACACCCACAAGTAGCCCCAACCTCAACTTAAAATCATGCAATGTCCCCAATGCGTCAAACCAAAACAAGAGAGTTAGAAATATACCTGTGGCACCATAGGTGAAAAGATCTGATGTCAATCACATAATACAAATACAAACAACAAAATACCTTGGGTTGTCTCCCAAGCAGTGCCTGATTTAATATCGCGGCACAACCCAACTCAGGTTTTTCCTCCACTTTGAGGATATGAATTTCACCCCCAACTTAGAGACTATCTTCTTGCCTCACTCATAGTTGGCGGTACAAAAATTAAGAAGTCGAGTAATGGATTGAGCATGGTAAACCACTCGGCCTTAAAGTGAGGTGTGTGTTTATGTTGCTTGTCTAATGTAAAATCAAGAATATAGGATTCTTATTCCTCATCTTCACACTCTTCTACTATTTTAAATGATTCCACAGACAATATATCATCTAAACATAATGTAGAAAAGTGCTTTGAATGAGGCCCAATCAATCCTACTTCAAAATTTACACTATCTACTGCACACTCACTTTTATTCACCTTCTCGACATCTTCACTTCGAATTGGGCTAGAGTCTTTATTAGGGATCTTCTTCGTTTCTTCTTTTGACTCTAGAACAATGTCCCCAATCTTGGCATCATCTCTTATGGTTGGTTCAGTTGGTTGGAAAATCACTGAGGGTTGCTCAACATTAAGCTCAACATCAATATAGGATTTTTGCTCCTCATATTCACACTCTTTCATTATTTTAAATGATTCCAAAGACAAGATATCATCTCAACATAATATAGAAGAATGTTTTGAATGATTGACCTCTATATCCATCTCCTTATGAATGATTGACTTCATGTCTGACACATATCACATACGATATCATATGTTTCTTTCTAGAGATCCAACATTCGTTGAAATACAGCTTTAATTCCACTCTTCCCAGTGCTTCGTTCTTCCTTTTCTTGACCATAAGACCTATCAAACTCATAAGAAGAACTAGAATGTGTGTTAGCACAATAGGGGGAGGGGGCATTTGGGCAATCACTCCAATGTCCATCTTGACCACCACATAAAGAACAATAATACTCCCGGTAAGATGGAGATGGTGCACACATCTCTCTCCAGGGAGCATATCTATAATCTTTCCAAAAGTGAGGTCCATCATAATATGGACATGGATTATCAAGATAAGATTTCCAATCACCAAGCTCATGTTCATTCCACGATGCTATAGTAATAAGTAAACTAAAATAAAATCTACCTAACATAAGAAATAAAAGAAAACTAAAAATAAATATTTACAAGTTTGAATTCAATAAAGTAGGCTAAAATTCCAAACCAACTCAATGCGCCAAATTATTTCCCGGCACCGGCGCCATTTTTGATAATGCTCAATTTACACGTCAATTTAGTGCAAAGCGGCCGTCGTTAATATATTTACCCAACTTTAGAGTCGAGGTCAAATCCACGAGGAATAATGTGAGTGCCGATTAAACTAATTTGAAACTATAACTATAAGTTGAATTCAAACAAATGATACGAAAAGATAAAATAGGAGGTTTTTGATGATAAAACAAATGTTAAAGGTTTAACTTGCTTCAGAGCTCAAAACTAAAATTTCAATAGTTTAAATCAGTGATAGAGAGGAACTAGGATTGTGATAACTATGATTATTAATCCCTATTAAATAATAACTGTAGTATTGGGTTCTCATGACTTGTGGGAAACACCAAATCATCAGTTTCGACAGTCCATCTAAGTGTTTCTCAACCTACTTTGATGTTGAACTCCCTAATTCTCTCGAACTTAGGAAATCATTCTATTCATACTGATTTTATCTCAAGTTGATCAATCTTGTTTCAGCATTAATCATTAGATGAGAACTTAACCTTCCCAAATCCTCGTTGATAATTCTTTACCTTTAGTTTATTTCTCAATTCGAGCAAATCAACATAAGGCGGGATCTATTGTTTGCAACCAATAAATAACAATCATAACAAAAAAATTATCATGATGTCCCCGCAATCACTCAAACCCTAACCAACTATTAAATCCATGGAGGAATAATCATAGATCCCACAACCCGAGTTGTGGGTTTTAGTGCCACATGAAAAAGAAAGAGATAGCAATAATTATATTCATCATTCATTGTAATTACACTTACAAAAGATAAAGTCTGAAGTTGATTCTCTTCTAAGTTCAAGAGAAAATTCCCACAACCAAATCAAATAGTTGAAAATTGAATTCTAAGTTAAGAGCCCCCAAAGAGAGGTGAACTCCTTTGGAATAAGTTCCAGCCGTTTCAAGATTCCCATGAAAACCCTAGAACTTATCCTTAAATACTTCAGCCTAATTATGGAAACAAAATCACAAATCATAGCTTTTTTCTCGGACAGATGACGTCGTGGGTGACGGCTTATCAGGAATGTCGTCAGTTCCTCTTCACTTTTGACAATATCTTCCTTAGGTTGACGATGAGGCATGGCAGATTATCAGACCTTTGACGACTTATCACAGACGTCGTCAATTATTCACTTTAAATCCCATTCATTGGCTAAGCCTAACGACAATCCTGATGGCTTATCACACTTCTGACGGCCTATCACAGATGTCGTCACGTATTCCAGTAGAAATCCATTCTCTGTCTAAGGATGATGATACTTCTGATAACTTATCACAAGGATGACGGCTTATCATACAAGTCATCAGCTATACTTCCCTCTCTAATTGCTCAGAAATCAACTCTTTTACTTCTATTATTGTTGGTTCCCTTGTATCTTGACTTTTACTGCAATATCAAAGAGAAAACAATCAAAAACGATAAAAGTTGCTTAAGACTTTGCAATTATTCTCAGTTAAAAGCCTCAAATATGTTAGCATTTGCTCACACATCATATATATATTGTAGTATATTTTATTTAAAGTAGTACATATACATTGAATAAAGCGTATATATGTGAATATATCTTCTATAGACGTGTATTTTTAACGTATACATGTGTATATGTTTTATAAATTAGTATATAACTATATATATATATATATATTGTAATGTATATATATTGTAGTATGTTTTATTTAAAGTAGTACATATACATTGAATAGAGCATATATATGTGAATATATCTTCAATAGACATGTATATTTAACGTATACATGTGTATATGTATTATAAATTAGTATATAACTATATATATATATATTGTAATATATATATATATATTGTAGTATATTTTATTTAAAGTTGTACATATACCTTGAATAGAGCGTATATATGTGAATATATCTTCTATAGACGTGTATATTTAACGTATACATGTGTATATGTTTTATAAATTAGTATATAACAATATATATATATATATATATTGTAATGTATATATATTGTAGTATATTTTATTTAAACTTTAAAGTAGTACATATACATTGAATGATGCGTATATATGTATAATTGTGTATATGTGCATATATTTTTAAAATTCTAATGTAGTAGATACTATATATATAATGTATATATATTGTTTAACGTATTTAAATTGTATATAGGTGGGATATATAGTGTACATTGTCAAAATAATTTTCTTACCAGGTTTGATCGGATTTTTAATCTGGTTTGACCGGGTTTAGCTGGGTTTGACTGGGTTGGGTTAAGTGGGCCGGGTTAGGTCTATTTTTAAAAATTTTACTTTTGAGCCCGGCCCGGCCCATCCCGACCCACTTAACCCCAACTCAGCCCGGACCACAATCCGGATAAATTTAAAGGGCCGGTTCCGGGTTGACCCAGCCCAGCCCACTTAACAGCCTTATAGGAACTCCACAAATTTCCACCCAAACTTGTCTTCTTGGATAAAAATTATAAATCTTCGTATACTCCTTTGGTATATGGGTATTCCTTCTAAACTCTTTCAAGGAACTCCATGTTTGATCGGTGTTTCTTATATGTTCCCACCATCTCATTGCCGGCCCTTGAATGTGCTTAACGAAATATGTAGCTTGTTCGACTTCAATCATATCATAATCCTTGAAGATCCTTTCACACTTCTATTCCCTATCAAGATAATCTTCGGGATCCAGCCCTCTTTCAAAGATAAGTAGAGTAGGAAGATCATGACTCCTACTATACCCTCCGTAACTACCTTGCTTCCCATTTCCTAATATTTGGTCACTAAAACAAGGAGGATAAGATATAGTATTTCTAGGCATTGGAGACACACACTCTTTTCTTCCCATGGGGCGATCTCTACTATAGGTATTATAACCATTCGCACCAGTTCGACTTTGATAATAAGTACCACAAGATGAGATATATTAATCTTCATAACTCACATGTGTACTTTCACCATGACCATTAGAAAGTGAATAATAAGGAAGGTTATATTCTACATCATTTCCATGCTTGGAGTGGAAAGGGTAATCCTCTTCACATGCCTCCTCTTTCTCATAAGAACCATCATAGGGCTCTTCATCATATCCATACTCTGTATACTAATTGGATCATCATTCATCTCATATTTTCCTTCGGAATAGTAGAACTCATTCTTGCACAACTTTTGATCATTGCTATATTCACAGTCTCTATAATCTCCATTTTTATCATCGCCATAACTTTCTTTACCACAATCATAGTCTCCTATATCGTAGTCACATGTATCTGAGGCTACCAAAGATGTACTTCCTTATAACTCTTTGTACCTACAAAATGAACAAACAAGATTCATAGTAAAATCTCCTCACCACACTGATAATAATTATCAACTTCTTAGATCTCACAATTAGATTGGCAAATGCTGAAAGTTGTTTCTACTCCGGTGGTACATAAGGAGTCAATCTCTACTTGTGGCTGGAGTGGATTCTTGTATGGAATGACTCAAAGAAAATATGTATGTACTTGAGTAAAGAAGCTATGACGAACTAAAAAAACTAGAAAAGATCAAAAGAAATAAGATGATGAAAGAACTAGACTCCAGCAGCAATCACAACAAAGTAGGTTGATTACTAGTTGTTAATTAGTGTTTAGAATAAATAAAGAGATGATTAATAATCAAGAAATGAAACTAGGTGAATCAAACCGAGTGTAAAATGAATTAAGAAGATTTGAAATGTGTTTTTGATCCTCTAAAATATCTTGGGAGCACCCCAAACGCATGCCCAACACAAGAGAGGATGTTTTGACCTGCTTGAGCAGGTCCAGCGCATCTCAGGGGAAGAGCAGGCACATATGGCACTGGTTTGAGCTGCTTTTCAGTTGCTGCAGCAGCTCCAACACGGTCCAAGGGCAGATGGGGAGCAGATCAGCCGCCCAACCCACTTGGAATGCCCTTTTTACCCCTCTAACAGTCCCCCTTTGTCCTTTTCTCTTGGAATATTCTTTGAACCTTTGAAGATGATTTTGTACTCATACAGTTACATTCCTTCTCTTATCCTTTTAGGATCAAACAACAACTTTTTCTGAAAATCTATCATGAAGATTTAAATCTTTCCAAGAACACCACAAATACAAAATTTTACAACTCCTTCGTGTTAGATTAGAATGAGTTAAAATTTTGAACCTAGACAACTCGTTCTGCACATCAATTAGCTCAAATTCTTCACCAAAATTTTCAAGTCTTTCGACCCACTTCAAATTCTTCATCCCAAGCTTTCAACAATGATAGAATACTCAATGTTGCTCCAATTTAGCTCAAATTTGATTTCTAGACTCCTATATTATTAGAGGATAAGAATCTAACACTAGAAACACAAGAAAATACTAAAATCTAGACTCAACTTTTAACCTAACCCTAAAAAAGTGAATAGTAATTTTTTTTGTGATTTTCAATTTTTCAAGACAACTAGACACAATATTGACTCCGTAGGGACAAAATCAAGCTCTTCTCTGATACCAAATGATTTAAGAGTAATCTATGAATACGAAAAAGAACACAAACACTAAAGAAATAATAAAATTGAAATACGAAAAGTAAAGGAATAAAATAATAAATGATAGACAGATTGATAGATAGATAGATTGCCACAAGAATATAAAGAAATAGGAACTAATGAGTATATTAAACTCAAAAAACCCTAAATCAATCATCAACAAGAATCTAATTTGTTACGTTGACCGCAAGGGAATCAAAATGCTCTTACAACCACCATTTCTAAACAAATGTCAACAAAAGCTTTCCAAGCTACCTCTCACTCTCTCAATATTTTTCATATCTTCGTTATCAAAAACAAAATAATGAAATAAATACCTAAGTTATTCTTTAGTCTAGGAATATCTTATTACAAAAGGCCCAAAAGTGACCCATTTGGATTAATAAAACAAAGGCAGCCCGCTCTAGCATCTTTAGGTCAGACGTGGCGCATGTCAAGGGAATTTACAAGGTGGATGAGGTTGTTTTGACCTACTCTTCATTCGCTAGAGAAATTCTGGAGCATCTCCAAGGCATACTATCCAAGGGGCCTTTTAGCCCTGTCTTGTACTCCTTCGACCTCTTCAAATTCCTTTAACCCTCTTTAATGGTAATCTTCATCCATATGGAACCTTTTTATAACACTAAGGAGTCATCAAGCACCTCGAGCATCATAAGTATCCCATCCAAAGGTCAATTTTGGTTGCATCAGAAAAAATAGAGGGAAAGTAAAGTGACATTTTCACTTTAAGAAAGTAAAGTTATCCGACATTAGTGGGAGAAAAAAACTTTATTATGCTTATATTGAGAAGCATTCCTTCATGTGGATAGTGAGGCAAGAATAAGAGATGCCTCATATCGTCATCGTCGTCGCTCAGCTTGGCTTTGAACTTGGATTTGGATTTGAAAATAATTGAGAGATATTTTTGGACAAAATTTATTCGAAACTTGAAATTAAGTGAAGTTTTAATCCAAAAATAAAATAGGAATTTTTTTTCCATTTGCGGCTTCACTTCAGATGAGTTGCGAACATAGTCACAACACACCTCAAAGGGATGCGATACTTTGAGGCAAGAGACACATTGGTTGGGTACAAAAGCACAGACCTCACAGGAAAGTGCCAAATGCCACCTACGGTTGCAAGCCTGGTGCAGGACCATCACAGGTAGCATGACGTTCCAGAAAGGTGTACATTAAATTTTGATGATACAAAGATATCACATCTTTCGATTGACCGAGTGCATCTTGATACGCCCAAATTACAACTCTCGTTAGAAAGTCCAAGCGGTCGCTGTCAAATATAGAACCCAAGTGGGTTGGGTGTCAAATCCCACAGGGAATACTATGATCACTAAGTATTGCGATTATTATTAGACTGTTGATCAAAGGTTCCAAAGTAAAGGGGGGTTTCAGTTTAAGTGCACAATAATATTATCAGTGTAACGATGAGATGATAAGTGTAATAGTATTTTATTGCAGAGAAAGACAAGTTAGGGTTATGTCCACCTTGTATCTTTTACTTCTCTATTAACTATGAGTATTAAGGATTTATACATGCATCCACTTATAGAGAGATGTATTCAAATTCTAAATCCAAGTGTTTCTCAACAATCAAGGATTACTTCACTTTAGTTCTCTCGAATTCAAAGTGTACAACCAATCATACGAACTCTCCATGTCATCAATCCTATTAAGGCATTAACGTGTAAAATAGAGGTTGGAAACCCTATTTTCTTGTCACTACTCTCTTTTCCAAACATTAACTTTTCTATCGAACAAGTTATTTCTATAATGGCACATTCCCTATGTTTGCAACCATGAGAATTCAATTATAACGAAGAGATCAATGATATAAGTGGATTAACACATCGTAAATTCAAAAACCCATAGCAATAGAGAGTATACTACAAGGTTTCCATAACCCTAAAAAATAAGCTTAGCTACTCATGAACCAAAAGTAAATAACCATAAGAATGTTCATCATACCCAAAACTAGAGGATGATCTTCGTGTCCACACAAGAGAGAAATCAAGAGGAGAAAACATTTTTTCTCTTCTCTCACCCTCAGCTAAGTCGTTTTTCTTCCTTTTTCAAAAATAATACAGAATAATCAATAATCCCTAAAAATTCAGCCATAAGGCTTTTAATAACATCCTTCTCTAATAAATTGCTACTACATCCTTAACTATTTAAAAATATTGAGTTTGCCTGAGAAAAAGTTCCCATATGTCACATTCAGTCCAAAAGCTGCTTTCCTTTTATGTGAAGTTTCCTCTGCTATCCACAGGTCCCCAAAGTACCGTAATCTTCCTCATTAGTACCTAGAAAGCATGATAATCACATAGGTCAGCTCACTTAACTAAAAATAGACTAAAAGTGCAAGAATTATGTATTTTATCCTCAAAACTTAGCTAAAACATGGGTAAGTTAGGTTCTTAGACATATAAATACGCCCAACATCACATATCATGCAAGTTCACTATGAATAGTTCAAATGGAAACCTACTTATCTAGATGCTATTAGTCTTTGCTTGTAGATCACATATCTGTTTGTAATTTTTTTTTTTGATAGAATAGTCATTCCCCATTCATGTGGGTATTGTTGAGTTCCAAGTGATGTGTGAGTAGACAATAGAGAAAACAAATGTAGCAAAAGTGAAGTGAATTTTTCACTTTAAGGAAATAAAGTTCTCCCACATTGGTGGGGGAAAGGAACTTTCTTATGCTTATATTGAGAAGTATTCATTCATGTGGATAGTGAGACTAGAATAAGAAATGCCTCACACAGTCGTCGCTCACTTGTCTAGGCTTTGGATTTGGATTTGAAAAATGATTGAGAGAGAGATTTTTGGACAAAATTTATTCAAAACTTGAAACTAAGTGAAGTTTTAATCAAAAAATGCAATGGGAAAGTTTTCTCCATTTGCGAACACAGTCAGAAAGTGCCAAACTCTATCGAGGAAAGAAACACACTGGTTGGGGCATAAAAGTGCATACCTCATTGGAAAGTGCCAAACTCTATCTGCGATCGCATTCCTAGCGCAAAATCAGTGCAGGGGCATGATGTTCCAAAAAGGTGTATGTTAAATTTGACGTTTCAAAGATATCACATCTACCGATTAATTGAGTGCATTCGATGCAAGTTTTCTATGAAAAGTTAAAAAAAAAACCTACTTATCTAGATGTAATTTGCTTATATATCATATACTTGTCCATAATTTTTTTTTTTTTGGTAAAATAGTCATTCCCCATTCATGTGGGGGATTGTTGGATTCTAGTGAATATGTGAATAAAAAATAGAGAAAACAAATGGAGGGAAAGTGAAGTGGGTTTTTCACTTTAAGGAAGTAAAGTTCTCCCATATTGATGGGAGAAAGGAACTTCCTTATGATTATATGAGAAGCATTCCTACATGTGGATAGTGAGGCAAGAACAAGAGATGCCTTGTGTCTTCGTCCTCGCGCCGTCGTCGTTGCTCGCTCGACTCAACTTCACATTTGGATTTGGATTGTCAAATGATCGATCAAGAGATTAATTTTTTTGGATAAAATTTATTTGAAACTTGAAACTAAGTAAAGTTTTAGTCCAAAAATCCAACAGAAAAGTTTTTCTCCATTTGCAGACACACTTCGGACGCAGTGCAAACATAGTCACAATATACCTCAAAGGAATGTTACCCTTCGAGGTCAGAGACACGGTGATTAGGGCCAAAAGTGACCTACACATGTATCTGGCGACCTGCGGATGTAGGTCAAGTACAAGTACCACAAACATCACTGGAAAGTGCCAAATACCACCTAGGTCTAGCGTAGAACCAACGTAGATCGGGCATCTGTGGCATGATATTCCACAAAGTTATCTTTTTTTTGTACCATTGTTTGCTTTCTGAAGAAACACCTTTTTATTATAAATACCTGAACTTTTCCTCAGGTAAAGGTATGAATTTTGAGTTGAAAAACATTTTCTTCTACTTATAAAAACTCTAGCGTGATCTTCAAATTGTTGAGTGAGTTTGAAGTTTAGAAAATTTGAGATACCGCTATTTTCTGAAGTGAATTATTTTATCCTAGGAGGAAAGATTTCATAATTTTATGTCAATAATATTATGACAACAGAATAATCAAATCCCATCTATAAATCCTCTACTTAATACTAATTGTCTAGATTGGGACAAGGCCCCCGGCTGGATCATAAACTGAAAGAAGTCAACATATGAATAAATGTCTTCCGAATGATGGATGGCTCACCAACTCTATCATATCCCAATGTTCTAGTGATATGATGGACCATAGGACAAGCCTCAGAATCTACATTATGAGACAATGCAGATGCTACGAGGACGATCAATACTTGGAATTTTTCGGTATGCAGCACAATCCAAAAATAACACATACTTCATGTAAAATAATTTAGAGCATTGTGAAAACAATTTTACATAATAGAGACAAAAATACATGGGCATACTTAAAAACATCAATCAACCTCATAAAACATAGACTCAAATCTTTGTTTACAATTCTTATTACCCACGGGCTATATGGGTCCGCCGTTGACTCAGAGGCCAAGCCCCCAATCTATATTTGCCGCAAGGATTAGTGTTTTTGTGAGGTGGTATACCCTCTTTCAGGAATACCGTAGGCATCCCCCTTTCAGTACACCTAAATTATCCCCTTTCAGGATAATATATCATGATTCCCGCATTGGCAAAACATGATTTACAGTAATCACCCCATTCACATCGAAGCCTTCTTTGAGTGATCATCAACCTCTCTTTAATCCCAATTTTAGCCTTTTCAAAGCCACATTTCATGATCAAAACCTTTACTTCTTCCATTTATAAGGGGCATTCAATATTAGGTACTGTTATACCTAGACTTGCAAGACATAATATATCACATCATGTCAATAGACCTTCTTATTCAAATGCATATTACTGACCACCAAAAGATTTACATATCACAAGAGAGTTCTTATTTCAAAAGCACATGAAAACTTTTACAAAACACTCTCCTTCAAATATTTTAACATAGGGTGGCCATCACTTTCATCAATCACATGCAATTCATCCATTTAACACAAAGAACCTTTAATAAAATAAGAAAACACCCTCTCATTGGATCATAAAATAATGTCAATCCATAAATGATAGTAAAGCATTTAAACTCAAGCTTTTAATCATCCATTTGAACAACCCATAACATGTCAAGACAATAGATTTCATTATTAGAGAGGGAATTTAGTAAATCATGCTCTTAAATCACTTCTCGAAACTCATAACGTATATACACATATATACACATGAATATAACTTAAGTTTATGAAAAAACCTATAGTAAATATAAAATTTGATCATGACAAAGGGTTTATAATGCTCTTCAAACAATTTCAAAACCCATATAATATGTAGATTTAAAATTTAAATTTTATTAACATATCATACTTATGCCCATGAGAGTTAGGATAGCTCTACATACCTTTTCATAGAGGAAAATTGAAGAAAACCTTTTTGTCGGGAATCTACAAGCTTTATAATTGAGAAACCCCTTCTTGATGTTATTGGGGGGAATAGAATGAGGGTTTAAGGTCTTTCAATTAGCTTTGGATAATTTTTAAGTTATATGACGGATTGGGAGAGTTATGAGGGTGAAAGGACCATTTTTTCCTTAATTAAAGTGGGAAAAACTATTTTCCCTTGATTAAAGTGGGAAAAACTTGTTTTAACTTCGGGAAAGAAAGGTCGCACCACGGAGATAAAAGAATAACTCTAGATTTGACTCAGGACCCCAAACATGATGCACCAACATTTCCTCGCGACCCCAATCACGCACTTTGGATAGTTCCTCACTAAAACACTCATAACTTTTGACTCCGAACTCAGATTGATGAAGGGTTGGTGGAGTTTGAATGAGTACTCTAAGGTCTTTAATTTGATATGTAGCAGGCCACATAAATTGATATATTCTAGGAGTAATTATTATTGGAAGTTGACTCAAGTAAAAAGGTCAACTAAAAATCAATTAGTAGGAAAGTGCTCAACTTAACTTTAAGATAGGAGATTTTTATGACTTATACTCATTTCCAAGATATTCCCAAAACGAGTAATTTTTATTCATTCTTATATCTAAGAAGTAGGAATCATCGGGTTTGATTTTATATGCATAGGAAGGATGGTTCAAACTCTAGCCCAAAAATATGGGGTGTTATACTTTCTTAGTTTCATTTATCATTCCTGTACTTTTGGATATATTCTACTATAGTCAGGGGCATGTCCCAACTTAGTTGGTATTCTTGGATTAGAGGCTTTTGTGGACAGTGTTGGGATATTATTATGGAGTTGGTTTTGATTCTTAATTTTCTTTTGGAATCATATATTTCTCTTTTTTTCTTTGTTGACTTCCGTTGTTTGTTTTTACTGATGTGCTCTTGAGGTAATATTAGGGGTCATCTCCGCCCTTGGTTGGATTGGATTCCCATCACATCCAGGCCTTAGTTTGGATTACGACAATTGTACATAACTAGAGATAGCATGTGCTATTAGTAAATTGAGTCGGTACATGAGTAATCCCAATTAAACTTACTGGAAGGAAATGAAAAGAGTTTTGTGGTATATAAAATATACTCAAGACTGTGCTTTGCATTATAATAAATATCCAGCAATAACTAAAGGATATAGTGATGCAAATTATATCACCAGATCAAATGAAGTAAAATCCACACAGACATGTATTGCCCTCTCTACAATGGAATCTTAATTTAGCATATTACATAAAGCTGGTTAAGAAGATGAATAGCTCTGAAATATTTTGGAAGATATTCCTTATTATCCAAAACCTTTGGCACCACTATGTATTCACTGTGATAGTGAAGTGACAATAGGTAGGATAAGGAGTATGGTGTATAATGGTAAATATCATCATATAATATGGAGACATAATACTATTAGAGAACTACTCTCTAGTGGAATTATCTCGGTTAACTATGTGAAGTTAAAAGATAATATGTCAAATCCACTTACAAAAGGCCTATCTAGAAAGGGAGTTGAGAGATCATCAAAGAAAATGGGTTTAAGGCCTAGGACAAGTCATCTCGATGGTAACTCTACCTAGAAGATAGGAGATTCCAAGAGCTAGGTTCAAGGATAGGAGATTCTAAGAGATAGGTTCAAGGAGATCAAATAAAGATGTGACTGACGGTTCAACATTGTCAATATACTCAATCCATTCTCATGATGGAGACAATGTTTAGAAAATAAAGATAAGTCTTATTTCTTGAAGATTTTAAATGGTTTCTAAGTTTGGAAGATTTGACCAAATAGTTTGATCTAAAGTACTAAATATGTAGGAATCACCTATGTGAGGGTGAAGATTAATCCGCTTCAAAGAGAATGATAGTAAAGGCTAATTCTCTAAGCTCTCATGAAACTAAGTCATGTTCAAGCCGAAATGAACAAAACCATGAGAACCATAAATAATAAAAGGCTGGTTGAGTGACTTGTATTGTCTAGGTGTACATTAAAGTTCAATGGTACAAAGATGTCACATCTACCGATTGAACGAGTGCATCCGATGCAAGTTAATTACGAAAAGTTCAACGGGAAACCTACTTATCTAGATTCAATTATTTTTTGTTTGTAGATCCCACACTTGTTGATAACGCTCAACTTACATGTTAATTTAGTGCAAGGCGATCATTGTCAATATATGTATTCAACTTTGGAGTCGGAGTCGAATCCACAGGGAACAATGTGAGTGGCGATAAAACTAATTTGAAACTAAATCTACAAGTTAAATTCAAACAACTGACACAAAAAGACAAAATGGGGTTTTTTAATGGTTGAACAAGTGATTGTTGGTAATCATGAGTTTATGGAATAACCAGAATTATGTTCACTAGGGTTTACAGTACATGACAGATGCTACAAATAACTTAAGGTTCTCATGGTGGTTAGGATGACAAGCTATCTTTATCGATGGTATGATCAAATGTCTCTCAACCTACTCAAGAGTCTAATTACCTAATCCTCTCAGACTTAGGGAATCGCAACTGACTGCCTAGATTTTACCTCAGGTTAATCAACTTTGTTACAACGCTGATTATTAAACGAAGCCTTTCTGAGTCCCTGTTGATAATTCACTTCCTACTATTTATGATTTCTTTCTCAAGCAAACCAAAGTAGGTAAACCTATTGTTTGCAACCAACAAACATAAATTATAAACAAAAAATTATCAAGAAATCCTAACACCTATTAAACCTTAATTATTTAACACCTTATCATGACCTAACCCTAGATTCCATAATCCAGGTTAAAAGAGTTTAGTTACTCATGAAGCTTGAAACAAGCATGCAATTTGAATTCATAACTGAAAGGATTAACTTAAAATGATGAATGAAATTGAAAGTGAACTTGTATTTGAATCACACGGTAAAACACTAAAATATTGTTCTTGAGATAGGGAGGAAAGAATATCGTCTGTTCTCCTTAATAATAGATGCATTCTGCTCAAAACCCTAAAAGTTCTATAAATACTTAATTCTAAATAAGGAAACAAAAATTAAGGTTTTATTTTTCTCTTTGGAATAGACGACGACGATCTTGATAGCGTGTCAGACGTCTGACGGCGTGTGCAAGATATCATCAAAGATTCCAGTGAATTGTTATCTTCTGATTCTTCTGACGGCATGTCAAATATGTGACGGCGCGTGAAAAATGTCGTCACATCTTTACTGAAAATCAGCATGATCTGCTTTAGGTTATGACAATTTTGACGCCTTATCACAGATTTGACGGCGCTTCCAAAACGTCATCACATTTGATCTCAACTCCTCAGGTTCTATCTAAGCTTGACGGCAACTTTGACAGCCTGTCCCATGTATGACGATGCTTCAGAAATGGTGTCTTCTACACTTTAGCTTATTCGCACCAGATTTCAGCTGATTTATTCTTTTTTTCTTTGGTTTCTTCCCCGATCACTTGTATCTGCATTAAAACAATAAAAACAATCAAAAACAACAAAAATTGCTTAAGGCTTTACAATTATTTAGAGTTAAAAGCCTCAAATGTGTTAGCATCTGCTCACACATCAACACCCTCAACTTAAAACAATTGCTTGTCCTCAAGCAACCAAAACATAACTTAGGAAGATACAAAGAACAACTGGCAGTCACTCATTCACATAAGCTCAAACAAACTTTACCTTCTCCAAGGTCAACTATTTCAAACTCAACTGTGTATACTATTGAAGAACAACAATGTGACACACAAGACTCAAGATATGGCATAAATTCAGCAACACAATCATGCATGAACCAACATTGCACTACCCAAATAAGTTAGCTACTTGTAACATACCTAGTGTGCCCTCACAACAAAGAAATCCGTTTCTCACTCATATCATACATCAAATGTTTAACATAGGGATAATCCACAGATCCTCACTCTTAGAATAAAGTTCCAATCATTATATGTCATTTGCCATAGGCTTGCCCTTATTTTCATTGCCAAGGTGTTCAGACATATCAGCTAGGATCAGTATAGGACTTTTTCTCGGCTTGTAATGTAGGATAGGGGCTGGTATGATATTCAAGGGTATTTAAAGTGACTACGCCTCCTTGACACTACACTAACCTCTTGGGGTTTTACTTCTTAACCTTTTTCTCTTTCTCTCTTTTATTGATCACACATGCTCAAAATGGGTACGGTCTTTTCAATAATCAAATTATCTTTTTCTCATCTCTTATACAACTTTTTCTTTTCTTATTCTTTTTGTACCGCACCCGACTTTTTATTCTTTTCTCTTGTTCTACCTATCTTCATACTCATTTTACATCACGCATCCCTATGATAGACACCCTCAACTTAGGTTATTTGCCTAAGTTAAAATGCACAATGTCCAAGGAGGACCAGGGCCAAAACAGGTTCATTACAATGTTAGTGTAAGGTGATAGTTGTCTCAAACAAAAATAGGCAATTAAGGCTCAAAGTAGGGATCAAGGGATCTGATGCACACTGGGAATTTCATTTAGGCTAAAAGTGGATTAAATTAAAAAAATGGCTTATGATCCTTTCCTAACCCCTATCCTACAACCTAGGCAAGAAAAACCGAGCAAGTTCTGGATTTAACACACAAAGGGAACTAGGTAGTATCTCACACACACATGGCACAAAGGTACATCACAAGCCACTACCTATCCGGTTCATGCCATTGTTAACAATGATTATCATATCCCCAGAACTAATGCCATAAAAAGATTCACAGTAGTCAGATACAGATGCACATCACACAGTTAACACAGATAATTGGAGAGGTAGTTATCATTCCAAGAAAAATCAACAAAAATATGTCAACTGGTGTAGATACTTATTTTTCTCCTAGTTAACCCCAACACATCACAACACAAAAACAATATGCCTAAACATGTCAGCTCTACTAGGAACAAGACTCCAGGGAAAACAGGAACGACAACAACAACTCCAGGAGGACATCAACACCCACAAGTAGCCCAACACCCTCAACTTAAAATCATGCAATGTCCCCAATACGTCAAATAAAAAAAAAAGAGTTAGAAACATACCTGTGGCACCATGGGTGCGAAAATCTAATGTCAATCACATAATACGAATACAAACAACAAAATACCTTGGGTTGCCTCCCAAGAAGCTCCTAATTTAGTGTTGCGGCACGACAATATCCATTCATACATTATCCCTCCACTTTGACAATTTAAATTGTTGGCCCATCTTTTGATCTTTACATCTTTTAGGTTCGTTGGGAAAATGTGAGGGCATGATAAGGAATGTTCTATCATCCCACTTCAAAGACTTGAACCGCTTGCCCAATTTTTTATTGCACTTTTGTGTGGCCTTATTGGGAAACGATAAGGATCTTAAAAGCCACTAAATGGATATCAATTTTTAAGCTTCTTGGCCTTCAAGACTGGGGTTGTAGTAACCCTTTTGGAAAGATAAACTCCAAAATGTAAGAATTTTCCTCATTTTCAAAATTAATCATTTGCTTGGGTGATTCGACTTTCATCAAATCCACCAAGCATAATGTTGAAAAGTGGTCCGAATGAGGACTAACTCTCAATTTTAGAGTAGCATCCCTATTAGTATTTTTACCCCGAAATGGACTAAATTCTTCACAAGGATTGTGCTTGATTTCTTCTTTTGACTCTAGTACCATCTCCTCATCTTTGGCATCTTCATTCATAAATAGTTCGGTTTATTGGGAAATTATCGAGGGTTGCTTAACATCAAGCTCATCATTAATATCGGATTCTTGCTCCTCATCTTCACACTCGTCCATTATGTTAAATGATTCCACAGACAAGATATCATCTAAACATAATGTGGAAAAGTGCTTTGAATGCTTAACCTCTATATCCATATCTTCTATTATTCTTCTTTCCTTGTTATTTTCCCTTATGTATTGATGTATATCAAGTATGATATCATTTGTTGTGTCTACACACTCCAACATTAGTTGAAGAATATCTTTAATGCCACTCTTTTTGTTGCATCATTTTTCCTGTTCTTGACCATAAGACCTATCAAACTCATAAGAAAAACTTGAATTTGGGTTAGCGCAATAGGGGGAGGGGGCATTTGGGCAATCACTCTAATGTCCATCTCGACCGCCATATAAAGAACAATCATAATACCGGTAGGATGGAGATGGTGCACACATCTCTCTCCGGAGAGCATATCTACAATTTTCCCAAAAGTGAGGTCCATCATAATATGGACATGGATCATCAAGATAAGATTTCCAACCACCAAGCTCATGTTCATTCCACGATGCCATAGTAATAAGTAAACTAAAATAAAAATCTACCTAACACAAAAAAAATAAAAGAAAACTAAAAAAAATTATTTACAAGTTTGAATTCAAGATAGTAGGCTAAAATTCCAAACCAACTCAATACACCAAATTGTTCCCCGGCAACGGCGCCATTTTTTGATAACGCTCAACTTACACATCAATTTAGTGCAAGGCGGTCGTCGTCAATATATTTACCCACCTTTGGAGTCGGGGTTGAATCCACAGGGAACAATGTGAGTGGTGATCAAACTAATTTGAAACTAAAGCTACAGGTTAAATTCAAACAACTGACACGAAAAGACAAAATAGGGGTTTTTAATGGTTGAGCAAATGATTGTTGGTAATCAAGAGTTTATTGAATAACCGGAATTATGTTCACTAGGATTTATGGTACATGACAGATGCTACAAATAATTCAAGGTTCTCATGATGGTTAGGATGACAAGCTATCTTTATCGATGGTATGCTCAAATGTCTCTCGACCTATTCAAGCGTCTAATTTCCTAATCCTCTTGGACTTAGGGAATCGCAACTGACTGCCCAGATTTTACCTCAGGTTAATCAACCTTGTTACAACGCTGATTATTAAACGAAGCCTTTTCGAGTCCCTATTGATAATTCACTTCCTACTGTTTATGATATCTTTCTCAAGAAAAGCAAAGTAGGTACACCTATTGTTTGCAACCAACAAAAATAAATTATAATCTCAAAATTATCAAGAAATCCTAACACTTATTAAACCTTGATTATTTAACACCTTATCATGACCTAACCCTAGATTCCATAATCTAGGTTAAAAGAGTTTAGCTACTCATGACGCATGAAAAAGCATGCAATTTGAATTCATAACTGAAAGGATTAACTTACAATGATGAATGAAATTGAAAGTGAAGTTGTATTTGAATCACACAGTAAAACACTCAAATATTATTCTTGAGATAGGAAGAAAAGAATATTGTCTGTTCTCCTCAATAATAGATGCATTCTGCTCAAAACCCTAAAAGTGCTATAAATACTTAATTCTAAATAAGGAAACAAAAATTAAGGTTTTAGTTTTTTCTTCAGAATAGACGACGATCTTGATGGCGTGTTAGACGTCTGACGACATGTGCAAGATGTCGTCAAAGATTCCAGTGAATTGTTATATTCTGATTCTTCTGACGGAAAATCTGACGGCTTGTCAAATATGTGACGGCGCATGAAAAATATCATTATATCTTCACTGGAAATCAGCATGATCTGCTTCAGGTTGACGGTAATTTTGATGCCTCGTCACAAATTTGATGGTGCTTCCAAGCTTGACTCAACTCAACTCCTCAGGTTCTATCTAAGATTGACGACAACTTTCACAGCCTATCCTACGTCTAACGACGCTTCAAAAATGGCATCAGCTACATTTTAGCTTATTCGCACCAGATTTCAGCTGATTTATTTCTCTTTTCTTTGGTTTCCTCCCCGATCACTTGTATCTGTATTAAAACAATAAAAACAATCAAAAACAACAAAATTTGCTTAAGGCTTCACAATTATTTAGAGTTAAAAGCCTCAAATGTGTTAGCATCTGCTAACACATCACTTGTCCGTAATTTTTTGTGATGAATATTCATTCCCCATTCTTTTGGAGATTGTTAGGTTCTAAGTGAATATGTAAATGAAAAATGGAGAAAACAAATGGAAGGAAAGTAAAGTGAATATTTCTATTTAAGGAAGTAAACTTCTCCCATATTGGTAGGAGAAAGGAACTTTCTTATGCTTATATTGAGAAGAATTCCTTCATATGGATAGTGAGACAAGAACAAAAGATGACTGGCATTGTTGTCATCATCACTTGCTCAGCTCTTCTTCGTCTTCGGCTTTGGATTTGAATTTGGATTTGTCAAATGATTGATTGAGAGATTAATTTTTTGGACAAAATTTATTCCAAACTTGAATCTAGTAAATTTTTAATCACAAAATTCAATAGGAAAGTTTTATCCATTTGCAGATTCACTTCGAACGTAGTGCAAATGCAGTCACAATGCACCTCAAGGGGATGCCAGCCTGCAAGGAAGGAAATACACTAGTTGGAGAAAAAAGTGACCTTCACTTTCACCTATTGACTTGCAGGCATACGTGTAGCGCGGACCTCACTGGAAAGTGCCAAACGCTACCTACACTCGCAGGTCTGGCACAAGGTCAGCACAGATGACATGATGTTCTAGAAAGTTATCTCTTTTCATGAACCATTGCTTCCTTTCGGAAGCAACACCTTTTGTGTATAAATACCTAGACTTTTCCTAAAGTAAAGATATGAATTTTGTGTTGAAAAGCATATTTTTTTCTCTAAAAACTCTACTGAGATCTTTAAATCGTAGAGTGAGTTCGAAGTTCAAAAATTTAATTTGAGGTACTGCTATTTTCTGAAGTGAATAATTTATCCTGGTAAGAAAGATTTAATTAAACTACGGTACTTGAGGGAAATAAATTTCTTAAGAACTCACTGCGAATTCAGTGGACTTGATTCTATCAATTCTATCTTTATCTTACATTCTTTTGACTTTGGTTTTACTATTTTCTAGAAAATAGTAGAAACTTTATTTTGATAGTTCATTAGAACATGTTTTTGAAGTTGTTGGCACTTCTTCATAGTTCTTGAACTTATTGTTGAAGTTCATATTGTTATGTAACGCCCCAAGAGTACACCCTGGGAGTCACACGGTTGTTACAGTCTCGGGGGACCACAAGCTTTCCTATGAGCTGGTACTTACTGTGAGCACTGAATAAAACTGATACAAAAGGTCATACACGAAATTTAACTGAGGAATGCGATAAGTTTTTAAGTCATATATCTGATTAAGTCGATAAAACAAAAACTGATAATACTGATAAAATGTCTGACAATGACAACTAAAAATTGAAAACTAACTAACTGTTTATACTAATCTAAAAGCCTCTACTGTTTGACTGTGGAGTTGATGGGACAAACCCCCAACTAACTTCAGCTGAATAGAAAAACTAAAAATGATAAAGTCAGATGAGCAAAAATAATCTTTCCCTCAACATATGAGGATTCACCACTGCCACGACGTCTATGTATGATCAGGGAACTGAGCATCCGATATGATACATCATAGCTCAAGAAACTAGTATGCGATCAGTACTTTAAATATACTGGTATTCTAAATGAGGTAGGATGATATGCATGGTTTCATGTACAAGAGTAATGACTGACTGAATGGATAGCATGGAGTACTGAATAAAATGCATGAAATCAGTAAATGCTGAGAATGTATGACCAAGCATTAAACAAGTTCTGAATATAATATGTAAACTAAAATACTGAAATACTGAATAACTGATGTCTATATGCTATGGTCAAGAAATACTGAAAACTAAATTACTGGACTGAGACTGTGGGAGCTATTATCTAACTGACTGTAATGACCCGAATCTAATACCCAAAATGCTACACGATGCTCATGACCCCGAAGGACCATAAGTTAACCCATGACTGATATTTGTACCTATACCTGTATACTGCATAATATACTGTATAATACGGAAACATGAACTGAAAGGCCATAAGGTTCAAAACTGTAACATAAGATGTGATAAATCATAACATATGGATGGGGTATGAAATACCCAAAAAAACTGAAATAAACTATCTGAACATACTGTAGTCTGAAAAGCTTCTAAATCATGACTGTCTGCATAAGGAGTTGATAGGATATATCCCCAACTAACTCCAACTAATAAATTAATTAATGAGATAATAAAATGATGACCATGTCCTCAAAATATAAGGACTCACTGCTTGCTATGACTGCTGAAATTGGAATCTACTGATGCTCTAGAGCTCGTGTCTCTGAACCTATAGTATAAGACACCATAGAGAAAATGTGTCAGTACATTGAATGTACTGGTATGTATGTGAGGTAGGCTAAATATATGGGGTTCATATGCATGAACAATACTAACTAAATGACTAATATGAACGTGAGAATATATGCATGCATACATAGTAACTATATCTGAAATCGTGATAATATGAGTTTACTAATAACTAACATGACTAATGACTGAGTTTTGATAACTGATATAACTGATAACATGAATGATTATATCTGACAGTCTTGAATTTGATAGAACTAGCTGAGTTCCATACTGTATTTGAGTTGACTGTATCTGACAGTCCTGAATTCTATAGAATTATCTGAGTTCTATTACTGAGACTGATTGACTGTATTTGACAGTCCTGACTCTATAACATGAAACTGTGGGAAGTAGTCATCTAATCGACATGCCCGAAATAACACATTATATCTGAGTTGGGGTCCAATCTGTAACCCTAATTCAAAAGCTATCAATACCGTGCCACTGGTAAGGACAAGCTGTGAGTAACCCTCATAGAACAGGTAATTCTAGTGAGAATGGTGGGAACCCTCATATAATTGGTTAAGCCAGCTCATCTATCCTCATATATCAGGCTATGATTTCTAGACCTATGTTGGCTACGTAGTTATAGAATGCAAGGATTACTTCTAAGAATCACACCCTCATATAATAGGTGAGTTCCCACCCTTGGGTTTACTTGGTGTTAATTCCTACTCCCATCTGAATAGACACTGAGCATGGTTAACTGAACTGACTGGACTGAGTTTTTTGAGTTCCGCTGATTGATGGAATATTATTGAGATATGACAACTGACTGAGTTTGTGAGATTACTGAGGTTACTGAATTACTGAGCTTTCATGAGTCACATGACTAACTAAGTTATATGGATCATGGCTTGAATGAGGATATCGTGAAAATACGACACTGGCTCTAGGTATACAACTAAATTATCGGGTACAAGTACCCCAAGGACTCAATGGAACAAAACTGACAAAGCATGACTTTCTTGAATACATGACCAGTCATCACAATCCATAATTCATTTATTGAGGGAATTCATCAAACAAGTGATATGCATAATCTTGTACATAAATGGGGATTTCATAATATCATACTAGTTGGGCATTTTCCTTCATATAGGCATTTAATCAAACACATGGTAAGGATAGTTGTAAACAACATTATACAACAAATAAACATCATGATTCAACTCTATCTTCATCATCCAAGGGTTTAATCATAGGTTCACATGAATCTACATCTATACAATTCGATTTCCACATAAAATTGATCACCCAACATGGATTAGAATATAATTGATCATTCCAACATGAACAAAACAAACCCAACATGAAATTTATAAAGAAATACATATATTTTAACTTTAAAAAGAGATTCTTGGGCCTCATGTATGAAAGGAGTCCATGAATGAACACTATGCATACCTAGGTTGAGTTTCTTGAAATTCTTGAACTTGAAGGATTGGAATCTCTTAGTTCTTGAAGAATATTTGGATTTTGTTCTTGGGGATTAATCTTAGAGAGAAAACCCTAATTTTTTTGCTATAGATGGATAATGAATTTCTGAGCTTTGGTTGGATATAACTGGGTATATAAACAGGTGGAAAAAAGACCAAAAAAACACTTCAAAAATGACTTAAAATAACTGGACGGGATATGAGATGGTGGGGTGTGATGATCCATCGCTGGGTCAATGGTCCATCACACTGATCGTCGCACTGGGACCAGGACTGGAACTTACCGCATTGGTGCGACGGTGGGGTGCGACAGTCCATCGCTAGATCGATGGTCCATCAGACTACTCCGTCACACTCATCCAGAGAGTGGACTCACTGCCTTGATGTGATGGTGGTATGCGGCGGTCCGTCGCTGGGTCGACTGTCCGTTCGGAGTGACCGTCGCACTAGGCGATTCAAACTACTCTTTGTAAAACGGCCATAACTTCCTCGTCCAATGTCGGATTTTGATGAAATTGGTATCAATGGAAAGATTATTAAATTTCCCACATGAAAAGAAAGGAAAATATTTAAAATACCACGTGTACAAATGTTGATTCATCTTTCAAAGAAAGCTTCTAACATTCTTAGGACAATTTTAAGCTAGAAAAAAGTACGGGGTATTACACCGACATGCCCCAATATGAGAAAATTGGGGTCCAACATGTGACCCCAGTTGGAAGGGTATCAGTACCGTGCCATGGTTACTAACATTGGCTATGTGGATCCACTAATGTTCTATCTTAATGGACTAAGGGTGTCAAGCCTAAACTGAAGGGTGACCCCTGTGAGGTAGTCAATCCTGAACTGACGGGTGACTCCTCATATCCTCTACTGGCTACATAGTTCTAGAGTGAAGGTAATGCTACTAACAACTCTACCTATCTGACGGGGAAGCCGTCATCCCTACCCTCACTCGGTGCTAAATCTTACTCCCAACTGAATAGACTTAGAATACTGGACTGTTCTATGTTTAACTGATTATGATAGCTGACTGAACTGATAATGCTCATAACATATATAAAACCAATCTAAAGATACTGAGACTAGGTAAACAACTATGTTTTTGGGTATTCATAACCCCTAGGACTCAATAGTAATAATAGCAAAATAGTACTAAAACTTTGAGGCATAAAGTGAAAGCATTATTCAAAAATTCATTCTTGTAGGCATTTCATCAAACACTTGATATTCGTAGTATAAGCTAAGCATGGGAATAGTTTAATGCTTGTAGAAATAGCATAATTTCAATATCAACATCACTAATTATGAATTAAATCAGTGAACAATAACATCCAAAACATATGGGGTTTAATAATCACAACAATTTCATGTAAACATGGTATAGAATCAAAGTTCATGGGAATTCATGGTTAAAAATCCACAATTAAAATCACAACAACTTGTAAAGATCACAATTTATGAATTTGAAATTTGATAATTGGACTCCATGGGTGGAAGGAACTCATGGATGAGCATTTAGCATACCTGGGGTGATGAATTCGTGAGAATTGGTGGTGAATTCTTGAGTTTTCATCTTGAATTTTTTTAAGGCTAGGGTTTTGTCCTTTAAAGAGGGCTACTTTAATGTGAAAGAATTGTGAAATAATGAGCAAATAATACTCTATTGGGACTTTAATGTCGTGTTTGGACTGAGTGAGGTGAAGGGAAAAGACTTAAATGCCCTTGGAATTTAAAAACTTAAAACTGAACTAAAAATCCCAATTTTTGGCTCTGGCGCGATGCGGTGCTATCGCATTGCATCACTGGAAAGCTGACAATTCCAAACTGAAACCTTGGCGTGATGCAACACCATCGTGGTGCCCCATTGAACGTGAATTCGTCCCTTGGTGCAATGCGACATTATCGCCCTGCTCCACTGGAAAAGGACAAACGTAAAATAGAACATCAGCATGATGCGGTTCTTATCATGATGGAACACTAGAAAATAATGAATTTGATTTTTTCCATCACTGCAATGCAGCCTTATCACGTATGGCTACAGTTTTTCTCTAAAAATTCCATAACTTCTCATCTGAGTATCGGATTTAGGCAAAATTGGTATCATTGGAAAGCTAATTCAATTTCCTACAATTTGGTGTGTCTTGAGCTAGAAAAATATTGGTATAATAAAAGATATGCTCATTTTAAGTTGACTAAAGCAACATTCTTATCACAAATTCAATTAGTAAGGAATTCTTTGATTCACCTAATAGCTGGGAGTTATTTGAGGCCTTAATATACATCAAATTTTCTCGTAAAATTTCCAAAAAATTATAAGCTACTATGCATGAGCTCCAAACATGGCTCTAACATTTGTTTGGATTTTTTAGGTATCACAATATCTTCCCCTTGGGAACATTCATCCTCGAATGAGATTGGTTAAGCTGAAAACACTGAGGGACTTTGGTTACATGCTGAATATATGTGATGAAAGTGTGATTACATGACTGAGTCTGAAACATAACACATGACTGAACTAGTTTTGTGAATGCATGGCTGACATGAGAATGATATATAGCTGAAACTGAGCATGGAAAAGAGAAATTCTAAGAAGATTGTTACCTTAAGCTGGATCTGAGTTTGCGGAGAAAATATGAGGGTACTTGGTTTGCATATCTTTTTCTGCTTCCCAAGTGACTTCCTCAACAGACTAATTCCACCAAAGAACATTGACCAGGGTAACTTCTTTATTTCTTAGTCTACGAACTTGTCGTTCAAAAATCTCAACTGGAATTTTTTCGTAAGAAAGGCTGTTCTGAACATCTATATTTCCAAGGGAACAACTACTAGGTCGCCAATACACTTCTTTAACAACAAGACATGGAACATTGGGTGCACTAATGCTAAGTCTGCAGGCAACTCAAGCTCATAAGCCACCTTTCCAAAACGACCCATAATTCTGTAAGGTCTAAAATATCGAGGACTAAGATTTCCCTTTCTTACCAAATCTCTTCACTCCTTTTTTGGGAGAGATCTTCAAATATATGAAATCACCAATCTCAAACTCAAGATCTTTCCTTGTCACATCTGCATATGATTTCTATTGGCTCTGGGCTGCCTTAAACCTCTCCCTGATCAACTGTACTTTCTTTAAGGCATCAAACACCAAGTTAGGACCTATTAAAGTGGTTTCACCTACCTCAAACCAACCAATCAGAGATCTATATCTTATCTCATAAAGAGCCTCAAATGGAGATATTTGAATACTAGAATGATAGTTGTTATTATATGTGAATTCAATCAAAGGTAAGTGGTCATCCCAACTGCCCTTAAAGTCAACTACACACGCTCTGAACAGATCCTCAAGGGTTTGAATGGTCCTTTTTACTTGACCATCTATCTGAGGGTGGAAGGTTGTATTGAGGTGGACTTGGATACCAAGACCCTTTTAGAAGTCTCTCAAAAGTGAGAGGTAAAATAAGTACCTCTGTCTAAAATGATGGACAACGGAACACCGTGCAAGCTAACCAACTCTCTGATATAGAGATTGGCATAGACCTTGGCTGAATAAGAAGTGCGGTCTGGGAAGAAATGAGCTGATTTGGTCATCCTATCTACAATGAACCAAATTGAATCATGTTGTCGATGAGAACGAGGCAAACCAGTAATAAAATCCATGTTTACCTCCTTCCACTTCCAAGTAGGAATACTGAACTCCTGCATAAAACCATTGGGTTTCTAATGTGCAATCTTAACCTACTAACATTTGGAACACTTAGCCACAAACTATGCAATATCCCTCTTCATTCCATTCCACCAATATATTTCCAGTAGGTCGCGGTACATCTTCGTGGCCCCTGTATGAATCAAGTAATGCACACCATGCACTTCTGTAAGAATTTGCTATCTCAACTCATCAACACATAGTACACATAGTGTACCTTGGCAACGCAATACATCATCTCCCCCTTTGGGTGAAAACCTCTACTTTATGATCTTTGACTGACTCCTTCAGCTTCACTAGACTAGGATCCCTATCTTGCTTTTCTTTTACTTCGGCAGTCAAAGAAGATTCTAAACTATTCTGAACCCAAACACTGCCCTCAACTAAATCAACAAAATGAACACCTAATCGGACAAGTTGATGAACTTCTCTAACAAACTTCTTCTTATCAACCTCAATATGAGAAACGCTACACATCAACAATCTACTTACAGCATCTGCCGCTACATTGGCATTGCCCGGATAATACAAAACACTCATGTCAAAATCTATCAACAATTCTAATCATCTCCTCTGATGCAGATTCAAATCCTTCTGTAAAAACATATATTGCAAGCTTTTGTGATCCGTGAACTCATCAACATACACCCCATACAAGTAATACCTCCAAATCTTCAAGGCAAACACAACATCTGCTAACTCAAGATTATGGGTAGGGTAATTCTTTTTATGGGGATTAAGATGTCTAGAGAAATAGGAAATGACCTTACCTCTCTACATCAAAGCACAACCCAAACTAACTCTAGAATCATCATAATACACAACAAACCTATCTGAACCATCTGGCAGGGTCAAAACTAGAGTTGAGTTTAGTCGAGTCTTCAACTCCTGAAAACTCTTTTCATAGGAATTTGAACGCTAAAAGTTGAATTTCTTCTGAGTTAATACGAACATAGGAGACACAATAGATGAAAACCATTCAACAATCCATCGATAAAATTCAGCCTGTACCGCCTCACATTTTTTAGCTAGAAATTAAATCACCGTTCTACGTGTGTAAGCTATAATTCCATGGTTTATGTTTAGATTCATGTTTCATAATCTCTCACCTAGTATATGAAGTGATTATGAGGTGAAAAACGTTCATAGAAATGGCCTAAAGCAAAGTTGAGCAAAGAACCTTTCATTCATCAAAAATTGGATATTCGATTCTACAAGGGTCTACTTTGAATGTGGATAACTCATGATACACATTAAATTTTTAGCTCAAGACCCACCAAATATTAGATAATTGAATTAGCTTTCCAATGATACCAATTTCGCCAAAATCCGATAACCGAACAAAAGTTATGGCTTTTTCTGTGTGAGGTAGTAAGCCGACGGGATCATGACGCATCACATCGAGAGAGCATCGGCATAAAACCAGATGCATATCTAAGGCTGTTTTATGCATTATTTCAATTTCTAATGGGTTTAGAGGTAGTGGTCATTTTCCCTAACCCAAAATACGTCTATAACATTGAATTTCAACCCCAAGAAGCAAAAATATATCATTTTACACTTTTCCTCTCAAAATCAAAACCCTAACTCCTCCCCCAAAGATTTAAGAACTCATTCATAAGGTTAAGAATTCCTAGAAACGGATCAAGATCCGAGTTTTGTTCTTTCTCCTAAATAATCAAAGGTGCGTGGGGTTCTCCTAAAACTACTTGGACATAATAAATTTTTTCAACAACATTTAAGTATGGTGAAATCATGAATTTTGAAGGGGTTTTAGAATTTATATTATAATATTGTTTTATGAATATTTTAATGGCACTATTGTGTTGGCCTTGAGGCCTTTTCACCAAATTGAATTGTACTTGTATATATATGTATGTATGAAAATTGGGTTTGACTATTGAACTGAGAGCATGAATCATGTAGAATCCCTCTCTTGTTATGATTTTTCCCATTTTTCATATGATATAGATTGTTTCGAATGCATCTTGAAAAGCATGATATGAATGTCTTGATTAATGTTATGACTTGAATATGATTTTGAATTCAAAAGAGAGGGTTGTTCATGTTGATAAATGTTGAATATATATATAATGAAAGATTTGCATGGTTTGTCAAAAAAAATATATGACACCACATGTTTGATGAAAGAATGAGAATCTTTGCATATTTTTGACTTGTGTTTTAGAACATTAAATATCTTATACAATTTACATGTTTGGGTGGTTTGAATTGTATTTTAATGAAAGAATCATGTATGATACATTATGGATTGGAAATATGACTTGCAAGTCTTGGTGTGACGACACTAACTTTGATAATACCATGGTATTTCAGAACAGAACAAAATGTATGTTTGTAATTAGATTTTTAGATTTTCAAACTTAGAATGATGCATGTTTAGAAATGGTTTAAAATGGGCACAAAGGGAAATTAGGTGGTTTGTAGGAGAAGGCACGAGTTCAGAATACTCATTGCCCAAAACCGTGTTTTGCCAATACGGGTTATTTAATCCCCTAAAGGGATTTTACGCTAGCCTAGAGCCCTGTGGTGTATCAGACTCAGACACTCCAACCCTTGTGGCAAACTTGGGTTGGGGGCTTCCCCGCCGAGTCAATGACGGATTCCATATAGCCCGTGAAATATCATACTTGTAGGGGAGTGCCACCTAGATCATAAGTAATACAAAGATCAGAACTGTATTGTGAAAACTTGCTTTAAGATTATTTAAAATTGCCCATATGCTTTAAATTATGTCATGCATACTATTTTACAAATTTCTCTCACTTATGTTTTATAAAATTTATTATTTTGGATTACACTGTGCACCAGTACTTTGTACTGACCCCTATATTTTAGGGTCTAAGGCTCAGTCCAGAGTTCCTGCTAAACCGTAGAATCTGTCAGACAGAAGTGAGCAGTTGGTGAGCCTTCTTTATTTCGGAAGGCCTTGTCTTTAGAACATTATTATGTTATTTTGGTATTGGGTCCGACTGGAGCCTTGTCCTAGTTTTGTTCTAGACTTATGATTGATCTTGTAATGTTAGAGATTTCGTGGACGAGTGTCAGATTTTGTTAAATGTTTATGGGTTTCATTCTGTACTATTAAGTTGAACTAGAAATGACCATGATTCTGTTTGTATTATTTTTTATATTTTCCTTATTGTATATGAATATTATGCATGATTATCAGGTATAGAAGGGCGCCCAGGCCTTCATGGTTTGGGATGCTTATCACGTCTAGGGCCTCGGTTTGGGTTGTGAAAAAGTTGGTATCAGAGCATGGTTCATAGTCCCAGGGTGTCTGCGAAATCGTTTCTAGTAGAGTCTTGTTTATGGGTGTGTGATGCACCACACTTATAATCAGGAGGCTACCGGGCATTTAGGTGTTGTTTTCCATTCTTTTGCTATAGAGTCGTCCATAAGAAATTAATCCAAGTTCATTCCTCATTCCAATTTGATGGGTCATGCCTCATTGTCGAGTTGATACAATTCGAAGAGTTTATCTCCCCCAGCGATATGGTTCTCTCTAATTAAGTTGTCCATAAAGTTATGGATTTTGTACAAGGACTTGAGAGGAGTCCCTGAGTGCTTTAAAGTGTGTTTATTTAAGCATATACCCATATCTACATCAGCCGTACGGTTGAGCCTGAGGTATGGAGTGTATCCAGTATCCTTTAATAAAATGTCATGGAGGGGATGTGATGGTAGGTAGTAGCTAGGAGAAATGTAGTATTTTAGCTTGGTTTCCCAATTTTATATACTAGTATAGCATGTGGCATGCTTCGTTGGTGGTACATGATTGATGCCAGACTATAGACTTGAACTTGAGGTGTGAAGTGTGGTGGCAAGAATAATAGCTTAAGATTAATGATGCATGTTTTGTGGAGTAATTAGTAGTCTTGATGTGATGTGCGAAATGTCCTAGGTTGATGATTTATAAAAGTTTAAGTGGTAATCGTGAGGTATATGTGTACATGAGAACTAGTTTTAAAATAATGAATTGTGGTTGAATCGTTAAGTGGATAAGAATGCGAGTATATATGAATAAGTTGACCTCAGGTAGAAGGTTTTTAGAAAAAGTTTTATGTGTATACGTGTTTTGTGTACCTATATTTAGTTCTTGAATTTTGTAGTATGGAGAAATTTTAGAATTTGTTGTATGGTGCTCTTTAGAGTTGAATTGAGGAAAATTACGAAGGCAATGTAAGTGTAATACCCTGATTTTCTTTAAGTCGAGTTTCATCCTTAAGGGAAGTAAGGGCTGAATTCCCAAGTGAGAAGTATTTTAAACCATGTAGAATTTACCTAATATCAACTTTTTGTCATGTAGAGAATTGAATAAGCTTTTCGTCGATACCAAATTCGCCCAAATCCGACACTCGGGCAAAAAGTTAGAGCCATTTTAGTGAGACAATGTACCACCTGGTACTCTAGCGCATCGCGGAGCCAGCCAAAATAGCAATAGTCAAAATCCAGTGAGCCTCTGTGATTCCATCGTGTCGCGGTGTCTTCCCAATTTGCAACCAAGGTGGCAACGCGATTTCCACCGTATCGCGCCAAGGCTCAGTTTCCCAATTGTCAATTTTCAGTAAGCTGGCGCGATTATGGCGTGTAGCACCAGCATGTAAAATTGAGATTTTTCAGGTTCCGTTATTTAATTCCAAGGACCATTTGGCAATTTCCCAAAGCCTCTAATCAGCCTATATAAGGGATTTATACCCTAAATAACGAGAATACTTCATTTTTTATCAATTTTTACCCCAAATCAAAATATTTTTTTCTCTCAAGAAGTGAAGAACCCTAGCCAAGAAATCAAGAACAAGCCTAAGGATTTCTTCAACAACCTTCAAGAAAGAGTCTTCTAAGGTATGCAGATGTTGATTCTTGGGTCCCTTCCACCAAAGAAGTTCAAGAATCCTTTTTATAAATTCAAAGATCTTATATTTATGAGTTTTCATTATTCATGTGAATTGAAATTGAAGTTCATGTTATTATTGAGTTAAATTCATGTTTTGTTTATGAAATCTCAAGAGTTGATTCTAGTATGTGATGAATTGTCTGATGTTCATGATAAACCCTCTTGAAGTTGCATGATAAGTGATGTGGTTATGCCAATTGAGGGTAGAAATTGTTGAATAACCAAATTATGCTCCCCATATGTTTGATAAAATGCTTATGTGAAGGAATTAGAGTCATTATAGCATGTTGACTAGAAATCCCTAATTGTGTGCAAGCTCATGCATAATAAGTGTTTGTTGAAAACTCTTAATGAGTGAATTGTGACATGTTAGCATGAAATCTACCAATTATATGATCTTCAATGCATGTTAAATATTTGTTGCAAGACCTTGTTGAATGGAGTATGAGCCAATAGCATGTCTCCCTATACTATTACATGTTTGTGAGTTCCAAGTGCATGAAGAGATGCTTTAATGATTGTAATGGTGAATGAATGTCCATGGTCATGATTATTCAAGAATGTTTATGTTTTACTTTTATGTTATCGAGTCCTGGGGGTATTTATACTAACAATTTAGCTGCAAGTCTAGAGCCCGCATCAGTTTTCATGATAACCTCAGTTAAGCCATAATTCTTAAAACTCAATGAGTTACAGAACTCAGTACTTTCAGACGGTTACAGAACTTAAGAAATCTTAGTAATCTCAGTATCATTAGCATCTTAGCTTTAGTTCAGTACCCAACTCAGATCTTAGTAGTATCCAAGTGTTCAGTTCAGACCTCAGTAGCATTCAAGTAATCAATTCAGAACTCAGTATCATTCAGTCAGATAACAAGATCCAGTAGTGTTCCGTCAGTCTTCGGAACCAAGTGAACTCAGCTTAACTCAGTTGATCAGTTAAGAAATATGATCAGTAATAGATTCAGCTCAGTCTAAGCTCAGTTAAGAATTAGTTCAGAGTCTTTCAGTTGGGAGTAGTAACTAGCACCAAGCGACTGTAGGGATGACGACTTCCCGTTAGAGAGGCAAAGTCATTAGTAACAGTCCCTGAAGTTTGGAACTGCGTATCCAGTTCAGGATCAGGATTCACCCATTAGATTAAGGCTTGACTATCATATTGCCTTAGGCTTGACTTCCTATTCAGGGTCACCCGTTAGAGAGGCTTGACCATATCAGAGGTATTTACCTGTGGCACGGTATTGACACCCTTCCAGCTGGGGTTATAGGTTGGACCCCACTAGATCAGATTTGGGGCATGTCAGTTAAGTGAGAACTCCCACAGTTGCAATTTCAGTATCAGTCTTTAGAGTAGAACTCAGAAATCAGGATAGTCAGATATAGTCACTTATCTCAGTAAGGAACTTAGATAGTTCCACAGATTCATAGACCACCCTCTAGATAGGCCTGGTCTCACATAAAGTTAATCAGTATCAGTACTAATAGATCCATAGATCACCCGTTAGATAGGCTTGATCTCAAACTCAGTCCATCATTTCTATTATTTAAATATTTAGAGATCTTTTGCTAGATGGGTCTGATCTCAGATACAATCATTCATTATCATTATTAGTAGATTCATAGATCATACGTTAGAAATGTTTGATCACATATTTAGTCAGTCGATAGTAGCATGCTCAGAACTCAGTTATTGATATAAGTAAATTCAATTAATCATCTTCAATGTCCTCAACTTTAGAGATCACCCATTAGATAGGACTGATCTCAACTTTAGTACTCAGTTATCAATATCATAAGATACATCTATTCAGTACCTCAGTATTAGTAGTGAGTTTAGACGTTAGTAAAACAGTATCCAAGTCTCAGTATTCAGAGTCAGGATGATTTTCAATTATGGTTTGTGCAATCATGCATATATCCACATTCAATACTCTCATGTTATTTAGTTAAGTAATTTTTCATGCATAAGACCTTGCATTTAGACTTACCTCATCTTGCATACTCAGTATATTCCCACGTACTGACATATTTGCACTATGGTGTTTTACTTTACACCATATGTTTAGAGGCACGAGATCCAGAGCACCCTTAGCAGTCCAGACTCAATCAATAGTAATAGACGTAGTAGTAAGTCCTCTTTATTCGAGGATGTCCCTTATTTTATTATGGAATTAGGCTCAAATTATTTTTAGTATACAGAGTTAGTTGGGGACATATCCCATCAGCTCCACAGTTCAGACAGTTAGAGGCTTTTTGGATAGATGTATCAGTATTCAGTTTTTAGTTTTTGAGTATTGTAGACATTTTAAACCTTATGGAAAGTTTCTTCTGGTTTTCTATATTAATTATATTATATTATGTAGTGCTCAGGTACAGATATTAGTAGAGGGTTAGCTTGTTTCCTTCGAGATCATGAGCACCGTGTGGCATTCCGATTCCAGAAAATCTGGGCATTACAGTAAGCCTTGGGTATGGTTTTATAAATTTTTGTTAAGTTGCAAGTTATATGATTTTAAGGATAATGCAAATATTCTAAGGAATTGAAGATGGAGAATTAAGTATTTAGAAGCATGAGTGTCTATGCCCCGTGAAAATATTAGTCGTAAGTTGATGACTTTGGGGATTAGGAGAAATTATGATTAGTGTCCCTGGAGGGGGTGTCTTAGAAAGGATTTTGTATATTTATATTTTTATTAAGGGAATTTTGTGTTCATATGTATATTGATACCCCACTTTGTGAGAGGGAGTGCGGATGCGTACACTCATGAGAGTGGGAATTGTAGAGTGATGGCTATAGAGGTTAGCGAAAGTTAAGAGTAGCATTTTTTGGAAAGCAAGGCCTTCCGAGTATAGTTCATCAGGGAGAGTTTAGAGTTGAAGTTTATGGTGATGTCCCATTTTCGTTGAGATTGTGGCTACAAATTTTTAATGTTAGGTTATGTATACAAGTCTAGGGGTGTGACTTTGATCTAAGGGGGAGATGGGGAATTAAGTGAGTTCCTGAATATTCTCAGTGTGGCAAGTTGTGGGAAAGAACTATGATAAACCTAATTCTAATCAAGCATAATCCTCCTACTTCAATTTAGGAGAGTATCCTGCTAATGTCTTACGTCATCTATTCAATTCATACCTATGGTTCGAGTTCCGTATAGACTTAGGTTTATGATATGACCTCCAAACTAGAAGAAATTATGTCTCTCAGTAATCCAGTCTTTCACGTATTCAGGCCATATGTTATGTTGTTTGTAATCTATGAAAATCTATGTCTCTCTGCATGCTTGGTCCTAAGAAAATATGTTTCTATATGTCACCGATTCATCCTATGTCAGGTTTAGCCAGAGTGTTAAAGTTTATGCAAACTTATGGAAAAATCTTAGTTCCTTAAATGAGGAGCAATCACTTCAAGAGAAAATCTTTGTCTTAGTTGTAATGTAACACCCCGTAGTATTCTCTACTCAATACCGCTCTTAGTTGCATGTATAGAGAGCTCACAATCTGAAAACTTTTCTAGTTGTTAAAAGACTTAGTCATATTTATGAGCTCTTAACTTCCATGATTTTAAAATTGATCTTCTCGACCTTGAGGCGTAGACTTTTGAGTTGATTCATGTTCAGGAGTCTAAAGGGGTTATTCTGGGAAAATTTTGGATTTTTCAGACCACGTTTGAGATGCGTTGAATGAGAAAACCAGTGGCTTGATGCAATATTGATGTGCCGCATCGGTAATCGCATTGTCCAAACTAATGTCTCAGCGCGATCATGATGCGTCGCGTCGCCAAACACGTCGGGTGCCGTATTTTTCTTACTGATTTCTGAGTTCAGGAGGGTAATTCAGTCCCTTTCCCTCATCTTATCTTGATATGTGCATCAATGTTTCACACTGTGCTCTATCCTAAGAATTCATACAGTATTATGTCTTCTGAACGACTCTTTACTTATGATTCAGAGACTTGTTATATGGAGCACTTCGTGTTTATTCTATCGTATGTTCACTACATATCCCTGCTTCAGTAGTCCAATAAGTATAAGTTATGGCCTAATAGTGTTACGTACATTCATGACATTTATGCTTGGGTCCCTTAATGACCCTCCGTATGATAGTATATTGGTGGATGTGGAAGCGTGGTGATGTGTTAGATAGGGGACTAGATGTTCTTGAAGGTGAAAAAAAATTTGATATGAATTCTCGAGGTAATGTTATAAGTGAAAGGGAAAGGAAGGAGATGAACTTTTGTTGTGTGAAATAGCTAAGAAGGGGATGGACTTTTATTATGAGAAATAGTTGGGAATGAGATATATGGCGAAAATCTTTGTGAATGTAATTAAATTTGTTGGTCTTAGGGGGGGAATCCATGAAGTGTGTGTAGTAACGATAGGCTTGAATGTTGTGATTGATGAAAACTCAACCCATGTACTATGTGGTTAGTATTCCTTGAATTAAAACTCGAGAGTGTTTGACGATAGTGATAAGGTGAGGTAATGTTCTTAATGGGGTGTAAAGTATAGGGTCCTATAGTTTAAGTTATCACCTTTTAATCCGAGTTAGGCTTCAACATAGTAGTACTAAGTAGTAGGACTCAAATTCTTGTGGCTATATGGGTGATTGGAGAATAATAAATTGGAGAGTGTGAAGTGTGCTATTTATTGTTTTGGGGTGTAGGCGATTAGTGCCTCTAAGTTTAAGTCTATTTTGCGGTACTTTGTAAGGTAGAGAATGCTTCTAATCCTATCTTCCGTTAAATATTATTTCATTATTAGTACTAATATCAATCAATCTATGATAATCAAATAAACCACTACCTTGTGTTGTGATGATTATGATTCATATAACTCATGTGCAAGATCATCCCTATGTAAAGTCTCAATATCCCATGTTTCGTGCTTTCACGTTTCACTCGGGCTTACCATGAAACTCGTTTGATGCCTTTGTATTTTTTGTTGAGGAAAATTATTCAATGCGAGATTACGTTCTTTATTCTACACTTTTAGATCCTCAAAAGTCCCTATCTATCATTCGGGGATGAATGATCCCAAAGGGGAGATAATCTAACACCCCGCATTTTTGAGCTAGAAATTGAATCATCATTCTACATGTGTAAGCTCTAATTTCATGATTTATGTTTATATTCATGTGTCATGATCTCTCGTCTAGTATATGAAGTGATTATGAGGTGAAAAACGTTGATAGAAATGACCTAAAGCAAAGTTGAGCTAAGAACCTTTCATTCATTCAAAATTGGATATTCGATTCTAATAGGGCCTATTTTGAATGTGGATAACTCTTGATACACATATAATTTTTATCTCAAGACCCATCAAATAGTAGATAATTGAATTAGCTTTCCAACGATACCGATTTCTCCAAAATCTGATAACCGAGCGAAAAGTTATGACTTTTTCCGTGTGAGATAGTAAGCCGACGCGATCATGACGCGTTGCGTCGAGATCGCATCGACACGAAACCATACGCATATGTAAGGTTGTTTTACACATTAGTTCAATTTCTAATGGGTCTAGGGGAACCGTGGTCATTTTACCTCACCCAAAACTTATCTATAACATTGAATTTCAACCCCAAGAAGCCAAAATATCTAATTTTTCACTTTTCCTCTCAAAATCAAAACCCTAACTCCTCCCCCAAAGATTCAAAAACTCATTCATAAGATCAAGAATTCCAAGAAATGAATCAAGATCCGGGTTCCGCTCTTTCTCCTAAATAATCAAAGGTGCGTGGGGTTATCCTAAAACTACTTGGGCATAAGAAAATTGTTCAACAACATTTAAATATGGTGAAATCATGAATTTTGAAGGGGTTTCAGAATTTATAATACAATGTTGCTTTATGAATGTTTTAATGGCATTATTGTTTTGGCCTTGAGGCCTTTTCCCCAAATTGAATTGTACTCGTATATATATGTATGTATGAAAATTGGGTTTGAATATTTAATTGAGAACATGAATCATGTAGAATCCCTCTCTTGTTATGATTTTTCCATTTTTCATATGATATGGATTGTTTCGAATGCATCTTGAAAAGCATGATTGAATGTCTTTATTAATGTTATGACTTGAATATGATTTTGAATTCAAAAGAGAGGGTTGTTCATGTTGATAAATTTTGAATATATAAATAATAAAAGAGTTTCATGATTTTTCAAAAAAAAAATACATGACCACCACATGTTTGATGAAAGAATGAGAATCTTTGCATAGTTTTGACTTGTGTTTCGGAACATGAAAATCTTATACTATTTGCATGTTTTGGTGGTCATAATTGTGTTTTAATAAAATAATCATGCATGATACATTATGGCTCAGAAATATGACTTGCAAGTCTTGGTGTGACGACACCAACTCAGATAATGCCATGGTAATTCAGAACAGAACAGAATGCATGTTTGCAATCAGATTTTTAGATTTTGAAACTTAGAATGATGCATGTTTAGAAATGGTTAAAAATGGGCATAAAGAGATATTAGG
This sequence comes from Capsicum pubescens, assembly GCA_030864215.1. NCBI lineage: Eukaryota > Viridiplantae > Streptophyta > Magnoliopsida > Solanales > Solanaceae > Capsicum > Capsicum pubescens. Next base: position 142,387,433 of record CM061539.1, on the reverse strand, counting down.
TGGTTCCTCGAAGAAGGCACGAGTTCAGACTACTCATTGCCCGAAACCGTGTTTTACCGATACGGGTTATTTAATCCCCTAGAGGGATTTTACGCTGGCCTAGAGCCCTGTGGCGTATTAGAATTAGACACTCCAACCCTTGCTGAAAACTTGGGTTAGGGGCTTCCCTGCCTAGTTAATGGAAGATTCCATATAGCCCGTGGAATATCAGACTTGTAGGGGAGTGCCACCTAGCTCAGAAGTAATACAAAGATCAGAACTGCATTGAGAAATCTTGATTTAAGATTATTTGAAATTTCCTATGTGCTTTAAATTATGTCATGCATACTATTTTACAAATTGCTCTCACTTATGTTTTATAACATTCATTATTTTGGATTGCACTGCGCACCATTACTTTGTACTGACCCCTATATTTCAAGGTCTGAGGCTCAGTCCAGAGTTCTTGCTAAGCCGTAGAATCTGTCAGACAGAAGTAAGCAGTTGGTGAGCCTTCTCTATTTTTCAAGGACTTGTCTTTAGAACATTATTATGCTATTTTTGTATTGGGTTCGACTGGGGGCCTTGTCCCAGTTTTGTTCTAGACTTATGATTGATCTTGTAATGTTAGATATTTCATGGACGAGTGTCAGATATTGTTAGATGTTTATAAGATTCATTCTGTACTATTTAGTTGAATCTAGAAATGACCATGATTCCATTTGTATTACTTTCCGCATTTTCCTTATTGTATATGAATATTGTGCATGATTATCAGGTATAGAAGGGTGCTCGGGCCTTCATGGTTTGGGATGCTCGTTATGGCTAGGGCCTCGATTTGGGTCGTGACACAGCCAAACCCTAGAAACTCCTGATATCTAATTGATAAATGGGTTTAGGCCAACTTTTCACTACTCCGGTCATGTGAAGTTCAACTCTAATGACATCATTGAAAATAATATGGCCAAGGAAAGCTACTGATCTTATCCAAAATTCGCACTTACTGAATTTGGCGAACAACTGATGGGCACTAAGAGTCTGCAATATTATTCTGAGGTGATCTGCATGATCATTTTCATTATGGGAGTAGACAAGAATGTCATCAATGAAAACTATAATGAACATGTCCAAGTACTGCTTGAACACTCGGTTCATCAAGTCCATAAAGGTTGCTGGGGCATTCATAAGACCAAAGACATGACTAGAAACTCGAAGTGACCGTACCGAGTTCAGAAAGCTATTTTTGCAATTTCACATTCTCTGACTCTGAGCTGATGATAGACGGATTTGAGGTCTATCTTAGAATAGTAACTGGCACCCTGAAGTTGGTCGAACAAGTCATTGATTCTAGGAAGTAGGTATTTGTTCTTGATGGTAACTTTGTTCAGTTGACGGTAATCGATGCATATTCTAAAGGAATTGTCTTTCCTACGCACAAATAGAACTAGTACGCTCTACGGGGAGACGTTGGTCATGATTAATCCCTTATCTAGGATATATTTCAACTGTTCTTTTAACTTTTTAAGTTTAGCAGGAGCCAGTCTGTATGGAAGAATAGAGATAGGTTGTCTATCTAAAAGAAGTTCTATTCCGAAGTCAATTTCCCTTTCGGGAGGAACTCCAGAAAGATCTTCAGGGAACACATCTGGAAATTCCCTCACTACTGAAACTGACTCAAGGTTAGGAGTCTCATAATTAGAGTCTTTGACTTGGAGAAGATGATAGATAGACCCTTTGGATATCATTTTCCTCGCTCTAAGGTAAAAAATAAATCGACCCTAAGTGTTGAACTACTACCCCTCCATTCAAGGACTGGTTCATTTGAAAACTGAAAATGAACAACCCTATTTCTACAATCAACTGAAGCATAGCATGAGTGGAGCCAATCCATACCGAGAATGAAGTCAAATTCGTCATCTCTAACTCCATAATATCGACACAAGTGACTTTTTGGGATATTGTGATCGGAAAGTTCCTGTATGCCTGCCTGGCTACAATAGAGACACCTACTGGGGTTGACATTGAAAAAGGCTCTACTAATATTTCGAGACCGACTCTTCCGTTGACGACTATATAAGGGGTTACAAAAGAAAGAGAAGCTCTAGGGTCTAATAAAGCATAAACATGTAAATAAAAGACCTGCAAAGTACCAGTTACCACATCAAGAGAATTTTCCTGCTCCTGTCGGGACTGAAGTGCATACAAACTATTTGGACGCTGATCACACTGGTAGCACTAGAAGCGGTACCCTGCTGAGTCAGGAGGCCAGCTGGGGCTGATGACTGATGGGACTGGACCTATTGGTGCAAATCCCAACCTTTCTGAGAAACTACCCGACACTCCTGAATCCAATGGCCTGGCTTGACATACCCAAAGCATACATCACTGCCCGCTCTACACTCAGCCTGATAGTTTCTACATATTTCTGGCAAAGAGAATTTGTATGACCACTGTTAACACAACCTTGGAACTTAGAGCTTGGCGCTCTATCCCTATTATTATTTTTGAATTTGGGAATAGGAGCACTTGCTAAAGATGGAGCTAGTACTGAAGACTTTGGGTGGAACTGAGTACAGTTACCACCCTCTAACCTCGGCTGGGTAAAATTAAAGCTACATGTTCTAGCCCTCTTGTTCTCCCTCTCTTTCTCCTTAAGCATTTTCTCCTCAATATGTTGAACAAGGACCATAATCCTAGATATGTCCATATCCTTAATTAACATTGCAGTCCTACAATCCTTAACCACACTATCAGATACTCCAGACACAAACTTGCTCATTTTAGACCTGCTATCAACTACCACATGAGGAGCGTACCTATCCAACTGAGTAAAGTTGAGGGAATACTCCTTCACACTCATGTTTCCCTGCCTCAGGTTAATAAACTCTAATACTTTGGCCTCTTTCATCTCAATAGAAATAATCTATCTAATAAGGTTGTAGCAAACTCCTCCCATTCAATAGGCCCTGCATCTACGCCTCTACCTACCTTTCACTGCATAAACTAGATATGGGCTACATCTTGCAGCTAGTAAGCATCCAATTCATCACTCTCACTAGAAATCACTCCCATGATATTTTTTACCTTCTGGACCATGTCTAAGAATTCCTACAGATCCTCTTCAGACTTGGATACAAAAAATAAAAGAGGATATATTTAGGTGAAGTCCCAAATCCTAGCTGCGACAGTATTAGCCACTGGGTTGGCTGGGACTATAGCTGGTCGAATATTCTAAACTGCCACAGAGTGAAATAGTATAGTGAATACAACTCTGAACTCTGTATGAGAAACATGCTCATTCAAAGGATCTTCTTGAACGGGCTGAGGTGTTGGCTGATTTACGTTCCTTCTTCCATTATTCTTTTTGGGAGGCATGTTTTGTAAATGGAAGGAAGATCAGATTTGAAAAAAAGTTTAACATGAGAATCATGGTCAGTCGTATGACATGAACATTGAAAGAAGGGAAATATTTCTTAAATACCTCGTAGCCTCTTTGTCCATAAGTGTGGTGCACTTCACACATATGCACAAGACTCTACTTAACGTGGATTTTAGACCTCCTAGGAAACTTTAAAACTTAGGCTTTGATACAAAATTTGTAACGCTCCGAGAGTACACCCTGGGCATCATACAATGCTTATAGTCCCGGGGGACCACAAGCTAACCTATGAGCTGGAATCTGCTGTGAGCACTGAATAAAATTGATACCAAAATATCATATACAAAATTTAACTGAGGAATGCCAGAAGGTTTTAAGTCATAAATTTGATGAAGCCTGTAGAATAACAATTGATAATGTTGATAAAACGTTTGACAATGACAACTAAAAACTGAAAACTGACTAACTGCCTATACTAGTCTGAAAGCCTCTATTGCTCGACTGTAGAGCTGATGATACAAAACCCTAACTAACTCTGACTAAATAGAAAATACTAAAAATGATAAAGTAAGATAAGCTAAATAAATCCTTTCCTCGAAATAAAGGGACTTACCACTGCTATGGATGATAATTTGGAAGGTCTATGTGTGATCCAGACACTGAGCGTCCGAACCTTTGATATAATACATCATAGCGCAAGAAACGAGTATGCGAACAATACTTTAAATGTACTAGTATGCTAAATGAGGTAGGCTGATATGCATGGTTTTATGTACAAAAGTACTGACTGACTTAATTGATAGCATGAAGTACTGAATAGAATGCATGAAATTTAAAAATGCTGAGAATTCATGACCACGCATAAAGCAAGTTCTGAATATAATCTATAAACTAAAATACTGAATAACTGATATATGTATGTTATGTTAAAGAAATACTGAAAATTGAATTACGGAACTGATTTCAGGACTGAGACTGTAGGAGCTATCATCTAACCGATATGCCCTAATATGAGTAAATTGGGGTCCAACCTATGACCCTAGTTAGAAGGGTGTCAGTACCATGCCACGGGTACTAACACTAGCTGTGTGGATCCACTAATGTGTTATCCTGATTGACTAAAGGTATCAAGCCTTAACTGACGGGTGACCCCCGAGGTAGTCAAGCCTGAACTGACGGGTGACTCATCATATCCTACACTGGATACGTAGTTCTAGAGTGCAGGGACTGCTACTAACTACTCTGCTTATCTGATGGGGAAGCCGTCATCCCTGCCCTCACTAGATGCTAAATCCTACTCAGAACTGAACTGACTCAGAATACTGAACTGTTCTACATTTAACTGATTATGATAGCTGACTGAACTGATAATGCTCATAACATATATGAAATTATTCTAAACATACTAATACTAGGTAAATAGCTATGTTTTCGGATATTCATAACCCCCAAGACTCAATAGCAATAATAGCAAAATAGTACTAAAACTTTGAGGCATAAAGTGAAAGCATTATTCAAAAAAAAATTCTTATAGGCATTTCATCAAACACTTGATATTTGTAGTATAAGCTAAGCATGGGAATAGTTTAAATCTTGTATAAATAGCATAATTTCAATACCAACATCACTAATTAAGAATTAAATTGATGAAAAACGACATCTAAACATGTGGGGTTTAATAATCACAATAATTTCATGTAAACATGGTATAGAATCAAAGTTCATAGAAATTCAAGGTTAAAAACCACAATTAAAATCACAACAACTTGTAAAGATCACAATATCTGAATTTGAAATTTGATACTTGGACTCCATGGGTAAAAGGAACCCATGGATGAACATTTAACATACCTGGGGTGATGAATTCATGAGAATTAATGGTGAATTCTTGAGTTTTGATCTTGAATTTCTTTGAAGGCTAGGGTTTCGTTCTTAAAAGAGGGCTACTTTAATTTGAGAGAATCATGAAATAATGAGCAAATAATGATCTATTGAGACTTAAATCTCGTGTTTGGACTGAGGGGGTGAAGGAAAAGGACTTAAATTCCCTTGGAATTTAAAAACTTGGAACTAAACTAAAAATCCTGATTTTTGGATCCAACGCGACACGGTGCTATTGCATTGCTCCATTAGAAAGCTGACAATTCCAAACCAGATCCTTGGCATGATACGGCGCCATCGCGGTACCCCACTGAACATGAATTTGGCCTTTGGCGTGATGCGGCATTATCGCCGTGCTACACTGGAAAAGGACGAATGCAAAATAGCATATCAGTGCAACATGGTGCTTATCATGATGGCACACTATAAAATGATGAATGTTATTTTGTCCATCACCGCGATGCGTCCTTATCTCGTTGGGCTATAGTTTTTCACTAAAAATGTCATAACTTCTCACCCCAAGTATCGAATTTAGGTGAAATTGGCATCGTTGGAAAGCTAAGTCAATTTCCTACATTTTGGTGGGTCTTGTTCTATAAAATTATTAGTAGAATAAAAGATATGCTCATTTTAATTTTACGAAAGCAACATTCTTATCTCAAATTCAACCGGTAAGGAATTCCTTGATTCGCCTTATAGATTGGTGTTATTTGAGGACTTAATATACATCAAACTCACTCGTAAAATTACCATAAAAACTATAAGGTACTATGCATGAGCTTGAAACATATCCCTAACATTAGTTTGGATTTTTGGCGTATTACATGTTAAAATACAGATTTTGTACCTAGAAAATAACAATTTTAAGAAATTTATATGTAATATGTATTTTTGGGTTTCTGAATATTAAAGCATATTGCTTGCTACTCTTTTTGAACTTAATAGTGATTAGAAGATATAAAAACTTCATCACGAGTTAAAGTTCATTCGGTTGACGATTAGAAGAAATAAAAACTTCATCGTTAAACTGGAAACAAGTTGTTGTCTAAAGTTGTAAGCTTTATAGTTAGAATTCTAACATACTAAATTGATTTATCTCTTTGTAACAACTAAATGACTATTAAAATCCAAGATAATGATGGAATGGAAAATATCACATCAACAACTATTGCTTGTTCAAGCCGTTCGAGTGCTGCACCCACCATGGCACGAGAAGAAACCCGAAAAGTTTTCTGAGGTGGATTTTAAAAGGTGGCAGAAAAAGATGTTCTTTTACTTGACTACATTAAGTCTTCAAAGATTCATCTCAAAAAATTCTCTAGAGTTGTCAGAAGATACATCGGACAAGGAACGTTCTATAGTAATAGAGGCTTGGAAACACTTGAATTTCTTATGTAATAACTACATATTGAGTAGCCTTCAAGATGATCTGTACAATGTGTACAACAATATGAATATCACTAAAGAATTGTTGGATCTTTGGAAAAGAAATACAAAATTGAGGATACATGAATGAAAAAGTTCATTGTTGTAAGATTTCTAAACTTTAAGATGATAGATAGTAAGATTGTTGTCTCTCAAGATCAAGAATTACAAGTATTCATCCATAATCTCCTAGCAGAAGTTATAACATTAGTAAATGCTTTTATTGAACATATTAAGTTTGTTCTTGATAATCACATAACCTTTGATGTAGTTTTGATTGTAAAAAGACTTTCCAAGTAGCAATTATAATAGAGAAGTAATCACATTTCTGGAAGGACTTCAAAAATTAAAGTATAAGAGAAAGAAGATGTTAGTTGAAGACCTCATGGTGAAGTTATGTATTGAAGAGGATAACAAAGCAGCCGAGAAAAGGTCTAAAGGAAATTATGCAATTAATGAAGAGAATATTATGGAGGATAACCCTAATAAGTCAAAGAAAAAAGAAAACATCTGGACAAAAAAGCAATCCTCCGAAGAAGAAATTCAAAGAAAATTTCTTTAATTGTGGCAAGGTTGGCCACACGTCGATAGATTATTGAGATCCTAAGAAAGGAAAGATAAAAGACCATACCAATATGGATGAATCCAAGGATGAAGTGGATGATCTATTCACTATGCTTTTGTAATGCAACTTGGATAGTAATCCTAAAGAGTGGTGGATTGATTCGGGTTCCACTAGCCACGTATGTGCCAACAAGAAGTTATTTGCATCGTATGCTCCGACTCAAGATAAGGATAAGATTTTTATGGCTGACTTTGAAATAGAAAAATTAAAGAAAAATGAAATATTTTCTTGAAGATGACATCAGGAAAGGTGGTGACACTCAACAACGTACTTTATGTTCTGGGAGTTGCGAAAGAATTTGGTTTCTACTTGATAGAATCAAAATTTCCTTTGGAGCATTGGTTAGGATACTTTGATTCTAGAGGTACTTCAAAACTCCTTTGTGCTATCAAAATGTTCCAATTAGATGATTATTACCTTAAAAAAGCATCAAGAAACTTTGAATAGGCCAAGGGAGTACAAGACAGAGCTAGAAAGCCCCAAAGATAACTTGCGCCCCATCCTCTTTGGAGATGCTTCCAACCCGCTCTAGATCTTCTAGAGAAAATCAAAACATCCCTAAATGCTCTTGAGATTTTCCCTATGTGTTCTTAAAGTTCTTAAGTGGATCCCAAGTGGATGCCATGCTTTTTACTTCAAATATGTCACTTTTGGGTCCATAATTTGTAATAATTAGCCTTGGATTATAAATAGGAGCTCTTGTTTCATTTTAGGGTAGCTTTTGATGAATTATGAATGTTTACTCCATTGTGAATGAGTGGAAATCTTGGATTAGCTTGTGTTAAGATTTCATTTAAAAACATTGGTTGCTTGGGAATTGATCCCCTTGTGGTAGAACATAAGAGTTAGGTGTTTGTAGGTAATTTGAATTGAGAATTTAGGGTTTAATGTACCCTTTGTTTGCATTTCAATTCCTATCTTGTGTGATATGGATTAAAATATGAAGGACAAGAAACAAACACAAAAACAAAATAATCGACGAAATTGAAATACGAGAAGTAAAGGGATAAATGGATAGATGATAAAAATAGATAGGCACAGCGAAGATAAGAGAATTAAGAACTAAAGAGTATATTAAACTCTACCTTCCCTAATTTATCTATAAGCAAGCACCAATATCTTGCTTTGACCACAAGGGAATCAAAACGACCTTACAACCACAATTTCTAAACAAAGTTCAACCAAACCTTTTCCAAGCTCTCAGTTACTCTCTCAAGAGTTTTCATGCATCCATCATCAAAAACAATACAGAGGAAATAATCTATCTCTCAAGTGTTTATAGTTTAGGCTCATTATTACACATTTAGGTCCCAAAAGTGACCCAATGGAAAAAAAGGCCCACTAGGGGCTATTTTGACCCACTTTTGAAATGCTAGAGAGGATCAAAGGCGGATCCAAAGAACCTTGGGTACATGTCCCTTCCAAGGGACCTTTTAGCCTCGTCTTGTGATCCTTTGACCTCTTAAAAGTCCTTTGAATCTCCTTAATGGTAATATTCATACATGTGGCATCTTTTAATAGAACTAAGGAGTCATCAAGAACCTCTAGCATCATAAGTATCCCATCCAAAGGCCAGGAGGCAATTTGGCCTGTATTATCCTTCCCTTCTTGAAAAGGATTCAACCTCGAGTCAAAACCTTGCAAAATTAAAAGAAGGACAAACAAACACAATAGCCTAATAGCATGAGGTTTAGGGTTAGCACAAATAAACATAGAATCATGCCAAGGTTGCACACACTTAATATATAACCAAGGATCCTTTGCGTTAGTTATGACAAACTTATTGAAAAGGTTACAAAGGGATTGTCTATGACAATTATCACGAGCTAAGGAAACCACAAAGGTCGTAATGAAATTAACAAGCCAAGAAGGTAAGACTACATTCATCTTAGGAGATATAAGACACAATTGCTTCATTATCTCGTCAAGAGACCACATGAAAATTGGTATCACCAATGATTCAACAATCCATAAGGTTTTCCAGGGTCAAAGATGTGAATGACCTATAAAGCATTATTATTCAACAAAGTGGACCAACTAACTAGTTTTTTACCTCCTAATAAGAAAATTCCATGACTAGTACGGACATCATCATAGGAAAAGAGGTAGTATAGAAAGGAATTAAGCATAAATTCACCATCGAAGGTGTTATTATCAATAAGAATACCATTTGGATCAAAAGATATAGCACATAATGAATGCATGTATGAAATCAAAACATTTAAGCACAAAGAACCTTTCTCTTTAAAAAAAAATCCTTTGATAAAGTGGTCATCAATTTTACACAAGTGATGAAGAAGGACATCACATAAATGGAGTTCAACAAGGATGCTTTCAATAAAGGAGTCACTCTTTGACCTATAAGTAATGAAAACTTGGTCAAGAATGGAAAAACACCATGGTGAACTCTCTTGGATCTTTTCATTACCCCCCTTCTTTAAAGATCACTTATATTTATTGGAGATATTTCCCTTACACAATATGGTCCATCAAGTGGATTATGAATCCCTAAGAAAAACTTTCTATCATAGGGAAGGACACCGATATCCTTATTCAAACTTTTCTTGTCATCTTGACCAAGCACCTAGTCGGGTGTGTAATGATCACCACATCCATATTTGTCACCAGGGTCAAATGGATAGAATGGACATAGACAAGGGCCAAGAATAAACTTTTTTTCCTGAAAGGTATCACTAAAAGAAAAGGGCATCTATCTACACTAACATAAACATCTTCGAAAGTAAATAAAGAGTAAAGAAAGATATAATACAAACTGATTTTATCTAAGGTGTCCTCAAGAACAGGCTCACTATGATGCCCAAGAACATCATCCAAGGTATTTTCAAGAATCGAAATACTCAAAGTGTAGGCAATTGGTACACAAAGATCACCTTTGAATCCTTCACATTCCTTTTCCTTACGAGTACTCTCATATTCCAAGAATAGATTTCCATCTTTAGGAGGAATGTTATCATACTATAGTGGGTAGTTATATAGAATATATCCCTAAAGATGAGCTACATCATCAATATTATGCACACCACTGGGTAATTTACTGGGAGTGATTTTATCATCTTCAAACAAGATATTGTACTTAAAGAGAGAAGTATCAATACTAAAAAGGGAATTAGAACATGTAAGTTCACTCTCAAAAAGACAATTATCAATCCTCAAATAAGTTTCAAACACATAAGCATCCTTATGATCAAAACAAACAATAGGATCTTTATTAAGAGACATGCTCAAAGGATCACTCATACATAATTGACGAACATTTTTAACACCATCACTCACTTGAGACTTAATCATATCACAAAAATTCTCAAGTGGTGGACTAGTTTAGCACCCAATTTGATCAACATGATTTTTACAAGACATTATACCATCACTCATCACATTGGCTTTAACACTAGGTGGACTCGAATTGATCTTACAAGAAGAGTCAATTCGGTCATCAATAGGATTAACTAGTGTATCCACACTCTTAATATGAACATCATCAATAAGAGGCAAAGAATCATGAGGCTCGCATGTAGGCAAGTTGCTACTCACACTCAATTGGGTGCTATCCACACAATCATCATTCATATTTACCAAAGTGCAAGAGTTAGCTATGTTACCTTAAAGTTCTTGAGAAGTTTCTTCTTTGACCTGGGGTGAAGGTCCTTTACAAGCTTTGGAAGCATCTATGATTTCCCTCATCAAATCTTCAAATGGAATCTCTTTTTTTGTGCCTCTATTTGCTATGCTTGTACCTACACATATGTCCTTACTAAGAAATGGATAAACAAAGTTAGATTGGGCTGGTGGAAATGCCCTCACTTTACTCCTTTCAACCTCTTCTTTTTTCATTCTTGGATTTTCACCTTGCACTCCCTTACTCCTCTCAATCTTTCGTCTCTTATTTTTATTAGACTTGGACTAAGTGGTCACATTTTCTTGAGATTTGGGAAGGGTAGGCGGAAAAAAATGATTTACCCAATGGTCTATAACAATTTTAGGACAATTTTTTTCATTTAGAACTTTATGTCATGAAAACCAATTGGCACCCAAGCATAAGTGTCCAAATTCCAAGGAAAAGTTATCACACCAAGACTCCTCATAGTACCCATCTCGGGTGAAGGAAACCTTCATTTTCTCGAAAACCCTATAGCCTTCCAAAAAGTATGGAAAAAATAAGGACTCTTGAGGTATCCCTAGATAGTCAACCATAGAAGGAGTGATGTAATTTAAATAACACTAATGATCAAGGATAAGAATGCATCTGGTAACCCCACATATATCCATCCTTCTTGCACACCTTTTCTTCTTGGATCAAAGTTGTAAAGCTTCATATACATTTTTTGTACAAAGATAGACCTCATGAACTCTTTAAAGGAACTCCATATTTGATCGGACTTTCTTGAAAGTTACCACTATCTCGATGCCTCACTTTGAATGTATATAAGGGCATATGTAGCTTGTTCTACTTCGCTCATATCATTCTTGAAGATTTGTTCACATTTCCATTCCAATCAAGATAAGCTTTGGGATCCCACTTTCTTTTAAAGTTAGGAAGGGTAGGAAGATCACGACTCCAATTATACATTCTATATCCACCTTGGTTCCCATTTCCATATGTTTAGGAACTAGAAAAAGAAAGATAAGATGTTGTATTTCTATTCTTTAGAGATGCTCACTCTTTTCTCCCAATGGGACGACCTCTACTATAGCTAGTATAACCATTTACACGAATGCGACTTTGATAAGAAGTACCACAAGGTGAGGATCATGAATATTCACAATCTTCACATACATTCTCACCTTGATTCACTTAAGATGTATAAGATAAAGGGATATACCTTGCATCACCTCCACACTCGGAGTAGGAAGTTTAATACTCCTCATATGCCCCATCTTCCTCTTAAGAACCATCACAAGGATTTTTATCATTTACATATTCTCTATAAGAACTAGGGACATCATTTAACTTAAATTATCCTTGAGAATAGTATCCCTCACTTTCACACAACTCTTGATCATGTATATATTCATAGCCTCCATAATCTCCATCTTCATCATGGCCATAACTTTATTCACCACAGTCTCAGTCTTCTATGTCTCACAATTATCCGAGGCTACCAAAGACATACTTCCTTATAACTCCCTGTACCTACAAAATGAACAAACAAGATTAGTAGTAAGAGCTCCTAACCAACACTCACAAGAATCACACCTTTGTAGTCCTCACAATTAGAGTGGCGAATGTTAAAAATTTCTTATACCCTAGTAGTACATAAGGTGTCAATATCTACTTGTGGCCGGAGAGGATTTTTATTTGAATGACCTAAATAAATAAAAACTACTCACGAACTTGAATCAAAAAGTTAAGATGAAAAAAACTAGAAAAGCACAATAGAAATAGGACAATGAAAGAATTCGGACTCAAGAACTAATCAACCAACTTAGTAGGTGAATTATTAGTTGTTCATAGTCTAAGAATCAAGAGATGAACTTAGGAATCAAGAAGAAAATATAGGAATTAAACCTGAGCAAATTGGATTTTAGAGTGTTGAAACATGTTTTGGAGGTTTGAGATGCGTTGGAGATGTGTTACACACCTTGGGCACACCTCAAAGGTATGTCCAACGCATGCGAGGGCTACCTTGACATGCTGGAGCACCTTGGGTGCATGTCCAGCACATGTTGGGCATAGGTGAGTAGCTCAGATACTGCCTTGACATGCTACAGCAGCTCAGGCACAGCTGCAAAGTAGAGTGGGCGCAAGTCCAAGGCAAGTTGGCCGCCCCTTGCTTTCTAAATGGCCGAAAAGGCCTTTCTTGTGGCCCTCTTTGCACTTTCTCTTTGAATATGCTTGGAATAATTTTGAGATTCTTTTGTAAAAACACTTTTTAATTTCTTTTCTTCCTTCTTATTAGATTAAAAACCCACCTTTGGTTGATCTTTCAAGATGAAGATAACAATCTATTCAAGAACACCTACTTTTCCAACTTTTTTTTCTTAGCTCGGAATGAGCTGAAATTTTGAACCTAGGCACTTATCAACATTCTAAACTCACTAAAAACATAATTTTGCTCAAATTCTTCATCAATTTTTTCAGATGTCCAAGCTACTTCAAACTTCTTCAACTCAAGCTTCCAACAAGGATAGAACACTCAAATAAGCTCCGATTTGACTCAAATTTGATATTTGGATTTTAATAGTGTTAGGAAACTCAAATCTAATACTAGAAACACAAGAAAGCTTGAAATTAAAAAACTCAAAAAGTGACCTAAGACCTAAAACGTGAATAGCAATAGTTTTTTGGTGATTTTTTTATTTTCCAAGATGACTAGACCCATGATTGACTTCATAGGAGAGACATCAAGCTCGGCTTTGATATCAAATGATATGAATAAAAATACGAAAGATGACAAACAAACACAAAAACTAATGAATAGATGAAATTGAAATACGTAAATTAAAGGGATAAATGGATAGATGATAAAGATAGATAGGCATAAAGAAGATAAGAGAATTAAGAACTAAAGAGTATATTAAACCCTAAAACCCCTAATTCATCTATCAACAAGCACCAATATCTTACGTTGAACGGCAAGGAAATCAAAATACCCTTACAACCACTATTTCTAAATAATGTTTAATAGAAGCTTTTTCAAGATCTCAATAACTCTCTCAAGAGTTTTCATACATTCATCATCAAAAACAAAACTAAGGAAATAAGCTAGCTCCAAAGTATTTATAGTTTAGGCTTATTATTACATATTTAGGACCCAAAAGTTATCCAATGGCAGGAAAAGTCCCACTAGGGGCTGTTTTGACCCGCTCTTAAAATGCTTGAGTAGATCAAAGGTGGATCCAAAGTTCCTTGGGAGCATGTCCCGTCCAATGGTCCTTCTCTTTTGACCTCATAAAAATACTTTGAATCTCCTTAATGGTAATCTTTATCCATGTGTCATCTTATAATAGTAGTAAGGAGTCGTCAAGCACCTCGAGCATCATAAGTATCCCATTCAAAGGTCCAGAGGCAATTTGGCTTGTATAATTATGTTATCTTTACTTGTTTTTCATCAATCCTTTTATCTTTCATTTCTCATATTGTAGGTAGTTTCAATTTCATACTTTGTTCATTATCATTTGCTACCAAAATTTCAAGCTTCCTTGAGTGGCCATGCTCAAAATTCCTTCCCTAAACTACCCCAAACTTCACTCAACCAAAGTCAACCCAATCAATTTGAGGATGAAGGGGAAGAGGAAGCTAAGAATGGGGAGAAAAACTTGTCTCAAGAAGGAGAGTTGTGTGAGGATTTTAAGCCAAGTATTGAGTTGAATGAGGTAGACAAGGAACACTTAGTTGAGGATATTGTAAAACCTAAGAGCTTGTTACATGCTAACCATAAAACTAGCATTTTTCCTAGTACTAATACTTCTCTTTTGCAGGTTCATGAGCCAGTGCTCCCAAAGGAGGATTTAAATAAAACCTCTCAAGTGCATAAGTTTGAAAACCTAGATGGGTTCTTATTCAAGGAACTAAAGTTGATAAGGACTTGACTCAAAGGAGGAATGTAATAAAACTCATATGGGTTGATGGATACTTTTTGACAAAGAGTAAAACATCTAACCCCAACAAACAAAATAAGGAGTTACCTACAAAGGGAAAAAAGATCAAGCCTATTGGTCCAAGTTGATGCATAGATACAAATGTCCTTATAAAACAACTATGGAGGATAAGAGAACAAGTTCAAGGCATTTTTTCCAAGGTGTGTACCTACCCCCTCCTATTCCTAGTGATCCTTAGAGTCATGATGACATTTTTCAATATTATATAAACCCTTGAAATTGATTGATATCATGTCACACCATGATAATATTAGTGTCTTCAAGATTCCATTATGGTGTTTGTATTTGATACTTAAATTGTGTGGTTCTTGCATTATTAATGCCCAATATGTTTTTTACTTAGGGAAGAGTCCTTGGTGTCTACTTAATGTACAACTTTGGTTTCCTAATCCTTGTTATACTTGTGTGGTTGGACAATTTAAAGTAATAGGAAGGAATCTTAGGAGCATGCTAAGTTACATGAAAAGAAGTCACCCAACTTCTTAGGTAAACCTTTTGGATTGGAGTGAAGTGGTTTCTCACAGATTCTCTAACTCCTCTAATACCATGATTCCATCGGTGAATGCACTTTTTGTGGGAAGTTCCTTGAAAGGAAAAGATATAATTTTCCTAAATAGTCATGTCTCATCTACTTGTATACTTATGTTTGAGGGTAATTGAGATGATAATAGTGTCCTTTAATCTTTTATTTTCTATCTTTTTGCCTATGATGATGACCATATTGTATTGAAAATGCATTTTGTATGAACATGAGTTGTTTTGAAAGAAAGGGTGATGTGCATCCTAATGACTTTATTCTGTACTTGGTCGTTCCAACTTTTAGTGACTTGATTACTAGTTTTCTTGAGTACCTTGATACTCTTAAGATGGAAACGCCTTGGATGGGACTTATTTTTTTCATACCTTTATTTACTACCTCTTTTCAGTTGATGTGTCCATATTGATGCTGGAATTGTTTTATGTAGAGGTGGGAATTCCTGGGTATGGTAATATGGTGAAACAAGGAAATATTTGTGTCTTATGTCCTATGTAGTTTCCTTGTTTCTTAATGCTTCTTATAGCCAATGCCTTTATGTAGTGTATGGTGAATTTTCTTTATTGATAACAAAGGATTGTTGGTTGTATATCAAATGTGTACCTCTTTGGCATGGATATATTGGTTTTCATCCATGTGGTAACCCTCATGCTTCGAGAATATATTTGTTTTGGGTTCTTCTCTTGTGCTTTAAGGTGGTAGATTCAAGGATAAATCATCTTCAAGAAGGAGAGGATGATACAATCCAATTTCCTCTAGAGCTTTGGATAGGATGATTATGGTTCTATAGGTTCTTAAAGACTCCTTGGTGCTATCAAAAGGTGACAATTGGATGAATATTACCTTCACATCGGGTTAAGGGACTTTGAAGAGTCCAAAGAAGTACAATACGAGGTCA
Organism: Capsicum pubescens; assembly: GCA_030864215.1. Taxonomy (NCBI): domain Eukaryota; kingdom Viridiplantae; phylum Streptophyta; class Magnoliopsida; order Solanales; family Solanaceae; genus Capsicum; species Capsicum pubescens. The sequence goes on along the minus strand of CM061539.1, from coordinate 142,371,091 downwards.
GAATACCACCAAAAGATGACATGCACCCCATAAACTTTGGAGGTTCTTCTAACTTGCTTTAGATCTACTAGAGTAGGTTAAAGCATCCCCTTATGCTCTTGAGGTGCACCCCATGTGACCCTAAAGTTCTTAAGCGGATGCCAAGTGGGATGCCATGCTTTGTTATTTCAAATGGGTAAATTTTTGGCCCATAATTTGTAATAATTAGCCCTAGACTATAAATAAGAGCTCTTCTTTTATTTTAGGGTAGCTTTTGATTAATTATGAATGTTTACTCCTTTGTGAGTGAGTGGCAAGCTTTGATTAGCTTGTGTTGAAATTTCATATAGAAATGTTGGTTGCTTAGGAATTGATTCTCTTGTGGTCTATGTAAGAGTTAGGTGCTTGTAGGTAATTTAAATTGAGGATAAAGGGTTTAATATACCCTTTATTTGCATTTCAATTCCTATCTTATGCCTATCATTACTTGTTTTTCATATACCCTTTTATCTTTCGATTCTCGTATCATAGTTAATGTCGATTCCGTACTTTGTTCATCATCACTACATCATTTCTGACTAAGAATGGATTTGAATGTGTATTTGTTCCTAATAAAGTTGTAATTAGTAAAGGTGAAGTGTACGTAGGTAAAGGCTACCTCACCAAGGGTATTTTTTAGATCAATGTAATGAAATGTTGGAATTAATAAAAATTTGATTTCTCCTTACTTACTTGAGTCAAATTCATTGTGGCATGAACATTTAGGAAATGTCAATTAAAAAACCTTGCGAAAACTCATTACTTTAGAAGTTTTGACTAACTTTGATTGTAATAAATTAAAGTGTCAAATGTGTGTAGAATCAAAGTATGCTAAGCCTTCGCATAATTCTATTGAAAAAATTTCCAATCCCTTAGACTTAATCCATACAGACATTTGTGATATGAAGTCAACACCATCTCATAGTGGAAAAAAGTATTTCATAACTTTCATTGATGGTTGCACTAGATACTGCTATGTTTATTTCCTAAATGGTAAGGATAAAGAAATAGATATGCTTAGGTAATATAAAATTGAAGTTGAAAATCAGTTGGATAAAAAGATGAAAATGATAAGAAGTGATATGGAGAGTATGATCTCCTTTTGTGTAGATATGTTTAGAAAATGGAATTATTCATAAAACTACTACCTCGTATTCACCTCAATCAAATAGGATTGCGGAAAGGAAAAACTGAACGTTGATGTAAATGATGAATGCTTTACTCATTAGTTCAAGTTTACTGCAAAACTTGGGGGGGGAGGGGGAGAACGATCCTTACAGCAGGCCAAATACTCAATAGAGTACCCTATAGTAAGACATGTTCAATTCTATGTGAAAAATGAAAAGAAAGGAAATCCAACTTGAAATATTTCAAAGTGTGGTTGTCTAGCCAAAGTCCAAGTTCCTATGCCTAAAATGGTAAAAGTAAGGCCTAACACTATGGACTATGTGTCCATAGGATATGCTAAAAATAGTAAATCATGACTATTTTTGGTTCATAAATATGAACATACAGATATCAATAAAAATATGGTAATTGAATAAGATAATGTTGAGTTCTTTGAACACATTTATCTGTATAAAACTGGATATAATCTGTCTAGTGGAGGATCCAAACGACCTCAACATTAACCAAAGGAAAATGTACTTGATGATGAGAATCCAAGGTGTAGTACACGTCAAAGAACATCGACTTCCTTCGAATCAGATTTTATAATATTTGTTTTTAAAATGAGTCTCAAATGTTTAAAGAAGCAATGACATCTTCAGACTCATCCTTTTGGAAAGAGGCAGTCAATGTTAGAGTACATGCCTTATTAATTACTTAGTTTAGACTAGCAGTTGCCTATTAGTGGAACAGGTTACCTAACATTTTCCTATCTAGCAAAAACAGTAAGTAAATCTGCACAGTGATGTTTATATGGAAAACACCTGGCTCAAAGAGGTGTAAAAACCACTACCTGTACCTCTACAGGATTTAACACCAATTTCACTAAAACAATTGAGCCTAAACAATTAACAAATTATAAAACTCCTGTAATCTAGGAATTAAACTCTAACTCCTATTTCTACAAAAACACAAACCTTCCCAAGGTAAGTGTTCCCAAGTCTTTGAATTCCCCAACTTGAAGACAATGCTCGTAACTCAGTTTATACTTCAGTGAGACTAGAAAAAAATACAACTCAAGAACCAACCTAATATATAAAGTCTAACACTCTTTAACTCTACGTAATAGGAATAGGTTAAACTCCAATTGCTTCAAGCTTAGAACTTCTCAAGTAATTTTTCGATATGTTGTTTTCTTTGTAAGTTCATGAGTAACGAAATGAGTTACTCCCTCGATATATAATGAATCTTCAAAGATTTCTTCTACGTTCTTGGTCTTTTACTTTGCTTCAAACTCTTTAATTCAACAGAGTTTGTTGTCACTAAAAGTCCTTCTTTGAGTGTAACTCCTTGCATTGATAAAACTCCTTCTTCAACTTGAACTCCTCATTTAAGTGAAACACTTTCTCTTCAGCTTATCAATAATGTGTTGTATTCAACTACAACTTCTTCTTTATCACACGCGATTATGATTACATTGAGAAGGATTATCCGGTCCCGACTTCAAGAAATTTATTCTGTGTCATCCAGTGAGATAAACTTCTGTCTTCAAGTTTTTTACCATCTTGAGTAACATATTTCATTTATATGTCAATTATCAAAACTATTTTGACCTAACAAATTCCCCCTTTTTGATGATGACAAACTTTAAGTCCCTAAAACACTTGGTTAAGAAACAACACTAAAAAATTAAATTGATTAGGAATAATGTTATAAACATTGCACAACTCTTCTTCCCCCTTTTGACATCATCAAAAAGTTGGTTCAGGATAAGCCAAGACTAAAGGATCGTTAAATAATTCATGGACACTTGGGTTATCACTAGAACAGTTAGAATATGAAAGACATGACACAATGCATTTAAATTCTTCAAGGATTGAATAGTAAGAACAAAAGTAGCTATTTCATTAATTTTCCATGACATAACATTTTATAATCACCTCAAACTAACATGAAGAACAGCTACAACATTAAGAACAAACAAAACTAAATCTCTAAGGGTTGGAAGAGGAGGAAGGAATAGATAGAAGCAACTAGGTCAGCCTTCGAATAGTTTCCATATTCTCAGTTCATTTAAAAGAAAGTTCATCTTTAAAGAATAAATTTGAGCCTGAAGCAAGGCCTTTTCATCATCATGTTCAGCCTAAGCTACAATCATTGCAGCATTCATCTCAGTAAGAGCATTTCTTGCACATTGAAGAGAAGTATCAACACTCTTCATAGAAACAGGTCATTCCATGTGTTCCACTATGCTAATGACATCCTTTAAGGTCTGCAAGGACCGTACTTGTATAGGCACTGAGTAATCCTCAAAACTTGGTGTCGGCTAAAAGTCATAAGGTAGAGCATGCCCTTTTTTACCCTTAATAAGGAACCTCTATATGTGCTTGATCATGAGTCTAGGTAAATCAATTCTGACTTTAGTATCCTAGAGTTCCATGAGAATTAGATCAATAAAATTTGTCTCAGTACATTTTTCTTTCCTAGGGAGGATCATCTTATACACGACATCAAAATATAATTGATGTAGAGGAGACATCTCTCTACATCTCTCTTTTAAAATCTCTATGATGGTGACTAAGATTTGGGTTACCAGAAGGTAGATTATCCAAAGGGGGTCATTCAAATTTCACATAATAATCCTAGCCCCCTAATGGAACATCCAAAATCCTAGCCAGATCATCTGGAACCAAGGTTATAGTTACACTTCTCACAGTTGAAGAAAACAAATCACCACATTCAATCCCATTAGTGTAAAACTCATACACCTCAGATTTACCAAATATCCTATAAACATTACCTTGAGGAATAGGTTAGTAACCCTGGGCAACCAATTTTTTCAACAAAAATGCCATAGAAGGACCTCCATAACTAGTCACTACCATACCCCCTATCAAGTTTTCTCTTTTGGAAGTGGAGAACATGATCCACCTTGGAATCGATAGACTCGGGAATCTCTTCAATGTCAAAGTCGTCATCAGACATAGGAGAGACAATAGGAATGGAGTCATACTTAGAAGTGTCTGAAGGAACGGGTGTAGAAACTCATTTCGTAGAACTAGAAGAAGATATTTTCTTAGAGGATTTTGAGAGAAAAGAAGATGTTGACTTTTCTTTTATCTTGGGAGTGGAGGGAGATGGTCTAAAAGCGAGGGTGTGGGAATATCATTTTTTGTTCTTCCCTTTCACACAGAACAAAGTAATATATCTTGGAAAGAAGAGAGAGGTAAAGGAAAAAATGGGATAGACCATTTCTTTTTATTGGCTTGAAGTTCCTCATCTATAGAAGCCTCCTCTTGGCATTTTTTGTTGTGAGTGTGAGGAGTTTTAGGTGAGATTGAAAATGAACGTGGTTTGTTAGGGATTTAAAGATCATCAACAACAATGGGAGTGGAAGATTGTTGATATTTAAATTGAGATTTGGATTTCTTAGGGATCAGATTTGCAAAGGGAATATCATCAGTGTCAATAATCTGAATATGAACAACATTAGTAACCTCAGAACTTGAGGTAGGAGGAATATGTGAATTTGCAGTAAACCTTGAAAATGAGTTTGGGAAATTTGTCCAAAGAGAAAAATCATAGAGTTTTAGGGAGATGCTTGATGGAATGTGAAAAGAGGTATTTGCAGTGGAATTAACCATGAATTGAGTGGATGGTGTTTCACTGGATGAGTTAGATTTTGATATGTCGGAAGATGATGAAAAGGAAGTCATTGAAGCAATTGAGTGGAACACACTATTTCTAAGGAGGAAAAAGAGATATGTGGATTAGAATATTTGGTTTAGCAATTTTGGTTTAAATAATTGAGTGAATTGGAAGAAAAAACATAAAGGTGTAGGAGTAATGGTGATAGGTGCAGAGTTCTGATATGAAAAGAGTTGGCAGGCAATGACGGGAAAGCTGAAGGAGGTGACAGTCTCTTTTTGAAAAGAGGAGCTCTTGGAATTTGGCGATTACAGGTTTAATTAATTTTTGGACCAAGTAAACTTAGTTGTTTCATCATGCTAATTTAAAATTAATTAAGATAATATTATACCTGGAAAATTTTAAATCATAGCCATCACTTTTAAAGGATTCAGTATCTCTGCACAATTTAATACAATTTGTCAGATCAATCAAAATCCTAGAATTAGAACACACAACACAATGTGCAAGATTGAATTATTCAACATTTTTCGCTTAGGACAAACCAAGAACAAATTGTTCTAGTCAATCATTAAAGGGAGTTCATGCAATCGTAATCATCCCCAATTCTAATCTATTTTTCACAGTGCTCTCACTTAAGAGGCTCAACAATTTGATCTTTCATGAAACATAACTTGATAGAAATAAGACCTATCTCAACATTATCTTTAAGAGATTGGAATCTAATATCAATAAGATGTAGTATAGAAAAATTTGCAAATTCGATGGAACTTGTATTATAACAAAAGGCATGAGCACATTCTACATTTATACCAAAATCCATGAGTTGTTGCTTGATCTACAACAATTAGGTACAACATGAATTATAAACACTACATTCATCCTCATCAGTAGAAAGAGCTATTGATCGTTGTTTCTTAGTGAATCAAGTTGTTAGACTTGATCTAATAAGATGTATATATATCCTGCAGTGTTTTTCTTGTCTACAGAATACCCTGCATAAACATCAAGGTAACCTACCACGTTGGTGTTTTACTCCCTTCAAGAATCTTTTTACTTTATTTGTAGATTACTTAGGTGATGTTAATCAATCAGTATCTTGGCTTGTTCCCCCTGTCACATGCCCTTAGCTTTAAAATTCATTTGGACCAGGTGTCATAACCTGTTTTTGTGCAACTCATCAGTTTTATAGCCATCCATTTCCCTTTTTGTTTCTTACATCAATCCATGAGAATTCACATGAATCAGGTTCAAGTACTAGATAGCATATATCAGATTATTTTCTTTTGAAGGAAGACACTCTTACTTCCCCCATACTCAAACACTACATATCTGAAAAAAATTTGTTTTGATTCTCTCAAACTTTGTATCCTTTTTTCATAAAAATCTACCTCCTTAGTGAAAGGAATTTTGTGCTCTTCCAGTCTTATGCCTTAAGCAAGCTTTAGCCATATACTAATTTTTCTTGCCTCCTTTCTCTCTTACCTGAAAAACAAATTAGGGGTTAACTTTAAGAATCCAACAAGCTTAGGTCCTTTCCTATGAGAAAAAGGATGAATCAAGTTTCTTTTAGCCCAACAAGGCAACAGGTTATGTTCCCTATTTCTTTGATTGGTTTTGTTATTTATTTTATTTCTCTGAGATCTTATGAAATCTGATTTCTTTGCCAAATTTGTACTTTTGGATCTACTTTTATTAGCAATTCGACACTCAGTAGTAGTAGGATGTCCAAGATTGCCACAAATGTAGCATAAATCATTAGGTACAGTGTAAACTATTGAAAAATCCTAATCCATCCTTTTCACTGTGTATCCTTTCACCCAATTGATGAATATTTCTTGAGGAGTTTGTCCATCTATTTGCCCTTTCAAGATTAAGTTTCAACCTAGTGATTTCTTAGCTTAACCTATCTACCTATTCTTTTTCATTATTACATTCATATTGAACCTTGGTCAACTCAAGCTCAAATATTTTCTATTCATTATTTTCCATATTTTTTCATTTCCCATATTTTTCCCTTTTCAGAAAGAGTCGGTTTTAAAATCTCAAATTGAAGGCTCAGATTTGAGGAATCAAGGTGACTAACTTGTTCCTTGAGAGAACCATTTTCCTTATCAATAATATTTTTGCAAGTTTCCAGATCAATTAGGTTAAACTTGAGACTTGCAAGACTGTTGAATAGTTCGTCCCTATCAGAAGTTAATTCTTGGAAGTCATCTATTAAGGCATTCATCAGAGAAACAAGCTTTTCTTTGGAAAAAAACGTAAATTCTTTTTGTTCTTAGGAATACTTACCTCAACTGTGTTATATTCATCTTCCATTTCTAAATCCTCAATTTCCATGAGAGCAGTTTCATCTACTTCTTCCTCATCTATTTCTTCAGAATCAGATCCCCAGGTAGCCACTATAGCAAAATCCTCCTTCTCTCTTTTCATGGTCTTTTCTTTTAAGTCTTTCGCAGCTCTTTCATTTATCCATTCAATTTCCCAAACGGGACAATCTCTTACTTGATGATCAGTTTTTCCACACTTATAACACCTAGTAGGATTGCCATTAGAACGCCTTTTGCTACCTTTTTCATTCTTCTTTTTGAAGACTTTGCTGAAATTTTTTGTTATAAAATCCACCTATATTCAGTCAATTTCACTTTCCCATCATTGACTTACGCTTTTAGGGCCAAGGATTTCTAAGAAGTTGCCTTTTCATTCTTGGATTCATCAATTCACATCTCATAAGTCTTTAAGTTACCCACTAATTTATCCAAAGTCATACTAGTTAGATCCTTTTCCTCCCTAATCATAGAAATATCCCATTTAGATTTTGGCAAAACCCTCAACACTTTCTCAACCTGTTCCTCAGTAGTGATGACTTTTTCCAACGAGGTCAATTCATTGGTTAAAGATGTGAGTCTTGACATTATTTGATTATGGGATTCATTATTCTTCATCTTAAAAGCTTCATATTCAGTAAAGAGAAGAGAAACTCTAAATTTTCTCACTTGAGTGGTGCCCTCATGTGCATTTACCAAGGTATCCAAAATTTTCTTGGCAGTGGTGCAAGTGGACACTCTGTTGTACTCAATTGGACCTAGTCCACACACTAAGATGTTCTTTACTCTTGTATTTTTCTTTAGTGCCACCAGACCATCAACAATAAATTCATTTCTCACCTTTTTCACTTGTTCTCCATCTTCCAACTTCATTGGGATAGTAGGACCATCAATAATTTTGTCCCGCAACTCATAGTATTCTCCTTGAATAAACACTTCCATTCTAGATTTCCACCAAGCAAAATGAGTGCCATCAAAAAGTGGTGGCCAAGTAGTGGATTGTTCTTCACTGTGCCCAGTAGGGGATGTGGAATTCATCATATTGATCTTTTATTAGGTGTTAGCCTTATGTAAGACAACCTCACTCTGATACCACTTGTTAGAGTACGTGTCTTACTGATTACTTAGTTTATCCTAGCAGTTGCCTATTAATGGTATAGGATAACTAACGAGTTCCTATCTGGCTAAAATAGTAAGTAAATATGCACAGGAATGTTAATATGGAAAACACCCGCATAAAAAAATGTAAAAAACTATGACCTGTACCTCTATAGGATTCAACACCAATTCCACTAACACAATTGAGCCTCAACAATCAACAAATTACAAGACTCTTGTAATCTAGGAATTAAACTCTAACTCCTATTTCTAAAAAAAAATACAAACCTTCCAAAGGTAAGTTTTCCCAAGTCTTCAAGTTCCCCAACTTGAAGACAATGCTCCTAATTCAGTTTATACTTCACTGAGTCTAGAAAATAATACAGCTCAAGAACCAACCTAATACATAAAGTCTAAGACTCCTTAACTCTACTTAATAGGAATAAGTTCAACTCTGATTGCTTCAAGCTTAGAACTTCTCAAGTAATTTGTAGACATATCGTTGTCTTTGTAAGTGCATGAGTAACAAAATGAGTTACTCCCTCGATATATAACAACTCCTTAAAGAGTTTTTCAACGTGCTTTGTCTTCTACTTTGCTTCAAACTCTTTAATTCAGAAGAGTTTGTTGTCAACTAAAATTCCTTCAAGTACAACTCCTTGCATTGAAAAAACTCCTTCTTCAACTTGAACTCCTCGTTTAAGTAAAACTCTTTCTCTTCAGCTTATCAATAAGGTGTTGTATTAAACTACAACTTCTTATTTATCACAAGTGATTATGATTACATTGAGAAGGCTTATCCATTCCTGACTTCAAGCAAAGTATTCTGTGCCATCCAGTGAGATCAACTTATGTCTTCATGTGTTTGGACCAGCTTGAGTAACATGTTAAATTTATATTTCAATCATCAAAACATTATTGACCTAACAGTCAATAGGAGAAAGTTTATTGCTTCATTGGAAGCTATCTTTTGGTTCCTGTGATAGATTCCTTAAATAAGTGTGCTCTCTCTCTCTCTCTATCTATCTATCTACCTATCTATCTATCTCTATTTATATATATATATTTATATTATATATATATATGTATGTATGTATGTATTTGGGTGATGATGGTAATAGTTTACAATTGTTACGTGAATAAAAAAAGTTACTAGCACTTACTTCCTCCGTTTCAATTTTTTTGGTGATTATGGTAATAGTTTACAGTTGTTACCGTAAAGAAAATTTAATTGCAATTACTTTCTCTGTTTTGGTGATTATGGTAATTGTTTGCGGTTGTTACCTAAAAAATTTACTTTCTCTTACTTGATCTATTTTAACTTGTTCCGGTGATTATGGTAATAGTGTACTGTTGTTACAAAAAAAAGAATTTTATTGCACTTACTTCCTCTGTTTCAATTTGTTTTGGTAATTATGGTAATAGTTTATGGTTGTTACCTAAAAAGGAAGAATTTACTGCACTTACTTCCTCTGTTTCAATTTGCTCTGGTGAATGGTAAACTTACCTAAAAAGGAAGAATTTACTTCCTCTGTTTCAATTTGCTCTGGTGAATGGTAGAATTTACTTGTACTTACTTTGTTTCAATTTTTTCTAGTGGTTATGGTAATACTTTGCGGTTGTTACCTAAAAAAATAATTACTTGCACTTATTTTCTCTATTTTAATTTGTTCTGATGATTGTGATAATAGTTTATGGTTGTTACCAAAAAAAGAATTTACTTGCACTTACTCCCTCTATTTTTTTGTACTGGTTATGGTAATAGTTTACAGTTGTTACCAAAAAAAAATTACTTGCACTTACATCCCCTATTTCAATTTATTTTAGCAAATATGGTAATAGCTTACAGTTGTTTCTAGCAAAAAATTAATTTATTTGCACTTACTTCCTTTGTTTCAATTTGTTTTGATGATTATGGTAATAGTTTACGGCCATTACCGTTAAAAAAAAGAATTTACTTGCACTTACTTCCTCCGTTCAATTTGTTTAATTTGGTGATTACAGTAATAGTTTACGGTTGTTACCTAAAAAAAGAATTTACTTGCACTTACTTGCTCCGATCAATTTATTTTTGTGATTATGGTGATAGTCTATAGTTCTGACCCCCTCCCCCTCTCCTCTCCCCAAAAAAAAGAATTTACTTGCACTTACTTCATCCGTTCAATTTTTTTTTTGGGTGATTATGGTAATAGTTTATGGTTGTTACAAAAATAATAGAATTTACTTGCACTTCATCCGTTTCAATTTGGTTTGGTGATTATGGTAATAATTTACCATTGTAACAAAAAAAAATTACTTGCAGTTGTTTTTTCTCCGTTTCAATTTGTGTTGGTGATTATGATAATAGTTTACAGTTGTTACCAGAAAAAAGAATTTACTTGCACTTACTTCCTCCAGTAATAGTTTACAGTTGTTACCTAAAAAAAATTACTTGTACCTACTTCCTCCTTCAATTAGTTTTGGTGAATATGGTAATAGTTTACAGTTGTTGTCCCAAAAAGAAAAGGAATGTGCAGTTGATTATTGCAAGCATTTGTTACACAAGATGATTTGCAAGAAAAGTTTCTTATAAGAACTTCCTCAATGCTCAACATGAAAGATTTTTAATCTTGAACCTCTTTAACCTTCCCAAAACATCATTCATGTCAATCCTTTCTTTAGCACATTCAACACAACAATCAATAGCCACCTTCAGGATCGACACCACACAATCTAACTTTCTCACTAAGTGATTATCCTATGGTGTTATTAAGTTGGCATCGACAACTTCCATGGATGCATGTGGGAGTGAATTTCTCACCCATTGCTTCAAGCTAAAATCTCCATGACATTTTTCATCACTCGGTTTTTCCTAGTAAATTTTCCATTAACATAATCCCATAACTATAAACATCATTTTTTGTTGACACCAATCCCTCTAGTCCATACTCTACAATTAGTCAATTCATAAATTCAACTTTTACTATTTGAAAAATGTTAAAGAGAAATATTCAAAAAGAAATTACTTAAAAGAAAACTTACCTGGTGCAATGTAACCCAATAGATACGTGAATTCCTAGCTCGAGACCTTTCACAAGAAGTCAATCGGGTGAGTTGCAACGACTCCAAGCCTTGTTCACATCCTTGGCCGTGTGTGAGGCCCTTGTGAGCCCATCTAAGGACCTATACTTATTAAAGTGTGAAGAGTCCCAACAAAACACCTCAAACCCACTCACTTAATGTCAAGGGTATTTTGGTCTTTTGTCCCTCCTTTGTAATTGACTATTTAAGTCATTTATTAGGGATAGTATTTTAGTTAGTTCATTCATATTTTGGAAGACAACAAAACACTTGTAATATATTGGAACTTCTCTCTTCTATTAGAGAAGCCCCAATTTCAAAAACTCACTAGTGTAGTGATACTAGTGTTGTCTCTTATCTAGAAACTAGGATCTTGGGATTCTTGAGTTACTCTTGGTCAAAGTAAGAACTTGGTATTGATATTCACTACTCTTAGGATCCTTTCTCATTGTTAGGGTTCTTAGATCTTTGAATATTGTATATCAAGTTTCTATCTCATTTTTAATCTTGTTAACTTTGTGTTGTTGAATCTAAAAGTCTAGTGAAGCCGTGTGGGGCTATTTCGATTCACTAGAATTGTTGGTTTGTTATTCCTCTCATTTTCTTGTTCAAAACACAAACTCAAAGTCTAGTAAAGCCGTGTGAGGCCTATTTTGATTCACTAGCAACTTATTGTTCATCTTGTTGTTCTTGAGTTGGTTGAAATCTCTTGATACACATATAATCTTGTATCATTTCGTATCAAATCTTGTGGTTGATTTTGTTCCAACAAAATCAATCTTGGTCTTTGTAGTTGAAAAAAAAAAAGTTGCTGAAATCTGAAAATTCCAGAAAAAATCTATCCATCTTGTTCTTGGCCGAGAAAATTATGTTGTGTTGTTGTCTTGGCCAAGATTGAAGTTTGTGTGCTTAGATCTAGAAGTTCTTGTGTTTGTCTAGTTTGTTACTTGTGTTGATTTCTTTCTCATCAACATAAAAGGTGTCTAAAGCTAAGTTGAGCTTAACATATTGACATTGCTATTGTGGACTTGAAGTGGGTCGAGTTTGTGTGTTGTTGCTTGACTTAAAGTGGGATATTGTTGGTGAATTGTGGTTTTGTTCTTGAAGTATTGTTGTGGTGTTCATCTTGATCTTCTCAGCATCTCATATCTTGACCACTATAAAGACTGATGTGTGAGCAAATGCTAACACATTTGAGGCTTTTAACTGAGAATAATTGCAAAGTCTTAAGCAACTTTGTCATTTTTGATTGTTTTCTCTTTGATATTGAAGTAACAGTCAAGATACAAGAGAACCAACAACAACAGAGGTAAAAAAAGTTGATTTCTGAGCAAGTAGAGATGGAAGTATGGCTAATGACTTGTCTGATAAGTCGCCAGCCTTGTGATAAGTTATCAGAAGTACCGTCAGCCTTAGACAGATAATAGACTTCAGCTAGAATACGTGACGACATCTGTGATAGGACGTCAGAGTTGTGATAAGTTATCAGGCTCGTTGTTAGGCTTGGGCAGTGCTTGAGAAATTGAAGTGAAGATGTGACGACATCCGTGATAAGTCATCAAAGGTCTAATAAGACATCACGCCTCATCGTCAACCTAAGGCAGATATTGTCAAAATGGAAGAGGAGCTGACGACATTCCTGATAAGTCGTCAGACTCCTGATAAGCCGTCACCCACGATGTTATCTATCCGAGAAAAAAGCTATGATATGTGATTTTTTTTTCATAATTAGGTGGAAGTATTTAAGGACAAGTTCTTGGGTTTTTATTCATCATATTGATCATCTTGAAATGACTGGAACTTATTCCAAAGGTCAGTTTACCTCTCTTTGGGGATCTTAACTTAGAATTCAATTTTCAACTCTTTGATTTGGTTGTGGGAATTTTCTCTTGAACTTAGAAGAGAATCCACATTACACTTCATATTTTGTAAGTTTAATTACTTTGAATGATGATTATAATTGTTTCTATCTCTTTCTTTCTCATATGGAACTAAAACCCACAACTAGGGTTGTGGGATCTATGATTATTCCTCCATGGATTTAATAGTTGGTTAGGATTTAAGTGATTATGGGGACATCCTGATAATTTCTTTGTTATGATTGTTATTTATTGGCTGCAAACAATAAATCCCGCCTTATGTTGATTTGTTCGAACTGAGAAATAAACTAAAGGTAGGGAATTATCAACAAGGATTTGGGAAGGTTAAGCTCTCATCTAATGATTAATGTTGTAACAAGATTGATCAACTTGAGATAAAATCAGTATGAATAGAATGATTTCCTAATTTTGATAGAATTAGGGAGTTCAACATCTAAGTAGGTTGAGAAACACTTAGATGGACTGTCAAAACTGATAATTTGGTATTTTTCACAAGTCATAAGAACCCAATACTATAGTTATTATAAAATGGATATTAATAATCATAGTGATCACAACCCTAGTTCCTCTCTATCACTAATATGAACCATTAAAATTTTAGTTTTGAGCTCTGAAGCAAGTTAAAACTTTAGCATTTGTTTGATAATCAAAAAACCCCCATTTTATCTTTTCGTATCATTTGTTTGAATTCAACTTATAGCTATAGTTTCAAATTAGTTTAATCGCCACTCACATTGTTTCTCGTGGATTCGACCCCAACTCTAAAGTTGGGTAAATATATTGACAACGACCGTCTTGCACTAAATTTACGTGTAAGTTGAGCGTTATCAAAAATAGTGTCGTTTCCGGGGAACAATTTGGCGTATTGAGTTGGTTTGGAATTTTAACCTACTTGCTTGAATTCAAACTTGTAAATAATTATTTTTAGTTTTCTTTTATTTCTTGTGTTAGGTAGATTTTTATTTTAGTTTACTTATTACTATGGCATCGTGGAATGAACATGAGCTTGGTGGTTGGAAACCTTATCTTGATGATCCATGTCCATATTGTGATGGACCTCACTATTGGCAAGATTGTAGATATTCTCCCTAGAGAGAGATGTGTGCACCATCTCCATCCTACCGGGTGTATAATTTTTCTTTATGTAGTGGTCAAGATGGACATTGGAGTAATTGCCCAAATGCCCCCTCCCCCTATTACGCTAACCTAAATACTAGTTCTTCTTATGAGTTTGATAGGTCTTATGGTCAAGAAAAGGAAGAACAAAGACCGAAAAGAGTGGCATTGAAGCTATGTTTCAACGAATGTTGGATCTCCAGAAAGAAACATATGATATCGTATGTGATATGCGTCAAGATATGAATACAATCATTCATGAGAAGATAGATATAGAGGTCAATCACTCAAAGCATTCTTCTATATTATGTTTAGATGATATCTTGTCTGTGGAATCATTTAAAATAATGGAAGAGTGTGAATATGAGGATCAAGAACCCTATATTAATGTTGAGCTTGATGATAAGCAACCCTCGGTGATTTACCAACTAACCGAACTAACCATGAGAGATGATTCCAAAATTGAGAAAATGGTGCTAGAGTCAAAACAAGAAACCAAGCCAATCTCTTATAAAGATTTTATCCCAATTCAGGGTGAAAAGGTCGAGAAGGATGCAACTCCAAAATTAGGGAGAAGACCTCACTCGAATCACTTTTCAACATTATGCTTGGTGGATATGATGAAAATCGAATTACCCAAAAAAATTATGAACTTTGGAAATGAGGAGGAAAATTCCTATATTTTGGAGTTTGTCTTTCCGAAAGGGTATAATACAACCCCAATCTTGAAAGCCAAGAATCTTAAAGTTTGATGTCCATTTAATGGCTTTTTAAGATTCTCACCATTTCCAAATGAACCCATACCAAAGGTCGATGCAAAATTGGGCAAGCGGTTCAAGTCTTCGAAGTGGCGTGATAGAACTTTCCTTATCATGCTCTCATATTTGCCGCACCTAAAAGATGTAAAGATCGAAAGATGGGCCAACGATTCAAATCGTCTAAGTGGAGGGATAAAGGATGAAGCACTTTTAAGGTATCTTGATGAATTTTGAATAGTCAAGATAACCTAGTCGTGCCGCAACATTAAATCAGGAACTACTTGGGAGGCAACCCAAGGTATTTTGTTATTTGTATTCGTATTATGTGATTGATATCAGATCTTCACATCCATGGTGCCACAGGTATGTTTCTAACTCTCTTGTTTTGGTTTGATGCATTGGGGACATTCCATGATTTTAAGTTGAGGGTGGGGCTACTTGTGGGCGTTGATGTCCTCTTAGGGCTTTTTATTGTCGTGCCTCTTTTCCCCGGAGTCTTGTTCCTAGTAGAGACGGCATATTTAGGCGTATTGTTTTTGTTTTGTGATGTGTTATGGATAACTGGGAGAAAATAAGTATATATGGCAGTTGATATATTTTTGTTGATTTTTGGGAATGATAAATACCTCTCCAATTGTCTATTTTGTAACTGTGTGATGTGCATATATATGCGACCACTGTGAATCTTTTTATGGCATTGGTATTAGGGACATGATAGTCATTGCTAACAATTACATGAACTGGATAGGTAGTAGCTTGCAATGTACCTGTGTGCCGTGTGCATGTGAGATATTACTTAGTTCCAGTTGTATGTTAAATTCAGAACTTGCCCGGCTAGTCTTGCCTTGATTATAAGATAAGAGTTAGGAAAGGATCATAGACCGTTTTGAGATTAGTAAACTTCTAGCCTAAATGACCTTGCCTGTATGCATAATATCCCTTGATCCCTATTTTAAGCCTAAATAGCCTATTTCTTTTTATGATATCTATCGTCGTCCAATTTATATCATAATGAACCTGCTTTGACCCTGGTCCTCCTTGGACACTGTGCACCTTGACTTAGTCAAATAACCTAAGTTGAGGGTGGATATCATATGGTTATGTGATGTAAAATGAGTATGAAGAAAGGTAGAATAAAATAAAAGAATAAAAAGCTGGGTGCGGTGGAAAAGAACAAGAAAAAAAAAGTGATTATAGAAAGAAACGCACCCATCCTGAATGTGTGATCAAGAAAAGAGAAGAATAGAAAAAGGTCAATAAGTGAGACCCCAAAAGCTAGTGTAGTGTCAAGGAGTCTTAGTCACTTTAAATATCATTGAGTATCATACCATCCCCTAGCCTACATTACAAGCCAAAGAGAAGACCTATAGTGATCCTAGCTGACCTGTCTGAAAATCTTGGTAATGAAAATAAGGGCAAGCCTATGGTATTTGGCATACATTGATTGGAACTTCATTCTGAGAGTGAGTCTCTTTTGATAGTCCCCGTGGTTACATATGTGATGTTTGATAAAAGTGAAGTGGGACCACTTTGTATTGAGAGCACACTGGTTACGTTGCTAGTTGCTAACTTGTTTGGATAGTGTAATCTTGGTACATGCATGGGTGTTGTGAATGAATTGATGACATATCTTGATTCTTGTGTGTCGCATTGTTGTTTTTCAATAATATACACAGTTGTTTTTAAATTAATTTACCTTGGAGATGGTGAAGATGTTTTGAGATAATATGGATGGTTGACTGTTGAATGTACTTTGTATCCTCTTGGTTGTGTTTTAGTTGCTTGAGGACAAGCAATTGTTTTAAGTTGAAGGTGTTGATGTGTGAGCATATGCTAACACATTTGAGGCTTTTAACTAAGAATAATTGCAAAGTCTAAAGCAACTTTTGTCATTTTTGATTGTTTTCTCTTAGATAATGCAGTAACAGTCAAGATGCAAGAGAACCAGCAACAACGGAGGTAAAAGAGTTGATTTCTGAGAAAGTAGAGATGGAAGTATGGTTGACGACTTGTCTGATAAGTTGTCAGCCTTGTAATAAGTTATCATAAGTACCGCCAGCCTTAGACAAAGAATGGACTTCAGCTGGAATACGTGATGACATCTGTGATAGGCCATCAGAGTTTTGATAAGCCGTCAGGCTCATCATCAGGCTTGGGCAGTGCTTGAGAAATTGAAGTGAAGATGTGATGACATACTTCATAAGTCATCAAAGGTCTGATAAGCCGTCACGCCTCATCGTCAACCTAAGGCAGAGATTGTCAAAAGAGAAGAGGAGCTGACGACATCCTAATAAGTCGTCAGACTCCTGATAAGCCATCACCCACGACGTCATCTATCCGACAAAAAGTTGTGATATGTGATTTTGTTTCCATAATTAGGCTGAAGTATTTAAGGACAATTTCTAGGGTTTTCATTCATCATTTTGATCATCTTGAAACGTTTGGAACTCATTCCAAAGGCCAGTTTACCTCTCTTTGGGGCTCTAAACTTAGAATTCAATTTTCAACTCTTTGATTTGGTTGTGGGAATTTTCTCTTGAACTTAGAAGAGAATCAACTTCAAACTTTATCTTTTGTAAGTTTAATTACTTTTAATGATGATTATAATTGTTGCTATCTCTTTCTTTCTCATGTGGAACTAAAACCCACAACTAAGGTTGTGGGATCTATGATTATTCCCCCATGGATTTAATAGTTGGTTAGGGTTTGAGTGATTGTGGGGACATCTTTATAATTCCTTTTTTATGATTGTTATTTATTGGTTGCAAACAATAAATCACGCCTTATGTTGATTTGCTCAAACTGAGAAATAAACTAAAGGTAGCGAATTATCAACAAGGATTTGGGAAGGTTAAGCTCTCATGTAATGATTAATGTTGTAACAAGATTGATCAACTTAACATAAAATCAGTATGAATAGAATGATGTCCTAAGTTTGAGAGAATTAGGGAGTTCAACATCTAAGTAGGTTGAGAAACACTTAGATGGACTGTCGAAACTGATAATTTGGTATTTCCCACAAGTCATAAGAACCCAATACTACAATTATTATAAAATGGAGATTAATAATCATAGTGATCACAACCCTAGTTCCTCTCTATCACGGATTTGAACCATTGAAATTTTAGTTTTGAGCTCTGAAGAAAGTTAAAACTTTAGCATTTGTTTGATCATCAAAAACTCCCCATTTTATCTTTTCGTTTCATTTGTTTGAATTCAACTTATAGCTATAGTTTCAAATTAGTTTAATCGCCACTCACATTATTCCTCGTGGATTCGACCCCGACTCCAAAGTTGGGTAAATATATTGATGACGACCACCTTGCACTAAATTGACGTGTAAGTTGAGTGTTATCAAAGACTAAAATAGATCCGAAAAGGTTGCAAGACAAAGTTGTAAAGTTGTTTGTGAGAAGACTTTCCAACATCACTTCCTTGACTTAACTACCACTTTTCTTTAAAACAAGGCCTTTTCTTGTGGAACTAGTAAAGTCAAGCCTCACTTTTTTGAGTTGGAAAAAAATTTAAAGGTTACAAGACTTTACTTTCCCTCCAAAAGCAAAGGCATCCAAAACTTCAGTCATCCATTACAAAATTGTGAAGATTAAGGCTTTAAGTTGTTGAACAAAATGTATTGACCCGTGACCAATACCATGCTGCCATGTCACCTTAACCACTGTTCACATCATTAATTAAGCTCAATTTGGATATTCTATTTTCTAATTATTGATTCTTTGTTTCTTCTAATTGACTTGAGAACTAATTAGCAAGCTAGTACATTCCTACAAGGTTGTCAACTAGTCCTTTGAAGGTTTGTATTCGTGTCATCATTTGTTTGTGTGCTTTAGTCGTTTGAATACATTGTAACTCCTTGACTCTAGTGCGATGGGAATTCTTTGAGTCTCAAACAAGAATCCATTCTGGACAAGAGCATACTCATACCTTAAGGATTCACGGGTTACTAGCCAATCTACAACACTTGTAGAGCTTGAGTGTAAGTGAACCAAGAGAGTGTGATTGAGGAAAGGGGTTTTAAACTAACTTGTCTGTTGTTTGTATAGGTGATACCTTGAAAATGGAGGAAACCACATCTCAAACCATGGATTATAATGAAATGGAGAATATGAAGGTCACACTTGAGGCTATGACCCGACCTCTTGAAAGGTTGAGTAGGGATGTGGGAACCATAAGGGGAGAAGTGAATACTATTAGTGGGAGGTTAGAAAAAGTAGAGAGTCAAAGGAACTCTCACCGTTCTACTCCTTGACATGTTTCATCAAGTGGACATGATAGAAATTCCTCCGCCACCGTTACTCCTGAAACATGGCCACAATTGCCAAATCCTTCACGCTGCACTAAATGCCGCAAGCCAAACCACTAATAACACCCTAAACCGAGAATCCAATAGACCGACCCATTCCAAAACTCCTCAAGTTCCGCAAGAGGGACTTGGGCATCCAATACCTCCACGAAATCCAAACCCACCCTTCCAAGCCCCACTAAACCAAAGACCACCACCTCCACAAAATCCAATCCCTCCAAATCGAGTTTCATACGCCCAAAACCATACCATCCACTTTAAGGAATATGGTAGAGAGGATTATGAGGGGTATGGAGCCTTTGATGATGCTTACATGAGGGAGGAGAATATGAGAGAGGGGTATATGGATCAAAGAAGATACCAAGGGTATGGAGAAAGTGGAAACCGATACCAAGAGAGAGATATAGGCATCAATACCATTAAATTGAGCCTACCAATCTTTAAGGGTGAAAGTTCCCCCGAGTTATATCTTCCTTGGGAGTCGTTGTGTGATAAAGTATTTCAAGTGAATCATATCTTGGAAGAGAAGAATAGTTGTTATGCCATAGAACATTTTGAAGGGTATGCTAACACTTGGTGGGAATACTTCAAGCGGTTCGACAACGAGTTGGTAAAGGGAAAACCACCACCATGGTTTTGGTTGAGGTACCTAATAAGGCAATGGTATCTTCCCGAAAGCTATCGTCATGAGTTGTTTTCTAGATTGTATAACTTACGGCAAGGAAATCGAAGTGTTATGGCATATATTGATGAGTTTCAACAACTCATGTTGAAACTTGATCATCGTAGAGAAGAAATTAGTCATGACATCATTCGGTTCAAGTGTGGGTTGAACAAAGAGATCTCCACTAATTTGACACTTCACAAGTTTGATACTGTCGAAGGTATTTTTCAAGCGGCTTTTGAGATTGAAAGGGAACTTAAAGTTAGGTCGTTATTCAAAGCAAAGTGACAATCAACCTCAGGTTGGCCGAGGGGAAAGGATATGGTTCAATCCTCGTCGGGTTGGCCCAAAAACAAGGACCAACCCACCACTACTAGGCTGCCCGAGCCCAAAATAGTCCACAAAATCCCTCCGAGGCAAGAAGTTCACAAGTATCCTAATCCTAAAGGGTCCCAATGATTCAAGTGCCAAGGTTGGGGGAATAAAGCCAATGAATACCCTAACCGACGTAATGTAATCCTAAGGGAAGGTAGATTGTATTTCCTTGGTGAAGAAGTGGGTATTGAGGGTGATGAGAGTGATTCCAAGCCTCAAGATGGAGAGATGGACAAGAGGGAGCCACATGATGATAATGATGATTGTGAGGATACTTATCCGCAAGAAGGGGAGTGTGTAGTTCCAAACTTTGTAGTGAGGCGTGCCATGATTAGTAAGGCAATAGATGATCCTAGCCAACGGTAAAATCTATTCCATACTAAATACCTTGTGAAGGGAAGTGTGTGCACTATGGTGATAGATAGTGGAAGTTGTACAAATATGGTTAGTGTTGAAATGGTGAACTTCTTGAAATTGCCAACTACACCTCACACTAGTCCTTACAAGTTGCAATGGTTGAATTAATACGGCGAGTTAAAGGTACTAAGGCAATGTGTGATAAGTTTTAAGGTAGCCAACTACCATGACGAGGTGCTTTGTGACATGATACCAATGTAATTTTTTCACTTGTTGTTAGGAAGGCCTTGGCAATACGATAGGTCAACCAAATATGATGGAAGGTCCAATCGGTATACACTTGAGAAGGATGGCCGAAAGGTCGCTCTTCTTCCATTATTTCCTTCCCAAGTGAATGAATTACACCAAAAGATGCGGGAATTGAGGAAAAATGGAAAGAAGGTCGGAAGTGAGAGAAAAAAAAAGGAATTCGAGAGTGAGGGGGTAGGGGAAGCCGAGCGGCCCCTAAATTCTAAGAAACACGGGAGCATGGTGATGATGGCTAGGAGAAAGGAACTATTTGTAGATCATTATGATGACACTCTGATGCTCCTCTTGGCTCATTGTTTTAATACTAACCCCACTAACATTTCCATTTCTCCTCCTATTTCTCATGTTTTGTAGGATTACGAGGATGTCTTCCCAAAGGAATTGCCGAAAAGATTGGCTCCACTTTAGGGCATTGAGAAACAAATTGATTTTATGCTGGGATCACAATTTCCCAACAAATTGGATTATATAATCAACCCGACGGATACCAAGGAGTTGCAATTCCAAGTTGAGAAACTTCTCAACAAAGGGTACATCAAGGAGAGTATGAGCCCTTGTGCGGTTCCGGTGCTACTAGTTCCCAAGAAATATGAGACTTGGCGTATGTGCGTTGATTGCCAAGCCATCAATAAAATAACGGTAAAATATCGTCACCCTATTCCTAGGATAGATTATATGATTAATGAATGGAGTAGTTCGTGTTTATTTTCTAAAATTGATTTGAGGGGTGGCTATCACCAAATCTGTATGCAACCGGGAGATGAATGAAAAATTGCCTTCAAGACCAAATTTGGTCTCTATGAATGGATGGTTATGCCATTCGGCCTTACAAACTCTCCAAGTACTTTCATGAGGCTAATGAATCATGTGATGAAGCCATTTATCGGAAAGTTTGTTGTTTTTCACTTTGATGATATGTTGGTGTATAGTAAGTCCTTAGATAAGCATGTAAAGCATTTACAATATGTTTTGATGTCCTCCAAAAGAAGAAGTTATATGCTAATCTAGAAAAGTGTTCTTTTGGTGTCCATGAAGTTGTATTTCTTGGGTTTGTGGTGAGCTCAAGAGGGGTCAAAGTGGATGAATCTAAGATTGATGCCATTAAAAATTGGCTAACTCCCAAAACCATAGGTGAAGTGAGAATCTTCTACGGGTTGGATAGTTTTTATAGACGTTTTGTCAAAGGATTTAGCACCATTGTCTCCCCCTTGACCGAAGTGATTAAAAAGGATCGGTCTTTCAAGTGGGGAGATGAGCAAGATAAGGCCTTCAAGAACTTGAAAGTTATGCTCATCTCAACCCCTTTGCTATAATTGCCGAATTTTGACAAGACTTTTGAGGTCGAATGTGATGCTAGCAAAGTAGGCATAGGCGCGGTATTAATGCAAGAATTGAAGCCTATTGCCTACTTTAGCGAAAAGCTCAAAGGAGCAACTCTAAACTACTCTACATACGATTTAGAGTTGTATGCCTTGATTAGAGCCTTGGACATTTGACAATATTATTCGTGGCCTAAAGAATTTATGATCCGAACGGATCATGAATCCTTGAAGCATCTACGGGAACAAGACAAGCTTTAATGGCAGCATTCCAAATGGATTGAATTTCTTGAAACTTTCCCTTAAGTTATTCATTACAAGATGGGTAAAGACAATATGGTTTCCGATGCTTTATCCCTAAAATATGTGCTTCTGTCTACTTTGTCGTCTAAGTTGATGGGGTTTGTGTAACGCCCCGCATTTCGGGCTAGAATAAAATATATGACTCTGATGCATTGATAATCCCCGAGCCTTAAATCATATGCCAATTTGGCATGTTAATCAAGTTTGTAGTATGTGAATCCATTTGATCATGAATTTGGACCATAGAAGTCCTTCAACTCAAGGACGGGTTAAAACTATTTCGATCGATTAAGTTTTAGTGGACGTTGTAATTTGTGTCAAATTCTATTGACCATAACTCATTGTATATGATGAACTGGGTGTCCTACTATATACCAAACTGTAGATAATTGAATAAGCTTTCCAACGATACCAAATTCGCCTAAAACGGACACCCGGTGAAGAAGTTATGGCCTTTCAAAGTTGAATGTGTCACCTATGCACATATAGGCGATGCATAGGGTGGCGCCTATGCAAATATAGGCGATGCATAGGGCGGAGCCTATGTAAATTTAGGCAATGCAAAGGGAGGCGCATAGTTATGGTTTCAGGTGACGAAAACACTCCATTTTGAGTTACTTTAAGTGCAAGTTAGTCCTTACAAAACCCAAAATCGTCCTTACCCACTCCTAAACGGATTTGGGCCTATTAACAACATTGAAGCCTCCTATAAAATCTCAAAAATCTAATCCTTCAAGAACTTAAGAGAAGGAGCAACTAGGGTTTGAGAAAATAAGCTTGAAGGACCGATCATTCCGAAACTTCTTTGTGAAACAAATTACAGATTCAGAATCCTCTCGACGTAGGCTTCGATAGACACCCAAAATTCGTGGAGAACAAGGTACGCGGGGTTTTCCTAAAATCTCATGGGCATAGAAATCATGTTTTAAGAATTGGGTTTTTGAATTCATGTACATACTCATGTTTCAGAAGCTTTAATGATATTGTTTTGACCTTTTGGCTTTCCCCCAAAGTGATTTGAAAGTTATATGTATATATATATATGTGTTTGTCCTGAAATATGAATTTAGAGCATGATTTTCATGAAACCTCTCTCTTAATGTAAATTTTTCCATGTTTCACGTAATATACAATGTTTTGAACATGAAAGAGAGGGATGTGAATGTTGAATATGCATGTAATGAAAGAATGCATGGTTTTGCCAAAAAAGCACATGACCACCATATGTTTGATGAAAGTTTTGCATGGATTTGACTTGAGTTTCGGAACATGACATCTTTAATGCAAATTACATGTTTTGGTGGTCTAAACTATGTTTTGAATGAAAGCTCTTGCTTAATACATTATGGCTCAGAAATAGGACTTGCAAGTCTTGGTATGACGATACCAACTCAGACTAATGCCATATCAGACTCAGACTAACAGACATTTTAGACATTCATGATTTTAGACATTCAGAATGTTGCATGTACAGAAAAGGTTAAAAATGGGCATACAGAGATGTTAGGTGGTTCCCCGAAGAGAGCTTGAGTTCAAGCGACTCATTGCCTAAAACCGTGGTTTGCCGACTCGGGTATACTATTATGTGCTGACTTAAATGTCCTGTGGCGTATCAGACTCAGACACTCCAACCCTTGCGGCACACTTGGGTTGGGGGCTTCCCCGCCGAGTCAATGGCGGATTCCATACAGTCCGTGGAATATTCAGACTTGTAGGGGAATACCACCTAGCTCAGAAGTAAAACACAGATCATGATTTGAAATGAACAGACAGGTTGCATGTTTTCAGAAAGTGCCCATGTATTTTTCAGAAACAGTTTTATACGTGATGTCTTGATGAAAAATTTCTTTCCCTTAATATATATATATATATATATATATATGTATGTTCCATTATACTACTTTTGGATTGCTTCGCGTGCCAGTACTTTTGTGCTGAACCCCCCCTTCTTCCAGGTTCTGAGGCACAGTCTAAGGGTCCAGCTACTCAGTAGACATTCTCGGGTTTGCAGACTTGATCTCACAGTGGTGAGCCTTTTATTATTCGAAAGGCCTAATTATGCCAGACACTATCTTATTTATTATGTTTTTGGTTTACTGGGGGCCTTGTCCCAGCTTCTTTGCAGACAAAGGCTTATGTTCTTAGTAGAGATTTCGAAGACTGATGTCAGATAGTATTATTCAGAAATATTGCAGGACTTGACCATGTTTTCCGTACTCAGTTTCAATTCCGCATTTTTATTATGATTATGAATGTTGTGCATGATAACCAGATAGAGAATGGGTGTTCTGGGCCTTCATGGTTCGGGATGCTCGTTACGGCTAGGTCCTAGGCTCGGGTCATGACAGTTTGAAAGCCTCAAGTATTTATATCTCGAGGACCCTCACTTCACTCCTATCTATTGGGAAAAGAAATAGTTTGATAGGGATAGGTGGGTTATGGATAGGGGTTCTCATCTCTATTCCAAATTTTATGGATACTTGTTTTAGGGTAGACGATTATGTGTTCCCTCAAGTTCGTAGAGAGGATTGTTTGTGAGGAAAGCACATAATCGCGGTCTAATGGTCCATTTTGGGGTCAAGAAGACCCTCAGAATTTTGGAAGAATAATTTTATTGGCCTAGAATGCACAAGGATGTGGCCCGGATTTGTGGCCAATGTTTTGAGAGCAAAGGAGCCAAGTCACGGATCCAACCCCACGGGTTGTACACCCCATTATCCACCCCTTTTATCCCTTAGCTTGATATATCAATGGACTTTGTGTTGATATTGCTGAGAACTAAAAGGGGGCGGGATAGTATTTTTGCTGTGGTGGATCGATTTTCCAAGATGGCTCACTTTATTCCTTGTTTTAAATGTGATGATTCTCCTAGTGTAGCCTCTTTGTTTGTTGATAATGTTGTAAAACTTCATGGTGTTCCGAGGACCATAGTGAGTGATAGGGATTCTAAATTCCTAAGCCACTTTTGGAAGTTCATGTAGGGTAGGCTCGGTACTAAGTTGTTGTTTTCGACCTCATGCCACCCACAAACTGATGGCCAAACGAAAGTAGTAAATAGGACCTTAGGGTCTATGCTACGGTCCATGGTTAAGGTAAAAATAACTTCTTGGGAGGAGCACTTACCATTGATTGAGTTTGCTTATAATTGTGTTATACACTCAAGCACGAGGATGACACCCTTTGAGTGTGTATACAACATCAACCCCCTCACCCCTTTGGATTTAACCCCTTTACAAAGTGAGCTTGTGATAAGCTTAGATGGAAGCAAATAGGATGAGTCCATGAAGAAGATACATGAGGAGGTGAGGTTGCGGTTGGAGAAGAAAAAACAAAAAGTTGCAAGGTGAACCAACAAAGGAAGAAGAAAGTTCATTCTTAAATTGGGAGATTGGGTATGGGTGCACCTAAGGAAGGATAGATTCCAATCTAAAAGGAATGCTAAGTTGATTCCACAAGGTGATGGCACGTTCCAAGTATTAGAAAGGATCAACGACAATGCCTACAAGATTGATCTACCCCCGGAATATCAAGTGCACAACACTTTCAATGTGTGTGACCTCTCTCGGGTGGAAATAGTGGAGGATGACAATGATCCGAATTTAAGGACAGATTCTCTTCAAGATAGAGAGTATGATACAGGAATTCCTAACTCAAGAACTTTCACACAAAGTCAAGAGCGTGAGTTGCAATGAATCCAAGACTTGTTCACATCCTTGGTCGCGTGTGAGGCCCTTGTGAGCCCATCTAAGGGCCTATACTTATTAAAGTGTGAAGAGGCCCAACAAAATACCCCAAACCCACCCTCTTAATGTCAAGGGTATTTTGGTATTTTGTCCCTCCTTTGTAATTGACTATATAAGTCATTTATTAGGGCTAGTCTTTTAGTTAGTTCATTCATATTTTGGAAGACAATAAAACACTTGTAATATATTGGAACTTCCCTCTTCTATTAGAGAAGCCCCAATTTCAAAAACTCACTAGTAGAGTGATACTAGTGTTGTTTCTTGGCTAGAAACTAGGATCTTAGGGTTCTTGAGTTCCTCTTGGTCCAAGTAAGAACTTGGTATTGATATTCACTACTCTTAGGGTCCTTTCTCATTGTTAGGGTTCTTAGATCTTTGAATATTGTATGTCAAGTTTCTATCTCTTTTGTAATCTTGTTAACTTTTTGTTGTTGAATCTAAAAGTCTAGTGAAGTATGGGGATCTTTCAATTCACTAACATTATTGCTTTGTTATTCATCTCATTTTCTTGTTCAAAACACAAACTCAAAGTCTCGTGAAGTCGTGTGAGGCCTATATCAATTCACTAGCAACTTGTTGTTCTTGAGTGGGTTAAAATCTCTTGATACACGCAGTCTTGTATCACCAGTGTTGCTAAAGTTTTAGTGTATGAAGCACTTTCATCTTCAGAAAATAGTTTTGAAATTCCAAAGTCACTTAGATGAGCAACCATGTCTTCGTCCAACAAGACATTACTAGGCTTCAAATCACAGTGAATCACAGGCAATGAACAACCATGATGGAAATATTCCAATGCATATGCCATATCTATCATTATAATCAACCTATGATTGATGTCTAAACAGTAGTTGTGCGAATACAACCACTTATCGAGGCTCCCATTAGGCATGTATTCAAGTACACTTGCAATCATAGGTTGGCATTCTGTGTCAAAACTTAGCATTTTGTTTCATTTGACATTGAGTAGATAGAAAGGTGAACTAGCAATTGCAGATTTAACACTTTAGGTATGTCAAGAATTGGAGATTCTATGTCAAAGCTGTAGATTATATCAATCTGTAGATTGCAGAACCAACATTCTATGTCATTTGACATTGTATCAAGAATGCGCATTGAGTATACTCCTGGACTCCTAGACTCAAGTATACTCAATGCGTAAAAGTTTGACTCAAGTATACTCAATGCGTAAAACTTGACATTCTGTGTGAAAAATCCTAGACGCCACTTGCAATTGTAGATTAAACACTTTAGCTGCAATGGAAGTCCCATCTCTAAGGGTGCCTTTGTAAACAGAGCCGGAACTCTGAGAACCAATCAAATTACTCTCGTTGAGTGAATCAGTTTCTAGGAGCAATTCATGGTATGAAATTCTTTCTCTTGTAGAATCAACTGCTTGCTTTTTTTACGTCTTATATTCCTTATCCATACAAGCGCAAAGGCGATGGAGGCTAATACAAGAGTGATTCTGGTTGGTAGAATCAGAATAAGTAGTTTCTTTTTCCACTTGTATCTATGCCTTGAAGTACTAGTGTTACATAGAGGAACACGAAATCTCGGAGAACCACACAATGCCTTACTAGACATGAAAGATTGACTTGAGATGTTCTTGAAAGGGACGCCTGAGAGAATTTCACCAACCAACTTGTTGAAAGAAACGTCGAAGTACTTGAGATTTTGAAGCTTTTCCAAAGACTTGAGAATTAACCCTGAAACATTGTTATGAGAAAGGTCTAGATATTCCAAAGTCGACATGTTGCTCATTAATCCAGGTATTGATCCTTGCAAGTTATTTTCTCTCAAATAAAGGTGTATCAAATTTTGAATGCTACCAATTTCTATTGGAATGCCATTTGAGAGTGTATTCATTGATAAATCCATATGTATCATGGCTTTTAGATTTCCAATTTCTGGAGGTAAAGAGCCATCCAAGTTGTTTGAGGATAAATCTAACTTCAAGAGATTTTTGAGATTTCCTAAGCTTGCCGGTATGTTCGAATGCAATTTGTTGGAAGCCAAAAGTATCTCGCGAAATGAAGTTAAGTTCCCCAAACAATTAGGATGAGATCCTGAAAGTTGATTTTGGTTTAGGTGTAAATAACCCAATTTTTGCAATTTACATGGATCATCTCTAATACCAAGCGGTATCTACAAGATCACAAAACAGTCCATAAACTCACAAAAATAGTCCACACGTACAAGACATCAAACGAGAACAACAAACACACAAACTTAAAAGATAAGGAGATAGATAACTTGACACAAAGAGAACTTGTAATGTAGAAACTAAAGAGTGTATCAAACTCTAAAACCTCTACAAAACATGTTAACAAGCACCAAGTTCTTACGTAAACACAAGAGGAACTCGCTTCACTCAAGCACTCACGTTTCTAGTCGATACACACAACACAAGAAGAAACCATTTCTTGTGATGTCAAAGTGGTGGTCTACTCTCTCTTGAGAGGAAGGTGTTTCAATGTTACAAGGTGTTTCAATGTTACAAGGTGTTTCAATGTTACAATATTGATTCTCAAAATAAGCTAACTAAGAAAATAAGACTAAGGGGTTCCTACTTATAGTCTATTACAAAAGAGATGGGAAATGACACCTTTACCCTTAATGAAGGGGGTGGGTTTGGAGTGTATAAATGGGGCTACCTTGTAGTGTTTTTATGACACTCAAGGTATGTCTTCACACATTAATACATACACTCCCTTGGACAAACTTAAGACATACTCAAACACATCCATATTCATGAATGTGCCTTGAAGACGTTGTAGTTCCCGTGCTTGGCTCCTATGGAATGGTCTTGAGCTCTCGATACCCGTTTTCCACTCTTTTGCAAAGGTCTTCACACTCTTCCCTCTTCTTGGATATGGTTCGAGTATGGCTGCTTGTGTTTGTACCCTCTTTGCACTCGTATCATTTGTAATCCTTGTGTTTTTTACGCTTGTATCAATCTCCAATTAATCCAGAGAGTTTGTTGTGGCTCAAGTTAAAGTTCTGAAGGAATCTTAAGTTTCTAACTGTTGTGGGTACTGATCCAATCAAATTATTTCCAAAAAGATCGAGGTCTATTAAGCTGCTTAAGTTCCCAATTCCTTTTGGAATTTCCCCTTTAATTCCGTAATCAGCAACTATAAATCATAGAAGAGAAGTACAGGAAAGATTGCCTTAGGAAACTGGAAGCACAACGTTCAGAGGGTTCCGAGATAGAGAAAGAGTTTTTAAATACTTATAATTTGATAAGGAAGTCAAGAATCTTGACGATGTGTCGCTCATTAAATTGTTGTCCTCCAAGACTAGGTACTTAAGATGAATCAAATATCCAAGATAGGATGGAATCAAACCGGTGAATCTATTTCCACCTAGGTCTAGTGTAGTGAGTTTGGAAAAATTGGAAAGGGAATGAGGTATAGTCCCAAAAATATTTAAGATACGGAGAAGAAGAAGTCTAATGTTGGGTAACGTATAACCTATATTTAATGGGAGGGTTCCTGTTAGATTATTTTCTACAAGTTGGATCTCTGTCATCCCTGATATGTTGAAGATATCCATATGAATTGAACCAATAAACTTGTTCAAACCAAGATAAATTTCATCCAACTCAATGAGATTCCCTGCCTCCTTTTATATTTCACCTGCCAATTGCATGTAGGAAATAAAATCAAGGAACAACTAGTAATTATTTTACATTGTTAGTTCACTCTTCAGCTATGTATATACCTGTAAGAATATTACTATCAAGATGTAGATATTGCAGTTTGGTCAAGTTGCTAACCTCCCTTGGCAAAGGTCCAATGAGATTGGTTTCATCCTATGCCAACTACTCCAGTGAGGAGATATTGCATATGGAGATTGGAAAACGTTGGGTAAGCTTGTTTCTTGTTAGTGTTAAGTGCACCAAATTATCAAGAATCCCAATTTCCTCTGGAATTCTCCCTGCAAAAGAAAAATCAGATGATGGAACAGTTCCAGGAAGTAGTTAGTTAGAAGAAAAATCCACTAGCTAGTATCCAATGCCAAACCTTTGAAATGTTTTTTTGCGAGATGAAGATCCTGCAAGTTACTTAAATGTCTTATTTCACTATGTATGGGTCCGCCAAATTCGTTATAAGATAAAGATAACTTCTGGAGTTTTGAATAGTTTGGCAAGCTTAGAGGCATATAACCACGTAGCTCATTGTAACTTAGATAAAGCCCATTCAACATTGTAAGATTATCACACATATTTGCAGGAAAATTTCCTAATAAGGTATTATTTGTATGCAATGGCTTCAATTCTAGAAATGTTGAATATCGAGAATGGTATGGAACCTATAAGTTGAATAGATTGTTTTCCCAAAAGTTTTACGTTTTGAAGTTTTCCAATCTCTTCAGGAATATTTCCTTAAAGGAAATTAAAAGAAAGATATAAAGTCACCAACATTGAGTCATTTGAGAGAGACGGAGGGATAGAACCTATAAACTTGTTACTAGTTAATCTTAGAACCCTTAGATTTGAAGATTTCCAATCTCTTCTGGGATCTGTCCGTCTAAGGAATTGCTTCACAAATCTAAAGTTTGAAGTGCTGAAATATTAGAAAATAAAGAGGGGATGGAACCACTGAAACTAATATTTCTTAGAGTCAGAATCTGAAGTTGGTGAAACACCCCGAACCAGGACAGAAGCTTCCCACTGAAGATGTTAAAACCAAGTACAACAACCTTAACTGATGAAGACATGCCATTTCTTGAGGAAAATTGCCATAGAAGTTGTTGTGACTCAGGTTAAGGGAAATAAGAAATGTGAGATTTCCAAGATCAGGAGAAATTCTGCCTGTAAGATCCATGTTGGAAATATTCAATGACGTCACTCTCTGGTGGCGAGAACCACAAGTAACTCCAGCCCAACGGCAAATAGAAGTAGTTGTAGACCAACTTTCCTCCAACAAATGAGAGGGGTCAGAAATTATTTGAGATTTCAAGAAAAGAAGAGCATATTGATCAGTGTTAATGTTGGTTTGAGTAGTGGATAAACTAGCCACGACCACATGAAGCAACATGAGTGATATTAAGTGAAAAATAGTGAAGGCTTTTTCCATTATATCAGAACTTCAGAAATTAGATGAACTAGGTGTGGCTAGTTACAATGAGAGGCTCAATGACTTTATATCTATAGTGATCAATTGATTTCTATTTTGGTCTTTATGTTATGGGTTCATCCAAATTGAATAACTTTAGCTCAAACTTTATATAAATTAATTTTTTCAAAATAACTATAAATAAATAAATAAAATAATTTTCAAACTTGATTATGTGAAGTCATTAATTGTCCATAAAAGTTGCATCTTGCTGGAGTTTGAAGGAGGGCAGCTTTGACTTCAACTCATCAATAATCAATAATAATGGTCACATGCATACAATTATTAGCTTGGACTTAAACAATTTTCATTTGAAGAGTGCGCTTACAGTTTTTTAACGAAAAGGTAGGATGAAAGGGTAGAGTAATTGGTAAATAGGACTATTAAGTAATGAGTAAAGGAAATATTAATGTAACACTCTATAATATTTTTGACTTGTTTCATCCCTTAGTGGCATGCAAAGGGAGTTTAAGGCCTGAAAATTTTTCTAAGTGTTGGGGACTTAGTCACATTCTAAACCTCTTAACTTTGAAGATTTTTAAATTGATCTTCCCAAACCTGAGATGTAGATTTTTAAGTTAATTCATCTTCAGGGGTGTAAGGGGCATGTCTCGGGGAAGTTTTAGATTTTTCGGACAAGGTTTGGGTCGTGTTTGGATTTCAATTCCAGCACCTCACCGCGATTATGGCGCGTTATGGTGGAATAGCGGTGAGTCCTTCACCGCATCTTGGTGGCCGTATAATCAGCGTTTCAGTCACGAATTTAATTTCCAGAAGGGCAACATGGTCTTTTCCTCTCATCCCAACTCATATATGGTCAAATTATATCGTCTAGGGAAAATATTGCCCATTATCTTCAAATTACTCTCAAAGCAAACCCTTTTCTTTTTCCCAATGGTCAAGAATTCAATCCTCCTAAATTCAAGATTCGCAAAAAAAAGTGTCAAGATTAGGGTTTCTCTCTTCAAATTAAGAACTTAAGGTATGTGGGACTATCCTAAACTTCTTAGTCATAAGTTTTTGTGTTTTTTAACAAGTTCAAAGATATATAATCATGTTTACAAAGAGGGTTTTTGGCATTGTTTTGAATAGCATGCATTATGGACTTATTTTGATGAAAGTAAACATTTGTCTTTAACCCTTTTTTATAGAATTGAACTATAACCATATTTATTTATGTGTTTTCAGTTTTTCAAAGTTTGATTGAGAGCATGAATAACGAAACTCCCTCTCTTATGGTGACACCTCTTGATTTTACATGCCATGGGTTGTTCAATTGCATGTTTTAGAAGCATGAGATAAGCATTTTACTATTGCTATGGACTTGACATTAATTATGAATTGTGTTAGAGTTGTGACTCAAATTTTGTTGGTCTGGCCCTGAAAAGTTTTGTGGTGCGACCCATGTTTGTGATTTTAAATGGGGTCTGTGGGGTAAGTGAATTTAGTGGGTTGTTTTCCTTATTTAGAAATTACATCTCTCCATACTGTACTCCTCTCCTTTTATAGTGAAATTCCTCTAACTCTGTCCGTGGTTTTTCCTTCAAGGGTTTCCACATAAATCTGTGTGTTCTTGTTTTCTTTCTGATTGTGGTTTGTTTTATTTTTGCCCAATTATTAACAAACTAGTATCAGAGCGAAGATCGATTGTTTTCTCTAGGATGGCAACCATGAACTATGATATTCCACTGTTGGATTGCAATACTAGATTTTTGTTATGGCAGTTTAAGATGTTGGTCATGCTCGCACAGATGGATTTGGATTATGCTATATTATGGTTTGATAATATGCCCTCATCATGGATAGATGATGACAAATGACATAAGGATCGAAAGGCTCTATCTCAGATCCACCTTCATTTATCCAATCAGATTCTACAGGATGTTTTGAAGGAGACCACTATCGCCGCGTTGTGGTTGAAACTGGAATATTTATTCATAATGAAGATCCTAACTAATAAGTTTAATCTCAAACAATGAATTTATTCCCATCGTATGTCTGAGGGTGAGACCTTGGAGGATCACTTATCTGTCTTTAAAGAAATAATCTCTAATTTAGAGACTCTGGAGGTTAAGTACGACGAGGAAGATCTAGGGTTGATTCTGTTGTGTTCATTTCCTGTATCATACTCAACCTTTAGGGATATGATTTTATATAGTTATGATATTCTGACCATAGATAAAGTCTATGATGCATTATTCTCTAAGGAGAAGATGAAGTATCTAGTGAATGGGTCGGAGACTCAAGTAGATGGTCTTATTGTTCAAGGAAGAAATCATGAGAGAAACTCTGTGGATGATGATAGAAATAGATTGAAATCTAAAAATAGAAATAAAACCTGTAATTACTACAAAAAGAAGGGGCATATCAAATCTGAGTATTAGACGTTACAGAATAGAGAGAAAAGAGAAGCTCCAAACCGAAGAAAAACCAACCAGAGAAGTCCAGTGAAGCCTGTTTTATTGAAGATGGCGGTAGTGATGGAGAACTCTTTGTAGTTTCTGATGGTAGCTCCAATCCTTGTGAGATTTGGATTCTTGATTCAGCTTGCACAGTTCATATGTGTCGCAATCGGGATTGGTTTACAACATATGAAATAGTCTCTAAAGTTGATATGTTGATGGGAAATAACACACCTTGTAAGATAGCTGGTATTGGATCAATCAGAATTAAGATATATGATGGTGTTGTGAGGAACCTTGGTGATATGCGGTATGTCCCAAACCTGAAGATAAATCTTATTTCCTTGAGTACCCTTGATTCGAACGGATATAGGTATGCTGGTGAAAGTGGAGTCCTGAAGGTTACTAAAGGCGCTCTTATTGTGATGAAGGGATAGAGAAATTCTGTAAATTTATGTCTTTCAAGGATCTATGATTACCGGTGATGCAACTGTTTCTACCTACTCTCTATCAGAAAGTGATGTTGCTAAACTTTGGCATATGCGTCTAGGGCATATGAGTGAAAAAGGGATGGTTGAACTAAGAAGGAGAGGACTTCTTGATGGGAAGTGTATTACCAAATTGGAGTTCTATGAGCATTGCATTTTTGGGAAGCAGAAGAGAGTCAGACTCACTAAAGCATCCACTCAACTAAAGGCACACTTGATTACATTAATTCTGATCTCTGGTATCCTTCTAGATACTTTCTAGAGAAGGTGTGAATTACTTGTTGACTATTATTGATGACTATT
The DNA here is from genome assembly GCA_030864215.1 of Capsicum pubescens. Classification (NCBI taxonomy): domain Eukaryota; kingdom Viridiplantae; phylum Streptophyta; class Magnoliopsida; order Solanales; family Solanaceae; genus Capsicum; species Capsicum pubescens. The sequence goes on along the minus strand of CM061539.1, from coordinate 142,336,372 downwards.
CCAAAAAAGTTTGGGTATTCTTCCTGAAGCAAAAAAATGATGTGTTGCCTACTTTCAAGGAGTGGAAGATTAGGATTGAAAAGCAAAAAGAAAAGCAGGTAAAATGCCTTCGGACGGATAATGGTCTAGAGTTCTGTTCTAATGAATTTAATGCTCTGTGCAAGTCAGAAGCAAGACTAGTTGCTAAAGGCTACAGTCAGGTTCCAGGTATTGACTTCACTAATGTGTTTTCTCCAGTTGTAAAGCATAGTTTGATTCGAGCCTTGCTTGGTAGTATGGCCATGCATAATCTTGAGCTTGAGCAGTTAGATGTCAAAACCGCATTCTTACATAAAGAACTTGAGGAGGACGTCTATATGCAACAACCAGAGGGTTTTGTAATCTTAGGATAGGAGGACTATGTATGCTTGCTGAAAAAGCCTCTTTATGGCTTAAAATAGTCCCCCGGGCAGTGGTATAAGAGGTTTGACTCTTTTATGAATTCTCTTATATTTCAGAGGAGTAGTTATGATAGTTTTGTCTACTTCAAGGAGGTAATTAATGGTTTATTCATGTATCCTCTCTTGTATATTGATGATATGTTGATTACAGTAAAGGATATAAGAGAGATAATAAAAGTCAAAACCAAGCTCAGCAATAAGTTTGAGATGAAGGATCTAGGAGTAGCAAAGAAGATTCTTGGCATGGAAATTATGAGGAAAAGAGAGAAGTGTAAGTTATACTTCAGTCAGAAAAGATATATTGAGAAAGTGCTTAACAGGTTTAATATGCAAAATGCCAAGACTGTCAGTACTTCATTGGCAGCTCACTTCAAACTCTCGGCTACTTTATCTCCAAAGACAGATGATAAGCATGACTATATATCTCGATTTCCATACTCTGGTGTCGCCGGGTCTCTTATGTATGCAATGGTGTGTTTTTGACCAGATTTATCTTATGCAATCAGTGCAGTTAGCATATACATGACAAATCTTAGCAAAGAACATTAGAAAGTAGTCTAGTGGATTTTTAGATAGTTGCATGGATCTGCTGATGTTTTTTGCAGTTTGGGCAAAATAGAGATGGAGTAATTGGTATGTTGATTCTGATTTTATAGGAGATCATGATAAAAAGAGGTCCCTTACAGGCTATGTTTTCACCGTTGGTGGTTGAGCTATTAGTTGGAAAGCTACCTTACAAACTATGGTTTCTTTGTCAGCTACTGATTCAGAGTACATGGCTATTATAGAGGCTTTCAAGGAAGATATTTAGTTTAAAGGTTTTTTTGGTGAACTTAGCAAAGACTTATAGATTACTACGATTTTTTGCGACATTCAGAGTGCTATATTAGATGTTTCAAAATAGGACAAAGCACATCGATGTTCGATATCATTTTATGCACGAAATTATTGCTTGTGGTGATATTATGGTAAGCAATATTAGTACCCATGATAAACCAGCTGATATGATGACTAAGACGCTACCATGTGCCAAGTTTGAGCATTACTTGGACTTGGTTGGTGCTAGTTGTTAAGATGTGCCCTTGGGGGCTTATGTGGAAGAGGTGGACAGTTTGTCTTGAAATGAATTTGAGTTCTGAATTATAATTCGTGTCAAGGTGAATATTGTTAGAGTTGTGACTCAATTTTTTTGGTTTGATCCTGAAAGTTTCACGGTTTTACCCATGTTTGTGATTTTCAATAGGGTCTGTGGTGGTAGAGTAGGGATCGAGCTAATAGGACCGATCACGGAGCCGACCATTGATCCTGATGGGAGTGTGGAGACAAAGCCCCCTCGGTGTGGATCTATATGTTTTTAGGCCTAGGACTTATTTGCATGCACATATGATATTAGTGGGTTGTTTTGCATATTTTAGAAATTATGTCTCTCCACGTTGTACTCCTCACCTTACATAGTGAAATTCCTCTGCCTCTTCTCATAGTTTTTCCTGCTAGGTTTTCCATTTAAATCTATGTGTTCTTGTTCTCTTTCTGCTTATGGTTTGCTTTCTTTCTTCTCGATTATTAACAAATTGAAGATAGGGTGATTTTCTTTTTTATAAATGTTCAATGTGCTGAATTGAAAGAAGTGCATGGATTATCATAAAGAAATTGACCATCATGTGTTAAAGTATTGAAAAGAAAGAATCTTTGCAAAGGTTTTCACATATTTTGAGATAAGAACTCACTTGTATTGTTTAAATATTTTAGTGGTCAAGTGATTTGATTAGATTGAAATTCTAAAGTATATCATGATATGGCTTATGTATAGATGTGACTTGCAAGTCTTGGTACGACGATACGATATAGATGAATGCCATAATAGATTAAGAATAGATTGGAAGATAGCATTTTATTCAGATTTTCAGATTTTGAGTTCATAAAGATGCATGTCTTAATAAGATTAACATAGGGCTTTAAGAGAGTTAGGTGGTTAAATGAAAAAGGCACAAGTTCAAATAACTCAGTGCCCGAAATCGTGTTTTGACAATACGGGTTTGATTATATCCCAAGATAGGGATTATATGTTGGCCTTGTTCCCTTTGGCGTATTAGATATAGAAACTCCAACCCTTGCGGCAAACTAGGGTTGGGGGTTTAGCCACCGAGTTAAGGGTGGATTCCATATAGCCTATGGGATTGTAGATATGTAGGGTGTACCACCTAGCTCAGAAGTAAGACTAAGAGTCGAGTTGAGATTTATACATATGTTTTGAAGCTTATTTAATTATGCCCATGTATTTTTAACTGTTTTATGCCGACATGCTTTTATGAAATGCTCTCACATAAGTTGTATAAAAACTATGTTATTTTGGATTGTTCTACGCACCAGTACATTGTGTATTGACCCCCTATATTTCAGAATCTGAGGCTCAGTATCAAGGTGTCACTAAGCAGTAGATCATTGTCTGACATTTGGAGTTAGTGAGCCTTCCTTATTTTGGAAGGCCTCGTTTCATGCAATGTTTTCATTTGTTTTTAGTTCGTCGTCCAACCGGGGCCTTGTCCCGATTTCAGATAGATGTTGTTTTCAGTTGGTAGAGATTTCGAAGACTTGTATTAGATGGGTTTTGGATCTTTATGAATTTATGTCTGTACTATTTAGTTGAAATAAATAGATGACCTTGATCCCAGTTTGTTTCCACATTATGATTATTTGATGAATTATGCATATGATTACAAGTTAAGAGAGCTCTTGTACCTTGATGGTTCGGATGCTCGTCGTGGCTAGGACCTCAATTCGGGTCATTGATAACGCTCAATCTACAGCTCTCGTAGGAGTGTAAAGCGGTCGTTAGCAAATATAGAACCCAACCTGGGTTGGGTATCGATCCCACAGGGAATAGCTTGGTCAATAAGTAAGCAACGATTACTAGACTTTTAGTGCAAGTCTCATAAGAAGGGGGGATTCTTGTTGTGCAAGTAATGTAACCAAATAGTAGCTAAAAACGGCAATAGAAAAGTAAAAAGAGAAAGCATGTTTAGTAGGTTGTGAAACAATGAGAATTGAGGAGTTGGGGTTATGTCCACCTTCTGAGTTATACGTCTCTATTGACTATGAGTGTGTTGAATTCAGACATGCATGTGCTTATAGAGAATTGTATTCGATGGTAAATCTAGGCGTCTTTTGACCTATTCGAGGATTATTTCACTTTAACTCTTTCGAGCTTAAAGCGTGTCTAACGGTACTAATTCTCCAAGAGGTTAATCCAGTTACGGGACTAACTTTTTAATAGGGGATGGGACCCTACTACCTTGACATTATCTTTTTTCCAGACAGATAACCTTTCTTTCGAACAAGTTAAATGTTATACTGGCGTATTCTTGCGTTTGCAACCACAAAGAATTTAGATTAAGATGAAGAGAATAATGATATAAGCAATATACGTGTCACGAATTCACAAACTCATAGCAATAGATAGTATCTCATATGGCTTCCATAACCCCAACAGAGAAGTTTATTTACCCATGAGTGCGAAGGAAATGACAATAGACATTGTTATTATACCACAATAAATATTTCGTGTAGCAAAGTGTGGTAGGCGTTAGGCGTGAATTCCTTGCAAAGTAACGTTTCTCTTATTGCGGAAATTAAGAATTCATTAGATGAATAAAAGAAGAATAAAAAGTAGAATTAATTGTATGAATGGAGAATGTAAGAGTGTGTTTGTGGAATGGTGAATGAATCAAAATCTCTAGTAGAATAGGGTATTTATAACACCCATATCCTATTCCTACTAAGCTAATGAAATGCTTAACCAAATCCTACTAAGCTAATGAAATACTTAACCCAATTGTACTAGGTTAATGTATCATTATCCTAATCCTAATAAGCTAATAAAATACTTAACCCAATTGTACTAGGTTAATGTATCATTATCCTAATCCTAATAAATTACTGCTAGTCCCCAAAGTCTTCAGTTATGTTGTTTTAGCCCGGGACAGAATTTCCATGCGCCATCTTTAGTCCTTGGCGTCCAAGATTGGCTTTTCTCCTTTCGTAAAGCTTTCTTTGGCGTCAAGTTATCCATGAAATTCTGAATTCTGCATCATTTATACCTGAAACTTTGCTAATCATGTTCGTTAGCTCACTTACAGGAAAAAGGACTAAAAGTGCATGAAATATATAATTTGCTCTCAAAACTAGGCTAAAATATGGGCAAAATATAGTGCTATAGGCGTGTAAATTCTCCTATCATCAACACCCCACACTTGAAGCTTTGTTCGTCCTCAAACAAAATATCATGTCCCTCTAAACATCAACTTAGGGTTTCACAGCAACAACACAAAATATTCTTTAAGACAAGCACAACAATTATCATCAAAGAGTAGTTTTTCGATCATTAGTAGAAACAGTTTAACCTCTAGCATAGACTCGTGATGGTGGTCAACTCATATTCAAAGGTTAAGGCACAAAGAATCATACACGACTACCCAAAACTCATCAACCATGTGTGTCTCACAATGTATTACCCATAATCACTCACAAGTATAGCATATTTTTCAAACATGGGTATCAAAATATCCTTGCTCTCGCTCTCACAAAGAATTCATATGAAGAAACTGATGACCATAGGCTTGCCCTTAGTGTAATGCTCCACTAAATGTCAGAATGCCAAGCTTAGGATCAACTAGGTCTTTTGATGGTTGTAATGTAGGCTAAGGGACAGGTAGGACTATTTTGGCCAGAAATAGTGACTATGTTCCTAAGCACTTTAATACATCACATTGTGTCATTAACACTTTTCTTTCTAACAACCTTTCTTTCATTTATTCTACTACCCTTTTTCTCCTCTTTTGTTTTTCGATTTTAAACATGACTAACTTTTCAATTTTTTCTTCCTTTTTCTTTTCATAACATACCTCTTATGATAGCACTTCTTTTTCATAGTAATTTCAAGCACCAATGCATTCTAAAGCATCATACTCACCCAATTTCCTCTTATTTTGTCACATGACTTTACACTTTAAAGCACTTAGGAATTTGGATCAAATTATGGTCTTGAAAAAAAATGGATTAGGCTTACATATGAGGTTGTCAAAGAAAATAGGCTAAAGGCTCAAAAGGTTTAACTAGGATAATGTCCATGGGTAGATAAAAATGAAGGTAAACAAATATAGGTTGCCAAAGAAATGCCTAAATCATCTCCTAGACTTACACTCCTTATTTTCGCTTTACATACATACCAGGCAAGTTCTAGCATCAGCCACAAGCACAGAATATACTATTATCTCACACACACAAAGCACATGGTCGACTTTATTGGGAGTAGTATAGACTCTTGACCCAACAGATGAAGGAATTAAACCAAACAATATCACATAGTGAGTCACAATTAGAGCCTAAATGTCTCAATAGTCATGATTTTAGCACAAACTCTTGTCATAATCTCATGCTGCCTATTAGAATAATTTCATGCGAAGCTAAGCTAAAAAAAATTAACTACAAACAAACATAAATAAATGCAAATGTGGATGGAGAAGTATAGCATGCAAATACCAGCACCCCACACTTAGACTGGACACACTGTCCTCAGTGGAAAATAAATAAGAAGAACCTGGTTAGTCGGACTCATCCTCTATGTCTGGGGTCATACCCCTTGCATCGGAATCATCATCAGAGTCGTCATCCTCAGAAGTTCCTCATAAGTATCCCACTTAATTCCAAGAGTGAGTCGAGGTATTTGCAGCGAGGAGGGTTCTCCTTGCCCTTTTCGGCCTCTTTTCTTGCCTTTTTGTGAAGTGGTAGCCTTATCTCTGCCTTGTCTTGATTTGGGTGCCATTGTACGTGATTGAAGCCTTTGGAGATGTTTTTGTGAAGTGGGAGAGCAAAAAGAAAAGTTTTGAGATGATTTGGAGAGTATGTGCAGCGCCTAGGTCAAGTTTTCAATGTGTTTGTGTTTCAAGACTAAGTCTCCTTTATATAGGAAAAGAATGGGTCGGGTTTTGACCCATTTAAAATCGGTTTGGGAGACAAAAAGTGACCATAGGCGGCGCCTTTAGCTTTGCCTATGGTGACCATAGGCGGCGCCTAATGCAAAGCCTATAGTGAGCATAGGCGACGCCTAGTTCAATGCCTTTAGTGACCATAGGCGGCGCCTTTAGCATGGCATATGAGATTCAGAGACCAAATGCTTTAGCATAGGCGGCGCCTATGCTATGGCATACTTGAGCATGGGCGGCACCTATGCTATAGCATACTAGATTCCGAGACCTTGGGCTATAGTATAGGCTTTGCCTTGTTCGTGGCCTAGTTTTACCTAGGCCTAGCCTTGCTCGATGCCTATTTTTTCATGAGCAATGCTCAATCCATATCCTTATGCATCTTCATGCCTAGCTTACCACCTTTACCATGCAATACGTCCAAATCAAAATTTGAAACCGATCTCCTCGTTGAATACCTCTTGCACCTACATTTGCTCAAAACCAATAAAAACGATTAGTACGATGGGTTGCCTCCCACCAAGCGCCTTAGTTTTGGTCGTGGCACGACTCTTATTTTTGGATTTTTTTATTTATCATAATAAAATACGTAATAGAATGAAAGAAAAACAAAAAATGATAAACGATGGGTTGCCTCCCATCTAGCGCTTGATTTATTGTCGCGGCACGACATAGTTACCTCGAGTACTTAGACTTCGTCGAGATAGATGGTGGATCGTTTTATGAATAGATTCAGACGACAATGAGGCTTACTTGTAGGCATGCAATCTTCTTCGAGATGACCCTTGTGCATGCCTATCCCAGGAGGGATACAAATTATATCATCAATAGTCCAACCCATATCTCTCATGTATCTCTTCAGAGCAGAGATGAGATCCTCTATGTGCTGTTTACTTAAATCATCCGCACTCACCGGAAGTATATTTATACTTTCCAAGAACACATACCTTAAATAATTGGGGAGCTCTTTCGATTCTAGCACTGGGGGTTCTTCAATGGAAGTCTTCGCTGTTGGTGACGGTTGATTCTTATGATCAAGGTCCGACTGCTTAGGAGTATGAGAATAGGACCCTATTTCTGTTAGAGCACATATAGTTTCTTCATAATCTTCATCATCCTTATGCTCAACATTCAACAACACATCAGATAGTGGCTCAACAGTAAGTTGTTTCTCTACAGAAAACGTTTTCTTATCCTTATAATGAACATCAGCTACAGAGAACACATTCATATCGCTGGGTTGCTTCATTGCTTTGCATATATCAAAGCGGACCACTTTGTCATTCAACCAAAATAAAAGCTCATTAGCTCTCATGTCAATAAGCACACTTCCTGTTGCAAGGAAAGGACGTCCCAAAATTATGGGAACTTCAGAATCCACCTCGCAATCCAAAATCACAAAGTCTGTAGGAAAAATGAAGGTAGACACCTTCACCAACACATCATTCAAGATACCAACAGGTCGTTTTACCGACCTATCTGTCATCACGAGCCGCATATTGGTTGGTGTAGGGTCGCCCAACCCCAACTTTCTATAGACAGATAGTGGCATCAAATTGATGCTAGCTCCCAAATCGCACAATGCCTTAGCAAAATTCATAGATCCAACCGTGCAAGGAATAGTGAAAGCACCAGGGTCTGCCTTCTTCTAAACTAGTGATTGGGTAGCGATGGCGCTGCAGTGATGAACATTATCTTTCAACTCATAGCTTGCTTCCCGCTTTTTCGTCAAAAGATCTTTCATAAATTTTGCATACCCCGGCATTTGTTCAAGTGCTTCCACCAATGGAACATTAATGGTCAGCTGTTTTAACATAGTCATGAATTTACTGAACTTCGTATCATCCGCCACCTTCTTCAATCTTTGGGGAAAAGGTGGTGGTGGGTATGGAATTGTTCTCTCCACAGCTTTCTTCTCCTCTTACTTCCGTTTTTCAGCTTTTCCAGGCTGCACGTCGTGAGGAGTGACGTTAAGGACGTTAGGATCGGCTGCTACGGCATCTTCCCCTTTTGCCTTATCATCAATTTCTGCTTCTTTGCCAACCACTTGTTTGCCTTTTTCTGAAGTTTCCAGCACCTTACCACTTCGGGTAGTGATGGCCATGCATGACCCATCATTCCTTGGGTTTTGCACAGTATCGCTAGGTAAAGTACCAGCCTTTCTTTGATTGAGTGCTGCTGAAAGTTGGCTCAATTGCTGCTCTATTTGCTTGATTGAAGTGGAATGAGAATCAACTAATTGTTTCATAGAGGACAAATCATTTATTACCTCCGTTACTCCTGCGCTCGTTGCTTCCGCTCTTTTCAGTAGTTTAGCCATCATGTCTTCCATACTTCCAGAACTAGATGTGGTGGCGTCACGTCTTCCAGGGGGAACATACAAACCACTTTTGTCATTCTTGTTCTTCCAACTACCTTGGTCCTTGTTTCCATATTTATCATAATAGTTCCGACCTTGGTTTCCTTGGGTATTACCTCAGAAACCCCCCCGATTGTTTAAGTAGTTGGCTTCCTCTTCCGAATCAGATTCGTCTCTTCCTTTTGACGTAATAGCTTTCACTTTTTCGGTCTTCCCTGATAATAAATGCTTTGTAAGAAGATCCACTTGTGTTTTCATGTGCGCCATATCTTGATCACGTTCTTCTTGTCTTCTTCTTTTGTCTGCAGTCATGCCAATAGATAAAGTGGGGCTTGCTACCTCAGAATCCCTGGTATGCCAAGCTCTACTTTGTTTCGTCATACGATCTAGCATATTTCTTGCCTGACCAAAGGTGAGATCCATAAAATATCCTCCGGCCGCATTATCCACCACTGGTTTAGTTATTGAATTCAAGGCTCTATATAGTATCTCCATTAGGTAAACACTAGTCATGTAATGGTTTGGGCACCTCATTAGCTTCGTCTTGAACCTCTCCCATGTTTCATGAAGGGCTTCAGTTGGAAGCTGACGAAAGTTGCTGATTTCATCTCTCATTTGTGCTCTTTTGGATGGCGGAAAGAATCTTTCTAGGAAAGCGTCTCTCAATTGCCTCCAATTTGTAATAGAATCCGGAGTCAGCCCATTCAACCATAGAGTTGCCTCCCCATACAGAGACAATGGAAATAGACGTAATCGAATTGCATTCTGACCAACTCCAGGATTGTCAAACGACTTGCATGTAGAAATAAAGTTGATGAGATGCATATTCGGATCATCGCCTGCTAGTCCACCAAATAATCCCTTGAGTTGTAATAACTGAATCATGGTGCTTGAGATGTTGAACTTGGCTCCGGGTGCCAATGGTGGAGGAATAATGGCTCATGTGGCTCCGGCTCCATCAAGATCATCATCATCATCGTCGAAAGCTGGCTGCATAGCTTGGCGTTCAGGCCTAAACCTAGCTTGACGATCTCTTCTGTTGGTAGGTGTTGCGATCTCAGCGGCATGCCTAGGGTTTAGTAGCTCGTCATCACCTAGATCTTCATCGTCAGGATTTGTTGCTCGCCCAGGGTTATCAATATTATGTTGATGCACTTGAGCATCGGCTAGCGCAGCTAGTCTCGCCTGTTCCTGTTGAGCAACCATCCTTTCAATTGCGTGTTGTTCCTCCATTCTACGAATACGTTGTGGTTCAGGATTGATAGGTAATAACGGTTGACCAGAACTTCGGGTATGGGGCATGCACTGAATAAAAACCTGCAGTAAACAAAAACAAAAACTAAAAGTAAAAGTACGAGAATCTTTGACCAAAGGGTCAAGTAATTATTACGAACTTAATTGACACTTGTATTCCCCGGCAGCGGTGCCAATTTTTGATAACGCTCAATCTACAGCTCTCGTAGGAGTGTAAAGCGGTCGTTAGAAAATATAAAACCCAACCTGGGTTGGGTATCGATCCCACAGGGAATAGATTGGTCAACAAGTAAGCAACGATTACTAGACTTTTAGTGCAAGTCTCGTAAGAAGGGGGGATTCTTGTTGTGCAAGTAATGTAACCAAATAGTAGCTAAAAACGGCAATAGCAAAGTAAAAAGAGAAAGAATGTTTAGTAGGTTGTGAAACAATGAGAATTGAGGAGTTGGGGTTATGTCCACCTTCTGAGTTATACGTCTCTATTGACTATGAGTGTGTTGAATTCAGACATGCATGTGCTTATAGAGAATTGTATTCGATGGTAAATCCAGGCGTCTTTCGACCTATTGGAGGATTATTTCACTTTAACTCTTTCGAGCTTAAAGCGTGTCTAACGGTACGAATTCTCCAAGAGGTTAATCCAGTTACGGCACTAACTTTTTAATAGGGGATGGGAACCTACTACCTTGACATTATCTCTTTTCCAGACAGATAACCTTTCTTTCGAACAAGTTAAATGTTATACTGGCGTATTCTTGCGTTTGCAACCACAAAGAATTTATATTAAGATGAAGAGAATAATGATATAAGCAATATACGTGTCACGAATTCACAAAACTCATAGCAATAGATAGTATCTCATATGGCTTCCATAACCCCAACAGAGAAGTTTAGTTACCCATGAGTGCGAAGGAAATCACAATAGACATTGTTATTATACCACAATAAATATTTCGTGTAGCAAAGTGTGGTAGGCGTTAGGCGTGAATTCCTTGCAAAGTAACGTTTCTCTTGTTGCGGAAATTAAGAATTGATTAGATAAATAGAAGAAGAATAAAAAGTAGAATTAATTGTATGAATGGAGAATGTAAGAGTGTGTTTGTGGAATGGTGAATGAATCAAAATCTTTAGTAGAATAGGGTATTTATAACACCCATATCCTATTCCTACTAAGCTAATGAAATGCTTAACCAAATCCTACTAAGCTAATGAAATACTTAACCCAATTGTACTAGGTTAATGTATCATTATCCTAATCCTAATAAATTACTGCTAGTCCCCAAAGTCTTCAGAAATGTTGTTTTAGCCCGGGACAGAATTTCCATGCGCCATCTTTAGTCCTTGGCGTCCAAGATTGGCTTTTCTCCTTTCGTGAAGCTTTCTTTGGCGTCAAGTTATCCATGAAATGCTGAATTCTGCATCATTTATACGTGAAACTTTGCTAATCATGTTCGTTAGCTCACTTACAGGAAAAGGGACTAAAAGTGCATGAAATATATAATTTGTTCTCAAAACTAGGAAAAAATATGGGCAAAATATAGTGCTATAGGCGTGTAAATTCGCCTATCATCAGTCATGAAAATTAAAAAAAAAAAAGTAATGACACAATCACACCGTATTTATAGTTACTGAAACTGTCAAGTTAGATAGATTTTGATGTATGATAGAAATGTCACAATCGGATATTTTATCACTTGAACAATACTGATCATTTCATGTGTTTGAGAAGTTTTAATATCTTCTATATGAGTTAGATTGAGCCGAGGGTCTACCAAAAACAACCTCTCTATCCTATAAAGGTATACGTAAGGTTTGCGTACATTTCACTCTTCTCAGACTCCACTTATAGGATGACGTTGTGTTTATTGTTGTTGCTGTTGATTATGAGTTGATTAGAATCATTTGACGTTTTCATATGTTGGCAGCATTTTCGTGGTGGATTAGTGCACTAGGTGGCATTTAGTATCATAAAAATCAGTTTCAAAATTAAAGTTCATAAAGATAGTATTATTTCGGAAAGGATCTTAGTTTCGTAAGAATCATAGTATATCATAATGGCGAAATGGTCTTGTGAACCCTTATACTTGTTCCCATTTGTAAAGTGGATACTTCTACTTAGCCCTTTGTCATCTGGACCCATCAACTCAACAAAATCCAACATTTTTGAACCCTTCTGACCAAGTGTGTGGCTCTCCTTAAAAAAAATGTCATGTCATATCCACGTCATATTCACATCACTGGCATGTCATAATATCTTCATTAATTAATTTATAGGATTATTAATCAATAATATTAAACAAAGAATAAAATAATAAATTAAAAATTTATTTTTAAAATAAAATTCATCTATCTTTTATAATATTATAAATTTTATAAATTTTTAATTTTTAAAAATAATTTTAAATTAAAAATCTTGAAGAAAATTTATAATATTAAAAAAATTGTTATTATAAATTTATTATTTTTTAATATAAACAAAAATAAATTGATAAATTTGATTATAAATTTTATAATATTAAAAAATTGATTAAAAATTTCATCTCACTTTTATAGTATTATAAAATTTATATAATAAACTAAAAATTGATAATATTATAAATTTTATATATTATATTAAGAGAGGGAGGAGTTTGGCTGATGTGGTGGGGGTGGATGGGGGGAGGTGAAGATGCTGGATAGGGTGGGGTGTTGGATGGGGGTTGGGGTTGAGGGGACATTGTAACGACCCGAGGCTACCCCCTAGTCGTTACACGGTGCTTACGGTCCCGAGGGACCACAAGCTAACCCATGAGCTGGTACCTGCTGTGAGCACTAAATAATATAATCATGAAAGCGTAAAAATAATTGAAATGCCTTAAGGTTTTAATAATGAAACAACTACTGAATGATGAATCTGGCATAATACTGAAATCTGAATAATCTGAATAGTTAACTGTAGTGTCTGAAAAACCTCTAAACTGAATACTATGAGTTGATAGGACAGGCCCCTAACTAACTCTACTATATACTGAGATAAAGACATGAAGTAATATAATCCGTCCTCGGATGATGAGGACTCACCACTGCTGCTACTGTACTTCTAATGATCTTAAGGACTAAGTGCGATCCGGGAACTAAGCGCCATCACCTATGATATAATACATCATACCGCAAAAGAAAGGTATGTGATCAGTACTTTGAATGTACTGGTTTGGTAAATAAGGTAGGCTGATATGCATGGTCTCATGAATAGGAAAATGATAATTAACTAGATATGCATGTAAAGCATGGAGTACTGAATAAAGAGCATGGAATCTGTAGATACTGAAAATGCATGAAAATCTATAAATACTGAGGATGCATGACCAAGAATATAACATAAACTGAGTAAAATCTATAAACTGAAATCGATATGCTTTGGTCAAACAACACTAAGACTGAATAACTGAGCAGGGACTATAACTGAGACTACATCTGAGACTGTGAGAGGTATCATCTAACCGACATTCCCCAATTTGAGATAATCGGGGTCCAACCTATAACCCCAGTTGGAAGGGTGTTAATACCATGCCATGGGTACTAAAAATGGCTATGTGGATCCACTAAACTAATATAATGTCCAAAGGACTAAGGGTGTCAAGCCTGGACTGACGGGTGACCCCTATGAGATAGTCAAGCCTAGTTTGACGGGTGACTACTCATATCCTATGTTTGGCTATGTAGTTTTGGAGTATAGGGACTTTTACTATCGACTCTGCCTATCTGACTGGGAATCCACCATCCCTGCACTCGCTCGATGCTAAATCCTACTCCTAACTGAAAGGTACTGAGATACTCGACTGTTCTGACTTTAATGACTAATATCTGACTCTTCTGATAATGCTCATAGTATAATCTGAATACAATTTTGTAATGTACTGAGACTAAATTAAATAAACAGCTTTGGTTTTTGGGTATTCACTACCCCCAGGACTCAAAAACAATAATAGTAAAATGACACTAAAACTTGGAGATTAGAACATGAAGGCTTTTATTGAATCAGTCACTCTTGTAGGCATTTTATCAAACACTTGTAGTTCATAATTTAAAACAATCATATGAATGTTATAAAACATATAGAAATAGCATGAATCCGACATAATAGAGTTAAATCGTGGTCTTGTTCAATAAATAACAACAATAAAACATGGAGGATTAAATAATAACAATAATTTCATGGTAACATGGTATAGAATCATAGTTCATGGAGATTCATGGATAAAACCACAATTTAAAACATAATAACTTGAAAAGATCACAATTTTATAATTTAAAAGGGTTGCTTGGACTCCATGGATGAAAGTGGATCCATGGAGAAATATCTAACATACCTTAATTGATGGATTTCTTGAAGTTCTTGGTGAATTCTTGAGGATTGACCTTGAATTTGAGAGCTAGGATTCTTGATTGGGAGAGAATCTTCTATGATTTGGTGGAAAAGTTATTAAAATAATGAAATAATGGATTAATTAGGGTAAAATTCGTGTTAAAGGCTGACTGGGATGAGGGCAAAAGGATTATAATGTCCTCAGATTTAAAACTCAAAATTACTAAAAACTTTCCAATTTTGTGAGCTGGCGCGACGCGGTGATATCGCGCCGTGTCACTGGAATTTAACAACTGGAAACTGAGGGCTTTGCGCGGCGAGGAGGAATCGTGGTGCCCTTCTGATTATGAAATTCACCCTTGGCGTGATGCTCTATTATCGCAATAGGAGACTGGAAAAAGGACAATTGGGATTGTGGCTGGCGACGCGATGCGGTGGTTTCACGGAGCTTCACGGGAAATTGACAATCGTAATTTATGATGTCTCCGCGATGCGCTAAGGATTAAAATGATAGTGTTCAACGACTGAAACTTAAAATCACCATAACTTCTTACCCGTTTATCGAATTTAGGAGAATTTTATATCGTTGAAAAGTTAATTCAATTTTCTACGTAATGGCAGGCTCTAAACTAGAAAATAATGAGTGTTTCGAAATGATATGTACAAATACTCATGTATAGGGACTTAGGTTATGTTATTGAAATACAAGGTATTACAATATCTCCCCCTTGGGACCATTCTTCCTCGAATGAGACTGGTTAAGAAGAGGGAAAACTGATGGACTAAGCTTACATACTGAACATGCATATCTGATGCATGGAATGCATGACTAAACTTATTCATGAATGCACGACGACATGAACATGATGTGAAACTGAAACTGAACATGATAGAGAAAAATCTTAAGAAGATTTAGTACCTTTTACTGAATTTGGATTCACGGAGAAAATATGAGGGTACTTGGTCTGCATATCTACCTCTTCTTCCCAAGTGGCTCCCTCAACGGACTGATTCCGCCAAAGAATTTTGACTAGTGGAACTTCTTTGTTCCTTAGTCTTTGAACTTGATGATCAAGAATTTCGACTTGAATTTCCTCATAGGAAAGACTATTCTGAAAATCTAAAATTTCTAAGGGAACAACTATGACTGGATCACCAATAAACTTTTTCAACAATAAGACATGAAACACTGGGTGTACTAAGGCTAAATCTAAAGGAAACTTAAGCTCATAAGCTACCTTTCCAAAACGATTGAGAATTCTGAAGGGACAGATATATCAGGGACTGAACTTCCCTTTTTTGACGAATCTCTTCACTCTTTTCATGGGAGAGATTTTAAAGTACACGAAATCACTGACCTCAAACTCAAGATCCTTTCTCCTCACATCTGCATACGATTTCTGTCGGCTCTGGGAAGCCCTAAGTCTTTCTCTGACCAACTGAACCTTCTCTAATGCATGAAACACCAAGTTAGGCCCTACAATTGTAGCCTCACCTACTTCAAACCAACCAATTGGAGATCCACATTTTCTACCATAGAGAGCCTCAAATACAGCCATACGGATACTGGAATGATAGTTGTTATTGTATGCGAATTCAGTCAAAGGAAAGTGGTCATCCCAACTACCTTTAAAATCAATTGTGCATGCTCTCAGAATATCTTTTAGAGTCTAAATGGTCCTTTCTGCTTGACCGTTTGTCTGAGGGGGAAAAGTTGTACTGAGGTGGACTTGGGTACCAAGACCCTTTTGGAATGCCCTCCAAAAATGAGAGGTAAACTGGATACCTTTGTCTGAGATGATAGATAAGGGAACACCGTACGACCAAACCAACTCTCTGATATAGAGTTTGGCATAGTCCTTGGCTGAATAAGAGGTATGGACTAGCACGAAATGAGCTGATTTGGTCATCCTGTCTACGATAACCCGAATAGAATCATGCTGATGAAGGGTACGAGGCAAACCTGTCACAAAGTCCATGTACACTTCCTCCCATTTCCATATGGTAATATTGAAATCCTGTATGGAGCCACTAGGCTTCTGGTTCTCAATCTTAACTTGCTGCTATGTAGAGCACTTAGCTACAAACTCTGTAATATCTCTCTTCATCACTCTCCACCAATAGATTTCCCGTAAATTGTGGTACATCTTAGTGGACCCTAGATGAATAAAGTAACGCGAACCATGCACTTCTGCAAGAATTCATTACCTCAAATCATCTACACCAGGAACATACTATCTACCCTGAAAATGCAAAACACTATCTCCCTCTTGGGAGGAAACCTCCACTTTCTGGTCTCTAACTGATTCCTTCAACTTAACTAGACTGGGATCTCTATCTTGCTTTTCCTTCACCTCAGAAACTAGAGATGATTCTGAGCTACTCTGCACCCATACACTACCCTTCGCTGAGTCGACTAAGCGGACACCTAGTTGGGAAAGTTGATGAACTTTCTGAGCTAACTTCTTCTTACCATTCTCAACATGAGCAACATTTCCCATAGACAATCTACTGAGAGAATCAGCCACTACATTGGCCTTGCCAGGATGATACAGAACACTCATGTCATAATTTATTAATAACTCCAACACCTTCTCTGATGTAGATTTAAATCTTTCTGAGAGAACACATGCTGAAGGGTTTTGTGATATGTGAACACATCTACATGCACCCCATACAAGTAATGCCTCCAAATCATTAAGGAAAACACTATAGCTGCTAACTCAAGATCATGAGTAGGGTAATTCTTCTCATGGGGTTTAAGCTGTCTGCAGGCATAGTCTACGATCTTACCTCTCTACATGAGGATACAACCCAAACCTAATCTGGATGCATCATAGTATATAACAAAACTATTTGAACCATCTGGAAGAGTCAAGATTGGGCTGAGGTAAGTCGGGTCTTCAACTCCTAAAAACTCTTCTCGCAGGAATCTAACCACAAAAACCTAACTTTCTTCTAAGTCAATTTGGACATGGGGGATGCAATAGAAGAAAACACTTCAACAAACCGATGGTAATAGCCAGCTAAACCCAAGAAACTACTGATATCTGATGGAGAGATGGGTCTAGGCCAGTTTCTCACCACCTCGGTCTTTTGAGGATCGACTCTAATGCCATCACCAGAAATAATATGGCCAAGTAAATCTACTAATCTTAGCCAGAATTCACACTTATTGAATTTAGCAAACAATTGGTGATCTCTAAGAGTTTGAAGTACTACTCTGAGATAGTCTGTATGATCATTTTTGCTACGGGAGTAAACAAGAATGTCATCAATGAAGACTATGACGAACATGTCCAAGTACTTCTTGAACACTCGGTTCATCAAGTCCATGAAGGCTGTTGGGGCATTCGTAAGACCAAAGGACATGACTAGGAATTCGAAGTGACCATACCGAGTTTAGAAAGTTATTTTTAGAATGTCACATTCCCTGACCCTAAGCTGATGATAGCCTGATCTGAGGTCTATCTTGGAAAAGTAGCTAGCACCCTAAAGTTGATCAAACAAGTCATCAATTCTATGAAGTGGATATTTATTCTTGACTGTGACTTTATTCAACTGGCGGTAGTCTGTGCAAATTCTAAGAGAACTATCTTTCTTACACATGAACAGAACAGGTGCGCCCCATGGGGAGACGTTGGGTCTGATAAATCCCTTATCTAAGAGATCCTTCAACTGTTCTTTTAGTTCTTTGAGTTCAGCTGGAGCCATTCTGTATGGAACAATAGATATAGGCTGAGTATCTGGAAAAAGGTCTATTCCAAAGTCGATTTCCCTTTTGGGAGGAACTCCGGGGAGATCTTCAGGAAATACATCTGAGAATTCATTTACTACTGGAACTGATTCAAGAGTTGAAGTTTCTGAGTTAGAGTCTTTGACTCGAACAAGATAGTAAATACACCCCTTTGATATCATCTTTCTGGCTCTAAGGTACGAGATCAACTGACCCCTAAGAGATGTAGTACTACCCCTCTATTTAAAGACTGGTTCATTTGGGAACTGAAAATAAACTATTTTATTTCTACAATCAACTGAAGCATCACAAGAGTGGAGCCAATACATGCCAAGAATGACGTCAAAATTTGTCATCTCTAACTCCACGAGATCAACTGAGGTAACTTTCTGAAATATTATGACCGAACAGTTCCTGTATACCTGTCTGGCTACAATGGTAACACCTACTGGGGTAGACACTGAAAAGGGCTCCATTAGAGTTTTGGGACTGACTTCGAAGTTGACGTCTATATATGGAGTTATAAAAGAAAGAGAAGCTCTAGGGTCTATTAAAGCATAAACATATAAGTAAAAGACCTGCAACGTACTAGTAACTATGTTAGGAGAATCTTCCTGATCTTGGTGGGAATGAAGAGCATATAATCTATTCGGACGCTGACCACTGGTAGCACTGGAAGCAGCACCCTGCTGTGTTGGGTGACAAAATGGAACTGACGACTGATGGGACTGGTCCTGTTGGCGCACATCCCTGCCCTTCTGAGAAATTACCCAACACTCCCAAATTTGATGGCCTGGTTTGCCGTACCCGAAGCACACATCACTACCCGCTCTACACTTACCCTGATGGTGTCTTCCATACTTGTGACATAAAGGATTAGTACAAGCACTGCTAACACTGGCCTGGGACATAGAGCCTAGTGCCCTATCCCTATTGTCATTTTTAAATTTGGGTACTAGAGCACTGACTGAAGAGGTTGCTGGGGCTAAAGACCTATGATAAAACTGAGGACGGTTACCACTTTTTGACTTTGGCTGATTAAAATTAAAACCACCCGTCCTAGCCCTCTTATTTCCTCTCTCTCTTTCCTTAATCTTCTGCTCCTCTATCTGTTGATCATGAACCATCAGCCTAGACAAGTCCATCTCACTATCATCATTGCAGTCCTGCACTCTTTGACCACACTATCAGATACGCTAGACACAAACTTACTCAGATTGGACCTGTTATCAGCTATCATATGAGGAGCATACCTAGAAAACTAAGTAAACTTGAGGGAATACTCCCTCACGCTCATGCTGCCTTGTCTAAAATTAATGAACTCCAACACTTTAGCCTCTCTCAACTCCAATGGGAAGAATCTGTCTAAGAAAGTTATGGCAAACTCTTCCCATTCTACAGGCCCTGCATCTAAACCCCTATCAACTTTCCACTACTTAAACTAAGAATGGGCTACATCCTGCAACTGATATGCAGCTAACTTAGAACTCTAACTAGATGTCACCCCCATAGAATTCGCTACCTTTTGCACCATATCTAAGAATTCCTGAGAACCCTCTTTAGACTTGGATCCTATGAAAGAAGGAGGATTCATCCGGGTGAAATACTGAATTCTAGTCACAGCAGTATTGGACACTAGGTTGGCCATAACAGTAGTTGTTCATTCATTTTGTGCTGCTATGGAATTATCTAGAGTAGTGAACGCAGCCTTGAATTCTGCGTAAGAGACGTGCTCGTCCATAGGATCTTCTTGGATGGGCTGAGGGGCTAGCTAATTTTCTTTTATTCTTCGGTTCTTATTGGGAGGCATGTTCTATAAACAGAAGGGAGAATTGGATTAAACTGAGAGTTTAACTTGAGCTCATGCTGAATCACACGACATGAATACTTGAAAGAAGGGAAACTTTTCCTAAATGCCTTGTAGCCTTTCGTCTATAAGTGTGGCACGCTGCACACCCATGCATAAGACTCTACTCAACGTGGCGTTCAGACTTCCTAGGAAACTTTATAACCTTATACTCTGATACCAATTTTGTAACGACACGAGGCTACCCCCTAGTCGTTA
This sequence comes from Capsicum pubescens, assembly GCA_030864215.1. Lineage (NCBI taxonomy): Eukaryota > Viridiplantae > Streptophyta > Magnoliopsida > Solanales > Solanaceae > Capsicum > Capsicum pubescens. The sequence continues at coordinate 142,316,192 of CM061539.1, read as the reverse complement.
CACGGTGCTTACGATCCTGATGGACCACAAGCTAACCCATGAGCTGGTACCTTCTATGAGCACTGAATAATATAATCATGAATGTAGAAGAATAAATTAAATGACTTAAGGTTTTAATAATGAAACGACTACTGAATGATGAATCTGGCATAATACTGAAATCTGAATAATCTGAACAGCTAACTGTAGTGTCTGAAAAGCCTCTAAACTGAATACTACGAGTTGATGGGACAGGACCCCAACTAACTCTACTAAATATTGAGATAAAGACATGAAGTAATATAATCCATCCTCAGATAATGAGGACTCACCACTGCTACTGTACTACTGATGATTGAAGGACTAAGTGAGATTCGAGAACTGAGCATCAGCACCTATGATATGATACATCATAGTGCAAAAGAAAGGTATGCAATCAGTACTTTGAAAGTACTAGTATGCTAAATGAGGTAGGTTGATATGCATGGTCTCATGAATAGGAATAATAATAATTAACTGGATATACATAAAAAGCATGGAGTACTGAATAAAGAGCATGGAATCTGTAGATACTGAAATGCATTAAAATCTATAAATACTTAGGATGCATGACTAAGCATATAATATAAACTGAGTAAAATCTGTATGCTTTGGTCAAATAATGCTAAGACTGAATAACTGAGTTGGGACTGTAACTGAGACTACATCTGAGACTATGGGAGGTATCATTTAATCGACATTCCCTAATTTGAGCTAATCATATTCCAACCTATAACCCCAGTTGGAAGGGTATTAATATCGTTCCATGGGTACTAACAATAGTTATGTAGATCCACTAAACTGATATAATTTCCAAAGGACTAAAGGTGTCAAGTCTGAACTGACGGGTGACCCCTACGAGATATTCAAGCCTAGTCTGATGGGTGACTACTCATATCCTACACTGGCTACATAGTTTAGGAGTATAGGGACTGCTACTAATGACTCTGCCTATCTGACGAGGAATCCGCCATCCCAGCACTCACTCGGTACTAAACCCTACTCCCAACTGAAAGACACTGAGATACTAGATTGTTCTGGGTTTAATGACTGATATCTGACTCTTATGATAATGCTCATAGTATAATCTGAAGACTATTTCATAATATACTGATACTAGACTAAATAAATAGCTATGGTTTTCGTATATTCACTACCCCCAGGACTCAAAAACAATAATAGTAAAATGACACTAAAACTTGGAGATTAGAACATGAAGGCTTTTATTAAATCAATCACTCTGGTAGGCGTTTTATCAAACACTTGTAGTTCATGGTTTAAAACAATCATAGGAATGTCATAAAAATATAGAAATAACTTGAATACGACATAATAGAGTTAATTCATGGTCTTTTTCAATAAATAATAAAATTAAAACATGAAATATTAAATAATAACAACAATTTCATGGTAACATGGTATAGAATCATAGTTCATGGAGATTCATGGGTGAAACCACAATTTAAAACATAATAACTTGAAAAGATCACAATTTTATAATTTAAAATGCTTAGACTCCATGGATGAAAGGGGATCCATGGATGAACATCTAACATACCTTAATTGATGGATTTCTTAAAGTTCTTGGTGAATTCTTGAGGATTGACCTTGAATTTGAGAGCTAGGGTTCTTGATTGGGAGAGAATCTTCATTGATTTGGGGAAAAAGTTATTAAAATAATGGGTTAATTAGGGTGAATTTTGTGTTAAACGCTAACTGGGGTGAGGGGAAAAAGACTGTAATGCCCTCAAATTTATAACTCAGAATTACTAAAAAATTTCCAATTTTGTGAGCTGGCACAATGCGGCAATATCGCGCCGTGTCACTGGAATTGGACAACTAGGAACTTAGGGCTTTGCGCGATGTGGAAGAATCTCGGTGCCCTTCTTATTCTGAAATTCACCCTTGGCGCGACGCGTCATTATTGCGATAGGACACTGGAAAAGAAAAATTAGGATTTTGGTTGTAGTGCGACATGGTGGTTTCATGGAGATTTACTGGAAATTGACAATCATCATTTATGTTGTCTCCAAGATGCACTAAGGGTTAAAATGACAGTGTTCAACGATTGAAACTTAAAATCGCCATAACTTCTTACCCTGTTGTCGTATTTAGTCAAATTTTATATTGTTGGAAAGCTAATTCAATTTTCTACGTAATGGAAGGCTCTAAAATGGAAAATAATGAGTGTTTCAAAAATTCTATGTACAAATACTCATGTATAGGGACTTAGATTATGTTAGGGAAATACGGGGTATTACAGACATGCTGGACATGGTGGGGGTTCTGGACAAGGGTAGGGGGTAGGGGAAATATTAGATGTGGTGGGGATTTGGGGAAGGTGGAGAAGATGTTGGATGGAGTGGGGGTGAGGGTGGGGGAGATGCGAGAGGGGTCTGGAATGAGGGTGGGGTAGGGAAGATGCTTGTAGGGGTGGTGGATTGTTGGACGGAGGTAGGGGTGGATGAGATAGGGAAAAGTGCTGGACGGGTGTGGGTGGGTGTAGAGGGACGGGGGGGAGGGGGTGGGGATGCGGGATCAGGGGAGGGGGCTAAAATTTAAAACCTTTTTTAAATCATTTTTAAATTTATTATTTTTTAAATTTCTAAAAATATTTTAAAATTAAAAATACTGAACCATGCGCTTAAAAAAAGCATGTAAACATGTTTTTAGCCAACTCAACAATTTTGATGCCATATATGCAGAAGGGTTCAAAATGTTGAATTTTGATGGGTTGAGGGGTTTATATGATAAAGGTCTTAGTAAAAGTGTCTACTTTACAAACTGAAACAAGTACAGGATCCACGAGACCATTTCGCCTATTAATAATTACATGAAGTTTATAAATTATCCAAATTCATGAAGAGGGAACCATGAAATTACATATGCTAGGTCAATCATGAAATAAGAACACGAGTAAGATATTTCATGGAGTACACTTGAAGAAATAAAAAAAGTTACTAGATTCATAAAAGATCATGTCTTAACCCTAGATCATTATAAGAACTTATTAATACATGAGAAGGGTATCATTTATAGGTATACATGAAGTTGGACAGCCTGAGCCTTACATATCTTGGGAAAGAATAACTTGAAGGAAGAGTTAGGAATGGCAATGAGGTGGGGCGTGTGCGGGGATACCCGCACAAACCTGCATAGATTTTTCTTCGCCCCACCCCACATAGTATAATTTTTATTTTTACCCTTCCCCACCCTGCATGAACTCATCCCGCCCCATATTTATTTTTTCTTCTTTTATTGATTAACGTGTAAGCAACCTTTCATCTCCAAAACTTCTAGATGTTAGTCTCACTTAAAAACTTCTCAATCTAGTAGAGAGAATCTCATAATGTTAGTGAACATAATGAGATTCTCTCTACTATATTTGTCTGGAAAAGTTTGGCCAACAAGAGACTTCTCAAAAAGGATTTTTAGATTTGGAATAGGGTGAGGTGAAAGAAGTTAGGTAATCTTTTTATCAATGAGAAAGAACTTGAGAATACAAAAAAAACAACTAGAATAAAGAGAAAATGGTATTTCTAATGAAACATATATTGAAATAAATTTAAAAAATTATATTTTTGCTTTTCTCACTTGCCAATAGCGAGTGCAATACACTTATGCGCCACATGGGTTTATAAGGTGATGATACACCCTCTTTGACTAAGAATAATGGTGTAATAGAATGCCTGTAAACTTAAAGTGCTTTTAGAAAAGTTGAGACAACTTTAGTGATGACTTTATATCTTCTATTATTTTTGTAAAAAAGGAAAATAACATTAAATTTTATCTTCTTATATTTATCATTAAAGATCAACATTGTGTCTTAGGATCAATTTTTCTCCACCTATTCTCTTTTTCGTGACCATGCATCTTTGCTCCTTAGGGTACCAAAATAATTGTCTAATGCAGCTAATTTGATGAATGATAGAAGTATTATTTTGTTATAGATAAAGCAGTCAAGGAAGAAGAGCATTGAGTTGGAGGTGATTCCTAACAAGGATTCAGAAGCAACACCCGCGATTGGAACTACCAATAAATATATTGATGATGTCACCATCGAGGACTCAGATGATGAGTCTAGAACTATGTGATCTTATGGTTAAATCATATGATATAGTTTCTAGGTTGTTTCTTCAAACCACCCCACATCTCCCCTCTCCTCCATTTTTCATCTTTTTCAAACTTAAAGCATATTACCAGTATCCATTTTTGTAGTCCATTAAGAAAACAGAAAGTACCAATGATTACTTCATCAAACCACCAATTAAAGAAACAACAACGCAATAGCATCACCACTTCCGAATTCAAAACTCTTTATTTCAGCATATTCCGGCAAAACTCACCGAAAAATAATTAAAACAAACCCACAAAAGAATATATGCACAAAATTAACACCACCGCCACCATTAACATCGCTTAACACCACCACTACCATTAACACTACCGCTAATAACTTTTCTTCAATTTTAATTTTATTTCAAATTTTGAAATACATAAAGATAACTTTTAATTTTGAAAATTCAATTTCATTCTTTTCTAATGATATTAAGTCAAGGGGTTTAAGGAGGAGAAATTAAAGGTGGGGGTGAAGGAGTTGGTAATTGAAGGAGAAGAAATTGGGGGTTTGGGGGGGGGCTGGTGGTGGTGAAATTGGTGGTTGAAGAAGGAGAGGATAGATGGTGGCGGGTTTAAAGAGTAAAAGTTATGGTGGGGGTGGGGGTAGAAGAAGAAGATGGGAAATATATTTTTTTTCTAATATATATATATAAAAATAGTTTTTAAAAAAAAATATTCACATATTTTTTTTCTTTTTTTAGAAATAAAAATTCTACGTCAGCTTAAGGGGTGAAACTAACACACTTTAAAGATGTTAAAGGGGTAATTAAATAGAAGTTAAGTTTAAGTGTTAAAGTAAGTTCAGAAAATTGAAGGAAAGGTGTCTTTTAAGTCGTGAATGAAGGATTGGTGACATTGACCAACTTAAAGGGTCAAACATAATTAGGAAATTTGATTAAGTTAATTGTGGACTTGATTAATATTTTCAAAACTTTCTAATATTTTAAAAAATACAAATCAACCCAACCCTTACACCCCTCTTCAATCCAAATCAACCAATAAGTCTTCTTTCTCTCGATAGTTTCTCTCAACTCTTCCCCAACCAATAGTTTTGCAAATTTCTCTTTTCAATCCTTGGCGATTTCAACCTTTGACGAAAAATAGTTGGGCTTCAAGTTCCCCTCTTCAATCCAAATCAACCAATCTCTCTCCTCTCTCTCGAGACAGCTTCTCTCAACCTTCTTCCAACCAATAGTTCTGCAAATTTCTCGTTTCAATCCTCGGCGACTTCAACATTCGATGATAAATAGTTGGGCTTCGAGTTCCTTTTCGACGTCAACCTTCAATCGATGTGACATTCTTTTTTTCGGCCACAACATCTTTGAATTCTTCAACCTTCAATAGATGTCACAACCTTTCTCTCCAGCCACAACAGATTCGATTTCATAATCGTTCCTTTTTTCTTTTACAGGTAAAAATTTATGGCCTTTTTAGTTTTGAAGAAAATGAGGAACCTGAGCCAACTTATCTTATAGTATTGGTTAACAATTTTAATAGTTGTTTCTTTAATTTGAAATGCAGTATGAATAAAACCCTAATTTCTAGTATTTCTTCTCTTCTCTTTTCGAAGTGAATTATAATTTTTTGTTGTTTGTTGTATTTTTTTGAAGTTTGATTTTTATTGTTTGTGTGTATAAAAATAAAAAAACGATTTAGGTTGATTTTTTCTATTCTTGTTCTTGATAAAAATAGTGATATTGCTATTTTTCTGTTGAACAAAATCGTGCTACTATTTTTTGTTTTGTCCAATAGATTATCCATCTGGTGCAACATATTAACCATCTGATGCAACAAATTTGTCATATGATGCAACAGATCAACCATATGATGCACTAGAGGAACCATCAGATTACAATTCTGAAGCAACAGATTAATCATAGATGCAAAAAATTTAGCATATGATGCAACAGTTTAACTATCTGATGCAATAAATTAACCATTTATTGCAACAAATTAAGCATCGGATAAAAAATCTGATGCAACTTATTAACCATCTGATACAATGGAAGAACCATCGAATTAATGATTTGATGCAACAGATGAACCTCTTGTTGGATAAAATCCTATCAACTCTTCTAACAGGACATGTCCAAGACATGATTTTTCCAACTGATCATTCATCTACCGTGATAGATGACCCTATGTTGGAAGAAATCTAAATAATATTGACCGTTGATAACTATTCCAATAGATCATTTATGTGTTGCAACAGATGTGTGACCTGTTGCACAGACCATTCATCTTTCTCAATGGATGAGTGATATGTTTTGTATTGTCGCAATAGATTACTCAATCATTGCTACAGGTTAGTTAACTATTCCAACAGATCACTCATATGTTGCAAAAGATGTTTGATCTGTTGCACATACCATTCATCTTTCTCAATAGATGAGTAATATGTTTTCTATTGTCGCAATAGATTACTCAGTCGTTGCTACAGGTTATTTAATATTTTCAACAGATCAATCATATGTTGCAACAGATATGTGATCTGCTACACAGACCATTCATTTTTCTCAACAAATAAGCGATATGTTTTATATTGTTGCAACAGATTACTCATCCATTACAATAGATTATTTAACTGTTCCAACAGATCACGCATATGTTGCAAAAATATGTGATCTGTTGCACAGACCATTCATCTATCTTAAAAGATGAGTGATACATTTTGTATTGTTTCAACAGATTTTCATCTGCTGCAATAGCTTTTTTATATGATGCAACAGATATACTACCTGGTGCAACATATAAGTGATCTGTTGGAACTGTTATTTTACTATTTTGCTTGTTAGATTTACTATTATCCTTTTTAATGATGCATTAATCAACAATAATATATTTTTATGTTCCTGTTAATTTTAGATCATGTGGCTCCCAAAAGAACAGAAACCAAATCAAGTCAAAGTAAAGGAATAAGTGAAGCAGCTAGGCTACATCCACCACTTTATGAGCTTAATTTACAAATGTTATCTCAATCAGGAGCATAATATGATGAACACAAGGAGGAGAAATATTTCAAAAGATATAATCCAAATGCTACTACCCCTTTCGCCAAAGAATTGGTCCAAACATTCAGCATTGATCGTTATCCTGTGAGAATGCAATGCGATGGTGCCACAGATTTAACAAGTGATTTTGTGGTTAAGTTAGCCATGGGAAAATCTTTTGACGCCTTCAGAGAAATACTTCGTGAACAAAAATTGGATGCTTATTTCAGGAATAGCTGCTTTGGAAATTATCTTGATTTTTCGGAGGACAACAATGCTCATTTCCAAATGAAAATGGTATATGAACTTCTCCAGCATAGGTTTATGTATGTAAACAAAGATAAGATGGATGAGGTGAGGATAAATTACTGTGGCGTGCCTGTTTGTTTTTGTTGGAAGGAGTTTGCCATAGTTACTGGACTAAAATGTTATCCTCCTTCTAAAGTTATACCTATTATAATGCAAAAAAAACACCCCACACACTCCAAAAAGGCAAAGGCAAGTCATGTGATCGTGATGACCTGGTGTCCATTTTTGGTCCAAGCTTCAAAAATAAAAATTTGATAGAAGCGTTGAAAGGTAAAGGACTTTTAAAAAAGTACAAGCAGTCATTGTGCTTGGTTTGGTTTGTACATAATATTCTTTAGGCGAAAGACGTTAACAACAACATAAGTTTTGGTTTAATGAAGTTCTCCGAGGATCTTGAGGCGTTTAACAGCTATCCTTGGGGTTATGAAAGATTCAAAATGATTGTCCAATATTTGTTGACTCTGTTAGTGCCAAAGACAATCAACTTATATGGATTTCCATGGGATTTCATGGTAAATGTTTCTTTCTTTTATTATGATATCATTCTTTTTTTTTACTTAATAATGGTTTTGATTTATTGGCATTATTTTATAGTCTTGGGCATTTGAAGTCATTCCTTATTTGAGACAACAACTGAACTACCAGGAAGAAGTTTCTTATCCAAGAATCTTAAGATGGTTGTCAGCCAAAATTGATAAAAATTTAAAATTTCTTGATCACTTCAACCCTCCAAAGGATGCAGTAAGTATAATTATAATTAAGTTTTTATTTTAATTAATGATTTTTTTGAATGATCTAATCGTCATTCTAATATATGTAATGATTTATGTTAGATTGTGCATCCATCGCGTTTCGACCAATCGAGAGTTGAAGATGAAATTTTTTCTTACTCTACGGTCTGTGCAAAACTTATCGGCCCCTAAGGTTATCGACAGAATAAAAATGGAATTTTTTGGAGCAACAGCCATTACAAGAAAAATAATTTTGGAGGGTGGGCTTATTGTTATTGATGGTCTTAGTGGTGATGGAGTTGTTGGTGGTGGTAGTGGTCCTGCTGTTGGTGCTAATGATGCTCCTGTTAGAGTATTTTAAACAAACCATTATGAGTATGACCATACTGGTTATATAGATTTTTTCTCTCCCGAGGAATGTTTTGCATGCAAATTTCAGGACTACAGGGCGAAACATGATGTAGTGATTAATGCTATTAATCATTAACTGCTTCAGTAAAGAAATTGACATCTAAGAAGGGTGTCATTCCATCAAAGAGTATTTTATTTCCATCTACTCCATTAGAGATTAAGGATAAGAGGAGAAGGAAAGTGATTTCCAAGGCATTATCAAGAATCCAAAAAAGCAAAATTCTAACTCCTCTATCTGTGTGTTGCACTGAGCAATGTACAATGTTCAAAAGAGAAAAGCACAAACATACACATTTCTATTTCAACAGATGACACATCTACTAAAAATTATAAACATATATATACATCTGTTGGAACAGTTGACTAACTTGTTGCACCAGATAAAGTATCTGTTCGACATATGTCTCATCTATTTTAGAAAATTAAACAGCTCTTCGTACCACTTTAATTTGTACCAATAGATGACCTATCTGCTGCAACAGATGAGTCATATGTTGCAACAGATGGTTCATCCATTGGAAATTATCATACAGGTCTTCCTCATATAGAAATTTATTCCAACAGTTGATTCATTATTGCAACAGAAATATCATCTGTTTGGAATAATTTAAAATAGGAGAAAGACCTGTTTGATTTGCTGGAACAGATGAGTTATCCTTTTCCATATTTTTGTATCTCTGTGATTAGAATTGACCAATTGATACGGGAATTCCTAGCTCAAGACCTTTCACACGAAGCCAAGCACGTGAGTTGCAACGACTCCAAGCCTTGTTCATATTCTTGGCCATGTGTGAGGCCCTTGTTAGCCCATCTAAGGGCCTATATTTAATAAAATGTGAAGAGGCCCACCAAGACACCCCAAACCCACCCACTTAAATGCCAAGGGTATTTTGACCTCCTTTCTAAGTGACTATATAAGCCATGTAATAGGGCTAGTCTTGCTTTAATCCATTCATGATATTTTGAGAACACAAGACTTGTAATATTTTGAACTTCTCTCTTCCATTGGAGAAGCTCAAAACTAAAATTCCCAATTAGAGTGACACTTGGGTTGAATCTTGGCTAGAAACTAGGATCTTGAGGTCATTGAGTTCCTCTTGGTCCAAGTAAGAGCTTGGTAGTTGAATCTTGGCTAGAAACTAGGATCTTGAGGTCATTGAGTTCCTCTTGGTACAAGTAAGATCTTGGTAATAATATTCATTCGTCTTAGGGTCCTTTCATGTTTCTAGGGTTCTTAGATTCTTGAATATTGTAGGTCAAGTTACTATCTTTAATTTGTAATCTTGTTGTTTGTGTGGTAACATAGTGAAGCCGTGTGGGTCCATTTTCGATTCACTATAGTTTCTTCCACTTTGTTGCTCTTGTTGTTGTTATTTTAATCTTGTAATCTCTATCATCTTGTCATTTTTTGTAAACCTTGAAGTCTAGTGAAGCCGGATGTGGCCTATTTCAATTCACTAGCATTGTTGTTGTTCATCTTGTTATTTTTGTGTTGGCTTGACTCTCTTGATACACACTCATTTTTGTATCATTTGGTATCAAAGCCATCTTTGGTATTGCTCTTACAATACAAATCTTGGGCTTTCTTGCTAAGAAAATCTAAAAAAAAAAAAAACTGAAAACTAATAAAAAAATCCAGAAAAGTGCAAATCTGTCCATTTTGTGTTCTTGGTCGAAAATTGTGTTGTTGTTATCTTGGCCAAGATTTGTTTGCTGTGTTTCTAGAACTCGTAGTATTTTGTTTGTTTAGAGTGTTTATAGTGTTGGTTTCTTTCTCATTAACATTAAAAAGTGTCCAAATCTAAGATTGAACTTGTTGAAGTTGTAGATGTGAACAAGGTGTGGCCGAGTTGGATGTTGTTGTAACCTAAACCTTGGCCGATTTTATGCTTTTGTTGTAGTGGAGTTGGAAACTGAAATTTTTGTTGTTCTTGGAGTTGTTGTTGTGTTCTTAAGGTTCTTCACCCTTTCATCATCTTGTTAATCCTTAAAGTGCAAACTAGATCTAAAAAGGTGAAAGACAAGCTTGTAGTCGTTGTTAGTGAAAGACTTGTCCCTATCACTTTAAAGACTTTTCATCTACTTTTCCTTAATTTAAGGACCTTTCTTCAAGGAGAAAGTTCAAATAAGTCAAGTTTTGCTTTTGAAATTTGAACAAAAAGGCTCCAAGACCACTTTTCCCTCTATTAACCAAATCCACCAATTCCAAATTGTATATTGATCAAGACTTGAAATTGAGAAATAAAATTTTGATAAAACTCGAGGCCAATAGTGGACTGTCACGTCACTAAAGTACTGTTCATGCAATATTTTTGAGTTCAAATTTTAGATTTCTTAGTTTCATTTTATTGTTTCCTAGTTTCGTTTGTTTGCTCGACACTAATTGACAACCTAGTAATACCCTACTAGCTTGTAAGTTAGTTTTGCGTACATTCTTCGTGTTAACGTTGTTTGTTTGTGTGCTTTTGTCGTTTGAATACGTTGTATTTATTGGCTCTAGTCCGTCTTTGAGTTTCAAACAAGAATCCATTCCGGGAAAGAGCATACTCATACCTTACGGATTCCCGGGTTCCTAGCCAATCTACAACACTTATGGAACTTGAGTGTGAGTGAACCAAGAGAGTGTGAGTGAGGAGAGGGATTTTAAACTAACTTGTTTGTTGCTTGTGTAGGTGATACCTTAATAATGGAGGGAACCACGTATCAAACCGTGGATTCTAATGAAATGGAGAATATGAGGGTCACTCTTGAGGCTATGACCCGAGATCTTGAAAGGTTGAGTACGGAAGTGGAAGCCATAATGGGAGAAGTAATGACTATTAGTGGGAGGTTAGAACAAGTGGAGAGTCAAAGGAACTCTCGTCCTTCTACTCCTCGATATGTTTCATCAAGTGTACATGATAGAAATTCCTCCGCCACCGTTACTCCCGAAACATGGCCACAATTGCCAAATCCTTCACTAGTTCCACTAAATGCCACTAGCCAAACCACTTATAACCCTCTAAACCAAGACTCCAATAGACCAACCCATTTCTAAATGCCTTAAGTTCCGCAAGAGGTGGTCAGACGTCAAATGCCTCCACAAAATCCTAACCCCCCCTTCCAAGCTCCACTAAACCAAAGACCACCACCTCCATAAAATCCAATTCCTCTGAATCAAGTTCCACATGTCCAAAACCATCCTGTCCACCTTGAGGAATATGGTAGAGAGGATTATGAAGGGTATGGAGCCTTTGACAATGCCTACATGAGGGAGTATGAGATGAGAGGGGGTTGTATGGATCTAAGGAGATACCGAGGGTATGGAGAAAGGGGAAACCGACACCTAGAGAGAGACGTAGGCATCAATACCATCAAATTGATCCTACCTATATTTAAGGGTAAAAGTGAACCCGAGGTGTATCTTACTTGGGAGTCGGCGTGTGATAAAGTTTTTCAAGTGAATGATATCTCGGAGGAGAAGAAGAGTTGTTATGCCATGGCTCATTTTAAAGTCTATGTTAACACTTGGTGGGAATACGTCAAGCGGTTCGGTAACGAGTTGGTAAAGGGACAACCACCACCATGGTTTTGGTTGAGGTACCTAATGAGGCAATGGTATCTTCTTGAAAGTTATTGTCATGAGTTATTTTCTAGGTTGTACAATTTGCGATAAGGGAATAGAAGTGTTATGGCATACTATGACGAGTTTTAACAACTCATGTTGAAGCTTGATCATTGGGGAGAACAAATTGGTCATGATATTATTCGGTTCAAGTGTGGGTTGAACAAAGAGATCTCCACCCATTTGGCGCTTCACAAGTTTGATACCATTGAAGGGATTTTCCAAGTGGCCCTTGAGATTGAAAGGGAGCTTAAAGAGAGGTTTTCGTTCAAGGAAAAGGGACCATCAATCTCGGGTTGGCCGAGGAGCAAAGATATGGTTCAACCATCTTCGGGTTGGCCCAAAAACAAGGACCAACCCGCCACTACAAGGCTACCCGAGACTAAAACAGTCCATAAATTTCCTCCCCGGCAAGAAGCTCACAAGTATCCTAATCCTAAAGGGTTCCAATGTTTCAAGTGCCAAGGTTGGGGACATAAATTCAATGAATGTCCAAACCGGCCTAATGTGATCCTAAGCGAAGGGAGATTGTATTACCTTGGTGAGGAAGTGGTTCTTGAAAAAGAAGAGAATAAGGCCGAGCCTCAAGATGGAAAGGAACCCGAAAATGATCCACATGATGATGATGATGATTGTGAGTATGCTTATCCATAAAAAGGAGAGTGCGTGGTTCCAAAATTTGTAGTGAGTCGTGGCATGATTAGTAAGACAATAGATGATCCTAGCCAATGGGAGAATCTATTCCATACTAAATATCTTGTGAAGGGAAGTGTGTGCACTATGGTGATAGATAGTGGAAGTTGTGCGAATGTGGTTAGTGTTGCAATGGTAAACTTCTTGAAATTGATGACTACACCTCACACTAGTCCTTACAAGTTGCAATAGTTGAATGAATGCGGTGAGTTAAAGGTTACAAGGCAATGTGTGATACGTTTTAAGGTAGCCAACTACCATAACGAGGTGTTTTGTGACGTGATACCAATGCAAGCTTGTCACTTGTTGTTAGGAATTAGGAAGGCCTTGGAAATATAATAGGTCGACCAAACATGATGGAAGGTACAATCGGTATACACTTGAGAAGGATGGCCGCAAGGCCGCTCTTCATCCATTATTGCCTTCCCAAGTGAATGAATTACACCAAAAGATGCAAAAATTGATGGAAAAGGGAAAGAAGGCCGTCAGTGAGGGGAAAAGAGAGGAACTCGAGAGTGAGGGAGTAGGGGAAACCGAGGGGCTCCTAATTTCTAAGGGGCAAAAAAGTATGGTGATGATGGCTAGGATGAAAGAATTATTTATGGATCATGACGAGGACACTCTGATGCTCCTCTTGGGTTATTATTTTAATACTAACGCCGCTAACATTTCTATTTCCCCTCCTATTTCTCCTATTTTGCAGGATTACGAGGATGTCTTCCCGAAGGAATTACCTCAAGGATTGCCCCCACTTCAGGGAATTGAACACCAAATAGATTTTGTGTCGGGTTCATAATTTCCCAACAAACCGGATTATAGGAGCAACCCGATGGATACCAAGGAATTGCAATGCCAAGTTGAGGAACTCCTTAACAAAGGGTATATCAAGGAGAGTATGAGCCCTTGTTCAGTCCCGGTGCTACTAGTTCCCAAGAAAGATGGGACTTGTTGTATATGCATTGATTGATAAGCCATCAATAAGATAACGGTAAAATATCGTCACCCTATTAGGTTAGATGATATGCTTGATGAATTGAGTGATTCGTGTTTGTTTTCTAAAATTGAATTGAGGAGTGGCTATCACCAAATTCGTATGCAACCGGGTGAAAAATGGAAAACAGCTTCAAGACCAAATTCGGTCTCTATGAATGGATGGTTATGCCATTCAGCCTAACAAATACTCCAAGTACTTTCATGAGTCTAATGAATCATGCGATGAAGCCATTTATCGAAAAGTTTGTTGTTGTTTACTTTGATGATGTGTTGGTGTATAGTAAGTCCTTAGATGAGCATGCAAAGAATTTACAATATGTGTTTGATGTCCTCCAAAAGGAGAAGTTATATGATAAACTGGAAAAGTATTCTTTTGATGTCCATGAGGTGGTATTTCTTGGATTTGTGGTTAGCTCAAGAGGGGTCGAAGTGGATGAATCTAAGATTGACGCATTAAAAAAAGGCCAACTCCCAAACCGTAGGTGAAGTGAGAAGTTTCCATAGGTTGGCTAGTTTTTATAGACGTTTTGTCAAAGGATTTAGCACCATTGCCGCCCCCTTGACCGAAGTGATTAAAAAAGATCGACCTTTCAAGTGGGGAGATGAACAAGCTAAGGCCTTCTAGAACTTGAAAACTATGCTCATGTCGGCCCCTTTTCTACAATTGCCAAATTTTTACAAGACTTTTGAGGTCGAATGTGATGCTAGCAAAGTCGGCATAGGCGCGGTTTTAATGCAAGAATTGAAGCCTATTGCCTACTTTAGCGAAAAGATCAAAGGAGCAACGTTAAACTACTCTACGTACGATTTAGAGTTGTATGCCTTGATTAGAGCCTTGGCCAGTTGGCAACATTATTTGTGTCCTAAAGAATTCGTGATCCGAATGGATCATGAATCCTTGAAGCATCTATGGGCATAAGACAAGATTAACCGGCGGCATGCCAAATGGATTGAATTTCTTGAAACTTTCCCTTATGTTATTCAATACAATAAGGGTAAAGACAATATGGTTGCCGATGCTTTGTCCCAAAAACATGTGCTTGTGTCTACTTTGTCATCTAAGTTGATGGGGTTTGAAAGACTCAAGTCTTTATATACCGAGGACCCTCACTTCGCTCCTATTTATAGGTAAAGTGAAGAGTTGGATAGGGATAGGTGGGTTACGGATAGGGGTTCCCATCCCTATACCAAATTTGATGGATACTTGTTTAAAGGTAGACGATTATGTGTTCCCTCAAATTTGTGGAGAGAATTATTTGTGAGGGAAGAACACAATGGCGGTCTAATGGGTCATTTTGGGGTCGAGAAGACCCTCGGAATTTTAGAAGAACAATTTTATTGGACTAGAATGCACAAGGATGTGGCCCGCATTTGCGGCCAATGTGTTGAGTGCAAAGGAGCTAAGTCACGGCTCCAACCCCATGGTTTGTACACCTCATTGTCCAACCCTTTGTGTCCTTGGCTTGACATATCAATGGACTTCGTGTTGGGATTGCCGAGGACTAGAAGGGGGTGGGATAGTATTTTTGTCATGGTGGATCGGTTTTCCATGATGGCTCACTTTATTCCTTGGTCTAAATGTGATGATGCGCCTAGTGTAGCCTCTTTGTTTATTGATAATGTTGTAAAACTTCATGGTGTTCTGAGGACCATAGTGAGTGATAGGGATTCTAAATTCCTAAGCCACTTTTGGAAGTCCATGTGGGGTAGACTCGGTACTAAGTTGTTGTTTTCGACTTCATGCCACCCACAAACTGATGGCCAAACGAAAGTAGTAAATAGGACCTTAGGATGTATGCTACGGTCCATGGTTAAAGGAAAAATGACTTCTTGGGAGGATCACTTACCGTTGATTGAGTTTGCTTATAATCCTGTTATACACTCGAGCACGGGGATTACACCCTTTGAGTGTGTATACGGCATCAACCCCCTCACCCCTTTGGATTTAACCCCTTTGCCAAGTGATCTTGTGATAAGATTAGATGGAAGCAAATGGGACGAGGCCATGAAGAATCTACATGAGAAGGTGAGGTTTTGGTTGGAGAAGAAAAACCAAGAAGTTGCGAGGAAAGCCAACAAAGGAAGAAGAAAGATTATTCTTGAACCATGAGATTGGGTGTGGGTGCACCTAAGGAAGGATAGATTCCCGTCTCAAAGGAATGCTAAGTTGATTCCATGGGGTGATGTCCCGTTCCAAGTATTAGAAAGGATCAACAACAATACCTACAAGATTGATCTACCCCCATAATATCAAGTGAACAACACTTTCAATGTGTGTGATCTCTCTCGGGTGGAAACGGTGGAGGATAGCAATGATCCGAATTTGAGGACAAATTCCCTTCAAGATGGAGAGGATGATACGGGAATTCCTAGATCGAGACCTTTCACACGAAGCCAAGCACGTGAGTTACAACGACTCCAAGCCTTGTTCACATTCTTGGCCATGTGTGAGACCCTTGTGAGCCCATCTAAGGGCCTATATTTAATAAAATGTGAAGAGGCCCACCAAGACACCCCAAACCCACCCACTTAAATGCCAAGGGTCTTTTGGTCTTTGTCCCTCCTTTCTAAGTGACTATATATGTCATGTAATAGGGCTAGTCTTTCTTTAATTCATTCATGATACTTTGAGAACAAAATACTTGTAATATTTTGAACTTCTCTCTTCCATTAGAGAAGCTCAAAACCGGAATTCCCAATTAGAGTGACACTTGGGTTGAATCTTGGCTAGAAACTAGGATCTTGAGGTCATTGAGTTCCTCTTGGTCCAAGTAAGATATTGGTAATAATATTCATTCTTCTTAGGGTCCTTTCATGTTGTTAGGGTTCTTAGATTCTTGAATATTGTAGGTCAAGTTACTATCTTTAATTTGTAATCTTGTTGTTTGTGTGGTAACATAGTGAAGCCGTGTGGGGCCATTTTCGATATACTATAGTTGTTTCCACTTTATTTCTCTTGTTGTTGTTATTGTAATCTTGTAATCTCTATCATCTTGTCATTTTTTGTAAACCTTGAAGTCTAGTGAAGCCGTGTGTGGCCTATTTCGATTCACTAGCATTGTTGTTGTTCATGTTGTTATTCTTATGTTGGCTTGACTCTCTTGATACACACTAACTTTTGTATCACCAATTCTGGCTTTCCAAGTGGATGTAGAAGCCACTGCTGAACAACATTGATAATATGCTACTCTTTTTATAGAAATATGGAGAACAGAAAGCGCAGAAACCGTGCGTAAGCGACAATAAAGATCCACGATGAGCAAAGTCGAATTCCATAGCACCGGATTAAGAACAACTTTTTCATATTGAGTAGATCTTTATAGCTTGATTCTGTCAAAGTAATAACCTCACCCCTCCTTAGGAATCATCCTTGGCATCAATACTTAAATTGTTGATGTATTTGTTGAGATCTGTACCCATAACAATTTTTTTACATTTCATTAATTCATTGATTTATTTCAGCCAATTTCTTAAGACTTTGATTTATTTTATTTTGTCTATGAATTTTATTTTTTCTTTAGATTTGAACTTATTAATTGAAATGGAATATTAGATTCAAATATTGCAACTGATAATGTATCTGTTGCAATAGACAACATATTTATTGGAAAATATCTAATGAATTTAGACATATGTTGCAACAGGTAGGTAATCTGTTGGAATTTATCAAATAGGTCTTCTCACTGCTGCAACAGATAGATAAAAACACTGACATAATGCAACAGATGACCAACCTATTGCAACAGATAAACTATATGTTAGAACAGGTAGAATATTTGTTACAATTGATGGAGAATCTTTTGCATTATAAAAATTCAACTTTCATTGGACATAAAAAATTGCCACAACATATAATGTAACGGAAAGTGAATTGAAATAAAAAAGGCATAACCCATCGACAGTGTTCAGTTCAAACACCTAAAATAAAATAGGCATCAAGTAGACAGTGTTCATTTTAAATACGTAAAATAAAATAGGCATCAAATGTATCAGGTTGACACTTTTTGCTGACTTGCCGTCTGATTTGGCCCCTAACGGTCATTTTTGCCCCAATGTCTTATATATTCATCTTCTTCCTAAAATTTAACCCTAAATTCTCAAATCTTCTTCATTGTCTTCATCTTTTTTTATCTATCCAAATTCTTCAAATTATTTGCATTTGGTCTTTCTTTTCTTCATTTTTTTTCATTTTTTTCAACTGAGCTTGACAATGTCGAGCGCATCTTCCACTGTTTTTTGTGATAACAATTTTCAATATTGTAAGTGCGGTCATGAAGCTCTATTGAAGACTTCTTGGACTCAACAAAATTTAGGTCATAGGTTTTTTACTTGTAAGAGTTCAAAGGTAATATTTTTTTATTTAATTAGTTGATTAATTATTGACTTGTAATTATTTTGTAATTGTGTTCTTGTTTTTATAAAAATTGGGTGGATGCGATTACTTTGATGGGTATGAAGAAAGACACCCTTCAGAAGAAAATCGTGTAATTCGGGGTTTGTTGAACAAAGTCAAGGCTTCTGAAGAGAAACAAAATTGAGTAAGAAGATACTACATTGTTGTCGTTATTGCTACTAGTTTGGTGTTGTTGGGCACATGGATATTCAAGCCTAATTGCTATAATTTTCATGGTGGTGTATTTGCTACTGGTTTAGTGTTGTCGAGCACATAGATATTCAAGTGTAATTGTTGCAAAATATCAAACAAATTTAGGCATATGTTGTAAAATTTACGTCATTTGTTGGAAATTATCAAACAAGTCTTCCCACTGTTGCAACAGATTAGACTTAGATTAGATAGAAATAATATCAGCATAATGCAACAGATGACCAACCTATTGCAACAGATAAACTATCTTCCAGAAAAGATACAATATATTTTACAACAGATTGACAATCTATTGCATTATAAAAAACTCAACTTTCATCAGAAAAAAATTATTGCCACTACATGTACATGTAATTTAAAGTAAAGTGAAGTGTGACTTGAAATAAAAAATTATTATGTCACAGGCTCTTCTATATACATAGGCTCCAAGCATCCAGTTAGTAGTCCATAAGCCCATACCTCTTGCAGGTTTTCCACAGCGTTGTCGTACAGAAAGGTCATTGGCTCAGCCATTTCTGTGTCGGTCAGCAAACATTCGATGTGTGCAAGAGCGTGTGAGCCACACACATAACCGGTTTCATTTTTTGGAAGGGTCATGCCCTTATTTCGACCTTTAAAATCCCATGTTTTCTTCATCAACACTTTCATTGGAAAATGATTCATCAGTTTACTCTCACTCAACAAGATGGGAAACAACTCCATTAGTGGTTGCACGAGGAGAAAAAGATCGACCTCGTAGACGGAACGTTCATTGCAACCATAAACTTTGATCTTTCCCTCCTCGAGTAGTATCTCAATAGCCCGATAATGTATGTCATTCACTCTAATGACTTCAAGAATCCTCTTTGGCTTGGACCATCTCTTGTCGTGTGGATTTGGACCCTCCCCTCTAACATATTTTATCATTTCTTCTTCATCCAAGTCCAACATAGAAACTAAGAAATCAAGTCCCGCGCCACAGGATGACACATTACAATTGAGTTGATTGTACTTATCCTTGAGCTTCTAGAAGAAGTTGAGGTCCATTATCCTATCGGCAGCGTCATAAGCTTCCGGATACGTTAATTGTCTTTTCCTCATGAGGTAGAGAATTTTGTCAACATGCTATGATATAAGAATTCAATTTTTAAATAGGTTAGTAATTGTAAAGATGGTCCATATATTGCATAGGGTTCTCTGAATCAATAATTCAATGCAACTTATACAACAGATGGATAGTAAGTTGCAACAGAACCACTACCAGTCTCACCAGAATACCCAGTTGTTGTAATAAATTTCACATCGGTTGCGTAACTTCTTCTTCATGGGGTAGATTAGAAGGCTAAGTTAGGAAAAGTAAACTTTCCTTTTACTCATACCACATACGCATATTTTTCATAGTCTGGAAGTCTTGGGGAGAAAAGAGAGGCTTGGGTTAATCTTGTGCGTCTGGCTTGGAATTCTTGGCCTGTCGCATATCTCTCTTCTATTTGGCACCAAGTTCCGTGTATATTTACACCTTCTTGAATTACCCCTAAACTTCAACAGTTTTTGGAGAAGGAGGAGTTGTAATTATTTTTTATTTTCGACAGGAGAGTACGTCGTTTATTGCTCTTTTCTTCCTTCTAAACAACACTGTAGGAGTGTATGGCTCCCTCACCTTCTTGGATGGTATGACACCCCTCTTAGATTTGAATTCCTCAATAGATTTAGAGATAACCTCTACTTTTTCAAAGAGTTTTTCCTGGCTTTCCTTGTACTCTTCGCATTCGCAACGAGAACACGAGGGTGAAGAGGGGTGAAAGGGACCTGTGTAAGGTTGAAAAGGGGTGTTTTCAAACATATTTATTTTTTCTTGAGAATCAACACGCTCATCATCATCATGAGTGGAAGTAGCATCAGCATGCCTGCCACCAATACCAACAAATCCACCAGAAGAAGCACCCAGATTTGCCTTAGTAGGTTGGTCATAAAGAGCCTCAATATTAGGCTAACCTTGCCTAACTGCTCTTCTTATGGATGTTTCTCCAATCGGGTTCAGAGAACCAAAGAAACAGATGGGTAATATGATTCAAGATATCAATCATCTGTCGCAACAGATTATCCATCTATTGAACCGGTTGGCACAGGACGGGCAATTTGTCGCAACAGATGTCCCATCTGGTGCATCAGATATAATATCTATTACACCAGATATAACATCTATCAATTATCTTTCTTTTCATTGAGTAAAATTATTTTACTTGAAGAAGACGTATTGCATCATCCGGAGGGTTAAAGAGATCAGCCTCCTTAATTTTTGGGTTATTCTTTGCAGCTAACCACCTAAACATCCTTGGATGAGAAACCTCATTTGGGTAATCCATTACCTTCTTTCGGAGGGAAGGAATGGCTTCAAATGCCTAAGCCTAAAAAATGTAAACAGGAAGCAAGCAGAGAAAAGTCATAATAACTATACTCAATATAAATTAATGGATGAGTAAAATAAAAATAGTGATTAATTTTACCATGAATGCCCAAGGAAAGCCGAATAATGTGGTCGTTCTTGAGGATAGCTTTGTCAGTAAATATTGGACAGTCAAGTAGAAGTTGTCATATCCCCAGGAATAATTGTTGACTTTATCAAAATCCTAAGCACACGCCAACAAATCATCTTCTATGACCTTGTTGACGTCTCTTGCTAATATAACCGAATGGGTAAACTAAACTAAGCACAATTTCTCCTTGTAATGCTTTAGTATGTTTTTATCCATGAGATCTATCAATAAATTTGATGTTTTGTAGCCACGTCGAGCAATGTCAAACAGCCCATCTATTTTTTCCTTGTATTTTCTTTCTTGTATCTTTTGAGGGGTGTTCCCTTGGTGATAGGTGGTTCTTCTAGATGATGGCATCTCAATCCCATCATATGGCAAACTCTTGCAATCCAAAACAAACCAGCATGGCACAATAGTTGATCCAGATTTCATCCATCTTTTTCCCCCTCCTTCGGATCTACATCATCCCCCACGTACTTGATCCTGCACTTGAGAAGACCATATACCATCCTCATATGGAAACGGGCAGGGGACTCAGGCAGTTCAAGAAAGCGTCCAAAGCAGCTCTTCTTAAAAAGTTCGTCTATGTTTTCATCCTTCATAATTTTTCTAAAATAAATAAATTTACTCCCCATCTGACATTTAAGTACAATTTTACTAGTTAGTTCTTCTTCTTTTTGTCTGTTTATCGGTATCATAACTTGAAACTTGTCAATACTAAAAGTTTTGATAGGATCATGCTGGGATGTCAATATTAATTCACTCCCCATTGGTGATCCATTATTATTATGTTGATGATCATCCTCTCTCTCTTTCTCACTCTCTAATTGCTCCTATTTCTCATATTTGTTTTCTTCATCACCATATGCATACCCTTGTCCACCTCCCTCAACATTGTTTTCATATCTCTCCTCAGCTTTACTTTTCCCTGACTGAGATTATTCTGGATGCTCCTTTAAATCCCTCTGCACTGTAGCCTTTTTTAGGTGGTCAGACGTTGATCCACTTTTACTTTCTTTTCTTTTGGGAGACATGTTTTACCTACACAAACAACAGAAAAATAAAAATTACATTACAATTGATATATGCATAAATTTAAAAAAATACATTACAAACACCACTAATAGCGACACACCAACATCCGTCACCACCACAAACATCACCAACTAATGCCACAAACACCACGAATACCAACACCACCGATAGACACCATAAACACTATCAACCAATGCCACCAAAAACACCACAAACTAATGCCACCAACAGCCACCACTAGCGTCACCACGATGACAACGATGACGACCACCACCACCACAAATACCACAAACACCATCCAACAATACCACGATAGTTAACGGAACACTGCGATAGAAACTAAGGTTTTCTCGAGTTCTTCCTATGATTTTACCATCAAAACTCAAAATTGTAAAGCATTCTCAAAGATAATACAACTAAAAGTTTTCTTTTTCATCATTAACTTAAAAGACCTTATTTTTTAGAAAAAAATAACAAATATAGAACTCTTCTCGAACTCTGTTACCTATAAAGATGGAGAAAATGGCTGATACAAGCAAGAATAAAGTCAAAAATAACACCTATATGGTCGAAAATAAGAAGAAAATCGATATGTTGTGAAGGATAGAGCAATTTATTGAGTAGTTATTGTATGTACTGTATAATTGAGTGAGAAAGAGAGAGAGAAAAGCGAGAACTCGAGATTTGAAATGATGAAACATTTTTCTCGCAAATAGATGATTTGTATGGGTTGATTTGTATTTTGGAAAAGAATGACAAGTTTTAAAAATGTTAATTTGGTCTGAATTGATCTTAATTACTTTTTAAAATTATAAAAGATATGTGTAATTTTTAACCCTCTCATCATGCAATTGCCAAAAGACTCAATTGAAGTTGTAGTTAACCCTATGAACTATTACCTCTGGTCCTAGATTAATCAATTTAGGTTTATGAACTCAATTAAAATTGTATAAAAACAAATGTTCAACCTGTTGCATCAGATACGCATCTTTGTAAATTATCAAACAGATTAAGTAATCTGTTGGGACAGATTACCTATCTGTTGTAAATTATCAAATGGATTGTCACATGTCACAACAGATTACCCATCTGTTGTAAATTATCAAATAGGTGATGCCATCTATTGTAGTTGACCCTATGAGAACTCACCCCTAATCTTAGATTAATCAATTAAGGTATTAGTTGAACTTATGAGGTAATAAGAATTGGTTCAACTCAGAGTGATCGATCAACGACTCTGGTCGGGAGGAACACAATACCGTCTCATATGCAATTGTGAAAGGACTCAATTAAAGTTGTAGTTGACCCTATAATAACTCACCCCTGGTCTTATATTAATCAATTAAGGTATTAGTCTAACATATGAAATCAATTAAAATTGTATAAAAACAAATGTTCAACCTGTTGCAACATATGTCTTTTCTGTTGGATTTAATCAAACAGATTAAGTCATCTATTGCAATATATTATGCATCTATTGTAAATATCATACAGATTAAGTTATCTATTGTGACAGATTACCCATCTATTGTAAATTATCAAATGGATTGAGTCATATGTCGTAACAGATTACCCATATATTGTAAATTATCAAACAAGCATTGCCATCTATTATAGTTAACCCTATGAGAACTCACCCCTGGTCCTATACTAACCAATTAAGGTATTAGTCTAAAATATGAGGTAGTAATAATATGTTCAACGCAGAGTGATCGATCGACGACTCTGTTCGGGGGAACACAATACGTCTCATCATGCAATTTCCAAAAGACTCAATTGAATTTGTAGTTGACCCTATGTGAACTCACCTCTGGTCCTAGATTAATCAATTAAGGTATTAGTCTAACATATTAGGTAATAAGAATTGGTTCATCTCAGAGTGATCGATCGACAACTCTGGCCGGGAGGAACGCAATACCGTCTCATCATGCAATTTCTGAAAGACTCAATTGAAGTTATAGTTGACCCTATGAGAACTCACCCCTGGTCCTAGATTAATCAATTAAGTTATCAGTACAATATGTGAAATTAATTGAAATTGTATAAAAACAAATGTTCAACTTGTTGCAACAGATGTCTGTTCTATTGGATTTAATCAAACAGATTAAGTCATTTGTTGCAACAGATTATTCATTTATTGTAAATAATCAAATAGATTATGTCATTTGTTGTGAAAGATTACCCATATATTGTAATTTATCAAATGGATTGAGTCATAAATCGTAATAGATTACCCATTTGTTGTAAATTATCAAATTAGTGTTGCCATCTATTATAGTTGACACTATGAGAACTCACCCCTGGTCCTAGATTAATAAATTAAGGTATTAGTTGAACATATAAGGTCGTAATAATTGGTTCATCTCAGAGTGATCGATCGAAGACTCTGGTCGAGAGGAACATAATACCGAATATGCAATTGCCAAAAGACTCAATTGAAGTTGTAGTTGACCCTATGAGAAATCACCCCTAGTCCTAGATTAATCAATTAAGGTATTAGTCAAACATATAAGGTAATAAGAATTGATTCAGCTTAGAGTGATCAATCGACGACTCTGATCGAGAGGAACACAATACCGTCTCATTATTCAATTACTAAAAGACTCAATTAAAGTTGTAGTTAACCCTATGATAACTCACCCCTGGTCCTAGATTAATCAATTAAGGTATTAGTCTAATATGTGAACTCAATTGAAATTTTATAAAAACAAATGTTCAACCTATTGCAACAGATGTTTGTTCTGTTGGATTTAATCAAACAGATTAAGTTATTTGTTGCAACATATTACGTATCTGTTGTAAATAATCAAATAGATTAAGTTACCTATTCCGATAGATTACCCATCTTTTGTAAATTATCAAATAGATTGAGTCATATATCGCAATAGATTACCTATCTATTGTAAATTATCAAATAGGAACTGCCATTTGTTGTAGTTGACACTATGAGAACTCACCCCTAGTCCTAGATTAATCAATTAAGGTATTAGTCTAACATATGAGGTAATAAGAATCAGCTTAGCCCAGAGTGATCGATCGACGACTCTGGTTGGGAGGAATGCAATATCGTCTCATATTCAATTGCCAAAAGACTCAATTGAAGTGGTAGTTGACCCTATAAGAACTCACCCCTGGTCTTAGATTAATCAATTAAGCTATTAGTCTAATATATGAGGTAATAAGAATTGGGTCATCTCAGAGTGATCGATCGATAACTCTGGTCAAGAGGAATGCAATACCGTCTCATCATTCAATTGACAAAAGACTTAATTGAAGTTGTAGTTAACCCTATGAGAACTCACCCCTGGTCCTAGATTAATCAATTAAGGTATTAGTCTAACATGTGAAATCAATTGAAATTGTATAAAAATAAATGTTCAACTTGTTGCAACAGATGTCTGTTCTGTTGGATTTAATCAAACAGATTAAGTTATCCGTTGCAACATATTACACATCTATTGTAAATTATCAAACAGATTAAGTCATCTGTTGTGACAGATGACCAAGCTTTGGGAATTTTAAAACAAAAATTGTTATCTATTGCACTTAGATGTTTTAAAACCCTTTTTTAAAGCAATTTAGGTATTTCCTGTCCGAGATAAAAAAAAGTTAAAATACTAAGGAGGTAATAAATATTACTTGGATAACTCAAAAATCTCTGGAGGGAGTAGTCTTATCTGGTATTTTCAATGTCACCGCCTTCTCGTGCCCCTCTAAAGTCAAAAGTTATTAATGAATATTTAAAACTCATATCTAGAAGAATACTCTCTCCTCCAGCCATAAAGTAAGACTCAACTCATCTATCACTATTCTTTATTCTCAACTCTTTTTCTTTTATTTTTTCCTCTTTTTTCTCTCTTCTTTCAGATAAGGATCCTTTCGGATCTCAATCGATCAATATCTTTTCTCGACTGAACTGGATGTTCTGATCTCTTTGCTTTTTTTACATTACAGGTATGGTTCACTATTGCTCTTTTCATCTTGTCTTCTTCTTTGTATGTTATTTAACTTAGATATTTACATCTGTTGCTATTAATGATTTACCCATTATCAGTTTCCTATTTATTGAGAAAATTTAAGGAAAAGTGATTTTTAAGTCTTGAATGAACGAACCGTTGTTTTTATATCTATTGCAAAATGCCTCATCGGTTGAACGGATGGGTAATCTATTGCATTAGATTGGTCAGCTATTGATTCACTCAATTTTGTGTTACCCTTTTGTACAGACGGAGCAACTGTTTGAAGAAATCAAACCAGTAGCAAGGATGGTTTGATTTATTCCAACAGATGACCCATCTATTGCAACATGTCATCCATCTATTGCAACAGATGCCTCATCGTTTGAGCAAATAGGTAATTTATTGCATCAAATTGGTCATCTGTTGATTCACTCAATTTTGTGTTACCTTTTTGCAATGTTCTTATTGTTCTTCTCTTGTTTGATATCAAATGTATTTCTCTTATTTATAGATAAAAAGAAGTGAAACTAGATCCATTTTTGCCCGACCAGCATTAAAAATAGAATAAAGATGGGTTCGGAGGAATAAGCTACTTGCAGGTGGAATCACTTCATATGTGGGAGGTATGTATTACTGATCAACCTATCGTGAAAACACACATCCAGTACAATAATTTTGTGAATGTTTGTTCTTTACCTATTAGGCGTTAATTCTTTAAATAAGATATGGCATTTCACAATTAAGATTGGTAGGTTTGAACTAAAAAGGATGAGGGACCAAGTAGGTGGTGTAGATACCCTGTTATAATTTAATGACCATCTATGCTCACATTTTTGTGTCAATTTTGGGGAAGGTTTCAAGTTTTTGACGGCAGTGTAAATATCCAATAGTGATTGGACCTGTTTTAATGGCTCAATGGACTTCTTGAAAGGCCTCCGAAGCCTCACACTGCAGAAAAAATGATGGAACCAATAGAAATTTCCCTAGTCCAAATTTATATGGATGGGTTATTGAAGAGACTATTATATAGAAGTAGGTGCTTGGGAGAATACCTGTACGAGAAGGGGTAGGTTGATAAGGCTATATATCATCTCAGAACTTGTTTAAGAGGAAACACAAGGTAGGAAGAAAAGTGTAGAGAAATTGGTTGATGAAATTGACATGAAAAATGAAAAAAAATGGATGATCTGTGAATGTGAAAGTGTATCCAAAAATGAAAATCCATCAGTCGTTGAAGAAAAAAAAAGAATGGTCAAGAGGACTTGAGTTGGA
The DNA here is from genome assembly GCA_030864215.1 of Capsicum pubescens. Classification (NCBI taxonomy): domain Eukaryota; kingdom Viridiplantae; phylum Streptophyta; class Magnoliopsida; order Solanales; family Solanaceae; genus Capsicum; species Capsicum pubescens. Next base: position 142,288,936 of record CM061539.1, on the reverse strand, counting down.
CACTTTGCTAGAGACTACAACTAGCGAACGTGGCCTCAATGAAGACCCACAAAATACAGGACCAGAACTCTAAGGAAGCAGCTTCGCAAGCATGGAAGGTGGTAATATTGTCGGTCAGAATTAAAACCTGAACCAACTACTCGTGAATTAAAAATTTGGGATCAAGCCAAGGTGGTAATTTCTCAAGTTAAACTTGCATCCCATGCCTCCTGTTTATGGCTCTGGTCAGATCAAAGGCAGTGGAAACAAAAAGGCATGGGATTTTGGTCCAACTTCAGAACTTTTTGTTTACTCCCATTGACCTGATCATAGCCACAAACAGAAGGCATGTCATGTAAGTTAGACTTTAGAAATTGACGCCTTGGCTTCCCTTATTTTTAATTCAGGAGTTGTTGGCTCAGGCTTCAATTCTGACCGACAATCGTATCAATTTCCTATGCTCGCGAAACTTCTTCCTTAGAGTTCTGGTACTGTACTTTGTGAGAGTCTTCATTGAGGCCATGCTCGCTAGTTGCATTCTCAAGCAAAGTATCCATCTCTAGTCCTGTTGACCATTCTTTTTTTTTCAACGACTGATGGACTTTTATATTTGGATAAACTTCCACATTTGAAGCTCATCCAATTTTTTCGTTTCTCATGTCAATTTCATTGGCCAGATTCACTAGAATTTCCTTGTTTGCTCCCCTGTGTTTCCTCTTAAACAAGGTTTGAGATGATATATGGCCTTTTTCACCTCCTCTTTCCCGCATAGGTATTCTCCCAAGCACCTTCTACTATATGAAAGTTTCCTCCAGCTATCCAACCATATAAATTTGGACCAGGGGAATTTCTGTTGGTTCTGTTATTATTTGTTGTAGTGCGAGGCTTAGGAGGCCTTTCAAGAAGTCTGTTGCTCTATTAAAATTGGTCCAATCACTGTTAGATATTTACACTACCACCAAAAACTTGAACCCTTCCCCAAACTTAACACAAAAACAAGAGCATAAACCGTCATTAAACTATAACAGGGTATCTACACCACTGTTATGAAAACCTTCATCCTTATCATTTTGCACCTATCAAAATAAATTGTACAATGCAGGATCTTGTTTGAAGCATCAGTGTCTAATCGGTCAAAAAATTGCATTCACAAAATCATTGCACTTTATATGTGTCTGTCGTGGTAGCCTAATGAATAATACATAACTCACATGTATAAAAGTGGATCCATTGCACGCACCTTATTCTTCCTACCCTATCAAGACAGTGTTGTTTATTCATCTACACGCATGTGATGACTATTAAAAAAGAGGTGTGAAGAGTCGTAACTTTTTTATCTTAACACATTCAAAATAGTTGATGAATCAAAATCTCCATCTGTTGCAACTTATGAATCAGCTATTGGAAGAAATCAAAACATCTCCTCCAATATTTGGTCCATCTGTCGCAAGAGATAATCCATATATTGCAATAGATTGTAAATCTGTTGCAATAGACTAAACATTGTTTATTGATCTGCACGCATATGATGACTATTAAAAAGAGGTGAAGAGTCGTGACTTTTTATCTAACACATTAAAAATAGTTGATAAACCAAAATCTCTATCTGTTGCAACTGATGAATCAGCTGTTGGAAGAAATCAAAACATCTCCTCCAATATATGGTCCATCTATCATAACAGATAATCCATATGTTGCAACAGTAGGTAAATCTATTGCGACAGACCAGACATTGTTTATTCATTTGCACGCATGTGATGACTATTAAAAAAGAGGTAGTGGTGACTTTTTATCAAACACATTTAAAACAACTGATGAATTGAATTCTCCATCTATTGCAACTGATGAATCAGCTATTAGAAGAAATAAAAATATCTCCAAAAGATGGTCTATCTATCACAATAGTTAATATATATATTGCAACAGATGTCTTATCTATTGGATATACAGATAATTTGTTGCAACAGATGGTAAATTTTTTGCAATAGATGGATGATCTGTTGTAATAGCTCAATAATAACGGCTGTTATCACGTCTCAAAACCATTTTGAAAAGGTGAGAAGGATTAATGTAAAAGAAAAAATCGCGACTTATCATAGAAAACAAAATGCCACCAGTTTGAATGTAATTAATACAATGGAGATTAACAGACGTGCCATTTGTCCTTACACATCCAGATTCAATCCTCTATAAATAGGTCCCTCCTTAATCTTCATTCTGCTAAACTTCATTTATTTCTTGCATTTTTATTTACGTCTGACATCTTCAACCACTTCTCTTCAAAGAGCATATTCCTTTATCGTTGAGGTGAGTTTTTTTTCGATGTAAATCTACCAGTTTTTAGTATACATTGTATTACATTTAGACTCTTTTCTTTACATTTGTCAATTCATGAGTGTTCTAGATATGGTTGATCCTGTTTGGGACGTTGCTATTCTGCGCGACACAGTGCGGGAACTTCAGAGACAGGTTAATGACCTGCAGAGGGAGTTGGTCTCTATGAGAGCGACGATGTTCAGAGAGAGATGCAGAGGCTGATGAGGGCCCGGCTGCTGCGAGTTGATTGGTCGGATGTCATTAATGATAATGATGATGATGATAATAATAATAATAATTAGAATGTATTTTTTCTTTTAGCGTATGCATTTTAATTTTTCTATATCAGATATATACCTAATATATTTTATTTTTTATTTAATGAAAAAATTATTTTTAGTCGACTTTGACTTTTCAATTCTTATTCAATTTTTTATTCTGTCTATTTCTTCTTCTAAACATACATGTTAACACGTCGATGATTGGAGGTAAGGAGAAATTTTGAATCCAGTAGCAATTGCAATTTTAGCTTTTGAGTTCTTTCAATAGATTGACCATATGTTCGAACAGATTGGTCATCGGTTGGGTTTTTATCAACATATTATCCATCTGTTGCGACAGATTTATCATATGTTGGAGGAAACATTCCAGTTTTATGGAACTGTGTTGTGTTCTTCCAGCTAATGTCCATTTGTTGCCACAGATGGGTAATCTGTTGAAAATACTTGTGGTCTACTGTATTGTTTAGTTCATGTTTTGCCTCTTTTTATTGATGCACAAGTTATTAAAAGGGATATTTTATATATAATAAATGATAACATTACGTTCACAATAATGATTTAAATATATAAAAGTACACCACAAACAACAACACAAGTTTTTGCAATTACAACGATCATGGTGGATTACGATCCAGGCATGTAGTTCTTTTGTGGCCAGCGTGCTTACATACGGAGCACTTGTTTCTTCTTGATGAAAATGATTCTCCAACTCCACGCCTCCTCTTATATGGATTTCTTCCCGGTTTGATAGTGCTTAGGTCAATATATGGAGGATGTATTAATCTTTCCAAAAGCTCTGCAGGAACAACCCAAGATTCTTCGGGGGGCACCGGAATAATATTCCCACTATATGGCATTTCATATTTTTCCACCGAATAATATTGAGAGGAGTGCTCATAAACTTCAACTCCATATTTATGACCATATTGAGCTCGAAGCATTGCCATAGCATGTGGACAGGGTATTTCTTCAAAGTCAAAAACTTTGAACGTACAAGATTTTGTTTGAAGATCTACCGTGGCAACATCACCATGACCGGTGATACTAAATTTGTAATCTGCTATTTTATGAGATAATAACCTATTCCCCAAACTGGCGTTCGTTGATATTATTTTTTCAATTTCAAGAACAAATTGGGTTCTTTTTTTGGGCACTTGAATTGCACACGCCTTTCGTTAAAAAATTGGCCATACTTCTTGCATATTTTTTCAAACATAGCCTTGATGGGAAATTCTCTTTCATCGCCAAATAATGAATTCACCGATTCAGCTATGTTTGATGTCATAATATTGTACCTATACAAAAGAATCACAATCACTTAGTACGACATCATACTAAATTTGTAACTCAAACAAGATATTAAATCTATAAGAATGTACCTATCTGTCGAAGAGAATGCTTAACTCTATCTCTCGAAACCGACATGTTCGAGAAATTCTGCTACCTTGGGATTCACATTCATTATTTGATTGAAATGGTCTAAAAAATCCTCTCTACTATATGCTTTAGTTGGTCTATAAAAAAGGGTCATGACCCTTTCGTTGTTATAGTTGGTCCGAATATTCTCTCCAAGATGCCTGATGCAACAACTAAAGTAAGCTGAAGTGAAGAAACATGAACCCATATTTGGAATACTTGGATGCATACCGATACAAAACACAACTCTTCAGTATCTTCGACGTAGCTTCACTGTTGTTCAAAAAATTCCATAAGAGATATCACATTCCTTGTCCGCTACATAAAAAGAGATAGGAAAGATATGATTCTCCGCATCCTGCACCACCGTCGCTAGCAGAACTCTATTATATCTGCTCCTCAAGAAGGTACCGTCGACGGTTATGCCTTTTCTCAAATTTCTAAAACCTTGAATCCAAGCTCCACAGGATACAAAAAATACTTGAACCTTCTGTTTTCATCAAGATGCGATGTCGTCTTACTTTTGGGATTTGTGGACTCAATCATGTAACTATAGGCATCCAAGACTGCATACCCATACTCGTGTGTCCCCCTAACCAAGTCCTTGGCAATCTCCATAGAAGTATATATCTTTCAATAACTAACCAAGACACCTAATTCCGTAAGGAGTTGATTGGACATAACCCTTGTTGAAGGGCCTTTTCCATTGGGGAAACTACTCCTAAAATATTCACCAAGGACCTTCATCGTGGCGTGAGGATTTTGGCTCGAGATATGCTCCAAACCACATGTGTGATGCTTTTCATATTTATGAATGATGAATCTGTCAAAACTTGCATAATTCACAGCTCTCAACCACCACTTGCAATTCAAATTAGCACATTTTAAGCAAAAGACACTGCTCGAATAAATCACCTTCTTTATTCTGAAATCTTTTTTCAAGCAGGAAATAAACAAAGTGGCAGATAGTTCATTCTTGTCCTTGAATGACATTCCAATAAAAAAGTCAGTCCCGTCATCTTGAAGATTTCCAGACTGTGTCAATTATGAAGAACTGCACATCGTACTATCAATGGGCGCAGGTGTTTGATCGTCATCTGGAATATTCATGTCTAGATCATCCAACCTATCATCAAAGTTATCTTGTTGTTGTTCTTCTTCTACATTCTGGTTCTCATTATTTCTCATCTTTTCAACCATGTCTTAACACCGGCCTGGATGAATCACTAAGATAACCATGCAGCTGAACCTGATCGTTTATCTTGAAGGGTAGTACCCTCTGATTTTCAAAGGAGTTGTGCATACAGTTGATGACGAGTTCTTCTGATTGATAATTCAGTCCACAATAACTGATGATTAAGTTCACAAAATCATCATACGAAACAACACTTTGGACTATCACAGCTATCATCTCTAGCATTCGACCCTCGTTCCAATGCCATACATATCGATTTCTCTTCTCGATCAATTGACCATGACAATCCACACCTATTGTTATTTATCCCTCTATTAGTGGTACCTAAATAAAGTCATTTATTAAAAAAAGCTAATAGTGATTTCATAGTGCCATAAATGAATCCCAACAGATGTGTAATCAATCGCAACAAATTACTTACCTGTTGGGATTCATGTTACGCTGCTGAAGCTGATTTCAAGAGATGAGTCATCTGTTGTAACAGGTGAATCATATGTTGCAATAGACTATATATCTGTTGGGATTGATGTTACAGTACTGAGGCACCTTTGAAGCAGATTCCAACAGATGAGTGACATATTGCAACAGATAATTAACCTGTTGCGACAAATGACTTACCTGTTATAACATACGATGATATGTTGGAATCGAGGTCGGGTTCTATCACAACAGGTTACTAATATGTTGCAACAGATATTTATCGTCTGTTGGAATCGAGGTCAGGTTCTATCACAACAGGTTACTAATATGTTGCAACAGATATTTATCGTCTGTTGGAATCGAGTTCGAATTCTATTACAATAGGTTAATAATCTGTTGCAAAAGATATTTACCCTGTTGCTACAGGCAACACGTATGTTGTAATCGAGTCCAGGTTCTATTGCAACAGGTTAATAATCTGTTGCAACAGATATTTATCATGTTGCACCAAATAACTAATCTATTTAAACAGATAAATCATTTGTTGTGACAGATGACCCATTTGTTTGATTCATGTTACGGCCTATAGAACCATAAACATGAATCCAACATATCAGGCTTCTGTTGAAACAGATGTCATCTGTCGCAACAGATGATTTATCTATTTAAACAGATGGCTCTTATGTTGGATTCATGATCGGGTTCTATCCATTATTGGAAAAACAACATAATAGCAATTACCCATATGAAAAATTCAACTAAAAATCATAATTCGACTTACCAAAGTCTCCTATGAAGTAATGCCAAAGTGAAAAGTGATGTACGAAATAAAATTTGACCTAAGAAATTGGTCAAATAGCAATAGTAGCGGTAACAACAATAACGACAATGGTCAAAAAGAAGATGAAAATGATAATGAAGTAGAAAATGATGATAATGAAGCAGAAGATGATGAATAAAGCAGCAGCAACAGTGAACAACAAAAATCGCTAAGAGAGAGAAAACAACAATGGATGAGAAGAGAAAGAAAGGCGCCTTTTTATCCCTCTGTTTTCCATTATATTAGGTAAACATTTGGATCAAAGTGTAAATTTAAAAACTTTTGGGCTATTCTCACTTACCAAACTTTCTTAATCCATAATAAAGTAATTGTCACCTCCACTCAATTATTAAGACTTGTGTCACCTACACCTTATTTTAAAACTCTTTCGTCACCTACAGTTCAAAGCCCCAAGTAAGTTGAGTGGACAAATTTGGGAGGAAAATGATATCTTTTCTCACTCTCTCTCTCTATCTCTATTAATCTATATATATATATATATATATATATATAATGTTAAAAGTGTGAAGACCCTTAGAAAAGTGAATAGAACTTTTTGCTCTTCATTAAAATACTCTCCTTTAAACAAAATTGTCTTTTTACCCTTTTTTCTCAAATTATTATAATATTAAATATTGACTATAATAATTTTATTCCTTGTAGAATACGTGCAAGATTTTTCTTTTCTAACGTGTCCTACTACACTTTGGGATGGAAATCCAATCAGGTATAGAATTCTAATTACAAATATTTTTCTACATATGACTTCTACCTAAAATTTCAAAGGGAACATAGGTAACCACTTTTTCACAAACTTTTATTTTTGATTCTTGACGTATTTATTTCAAAAAAAAAAATTGTACTTTGATTGTAAGGTAGGATGTATATATGTGAATTTTAAAGAGAAGGTAGGTAACCTCTTTTTCACAATTTTACTTTTGATTCTTGATGTATTTTCTTTTTTAATAAAATTTGGTAAATTTGATTGTATGATAAAGTGAATTTTTTTTTCTTTCAATCATCCATTGTAGAAATTAATTGGATAAAAGCAAATTATCTATTTCTATTTTGTGATCTCATAGTAATTCTTGAACTTTGATCGTAGTACCTTAGTGTTAAACAAAGATGTAACTACTTTTTTATTTACAAGGAAAGAGTACTATTATAGCTTGAAGATGTTACATTATAAAATTACACTGAAAGTGTACCCATTTTTTGGGTTCAAAATATAATATATCTTATTTATACTACGGACTGTTAAATAGACTTGATCTGACCTAAATTTGGTGGCACAAATATTCTTATTACTTTTTCGATTAGCTTTTAAGGTGTGATCAATAAAAATTTCATAAATCTTCAATTTATATTGAGGATAAATGTTCAGTCGGACTTTGAAGAAATTTTGTGTAAAGATTAGATTTTATTGTATTGGTTTAATATCTCGATTATCATATTATTTGTTGTAGTTTTTTAACTTTATATTGTATATTGATACGAGAGAAAGACAACGGAAGGCACAAAACACACTCCAAATCAGTCCCCAATCTTAAGGATCCGAGGACCAAGATGGAGACCACTCTCGGATTCGCTATCAACAAGAAGAATACAAGATATAATGGTGTATATAACACCAAAAACAGCTAAAAAAATGTGAGGAACAAGATGAATAACAATAATACAAGTTTCAGATTCAATAAAGGACCCAAAACAGTCCACTACACAAGATGACAACAACAAAAGTAAAGGATAGATAGTGAGACCAAGATTATTACAAGATTAAGAACTAAAGAGTGTATTAAACTCAAAAACCCCTAATGAATGTAATAATCAAAATCATACTCTTACGGTGACTGCCAAGGGAATCAACTCACCTCAAGATCCACCGTTTCCAAGTAAAGATCAATACTAGCTTTTCCAAGCCCTAACTAAGACTAAGTGTTCTACTCTCAAGAGAGAGGATTTTTAATGTTTCAATCTTTCATATTTCATAAACTAATGAGAGAAGACCTAAAAAAATCCTACTTATAGTATATTACAAAAGAAGGCAAAAAAGACTACACTACCCTTAATGACCAAGGGTGGCCTTGGTGTGTTGGAAAACAATATGAATTGTCCAAAATGCCCTTAAGTCTAAGTGACCAAAATTCCCTTCATAAAGGGCACCAAAATCGTGAACCTACAAAGGTGGTCCAAACCCGAGAGTCCTTAAGTCTTCAAGGCTCCAAGCAATCTTCCACACTCGGGTTTGATCAATGGTAGGCTCAAAACATCCCCTCCAAGTATGATCCCGTGCCCTCCATGCGACCAAAGCTTGATTCTTCAAATAGTGACTTTGAAAGATGTCGTCGAAATCTAAGGTGTCCATTATTCTTGTATCATCCTTCCCTTCTTGAAAAGAATTCGACCTCAAATCCAAACCTTGCAAAATCGAAGTGAGGGCTAACAAATACAAACTCCTTATGGAATAAGGGTTAGGGTTAGCACAACAAATTATCTCAACATGCCAAGGTTGCACATATTTGCAATATAACCAAGGATCCTTTGAATTAAATATTAAAAGCTCAATAAAAGGTGCACAAAGGATTTGGTTACGGGAATCACCAAGAGATAAAGAAACTACATAGGTCCTAATGGCATCAAATAATCCAAAAGGTAGAACTTCCTTCATCTTATGAACTATAAGACACCATTGTTTCTTTATCTCGTCAAAAGACCACACCAAGGGGGGTTTCGATTGGTTCTAAAGCCCATAAAATCCATATAGCATTATCACGTACACACATGGACAGACCAACAAACTTTCTATCTCAACATAAATTAAATCCAAAACTAGCATGGACGTCATCATAGGCAAAGAGGTAGTATAGGAAAGAATCACGTGCAAAGGCATTGACGGGTGAAGAATAAGCATTTAAACACATACACATTCTTTCCTTCAAATAACTAGACAATTTGGCATCCATAAGTTGGAATTCATGTAATTTAGGCACAAGTGTGTCAAACAAGGATGCACATTTAGGAACATTACCCCAAGGAGTCAATGACACCTTTTCCCTCGGGTTTTGAAGAAGGACTACACATTTCTTACCCTTAAGAGTACTCTCATCTTTCAAAAAGAGATTTCCATCTTTAAGAGGAATGTTGTCACACCATAATGGGTTAGCATATCGTCTATAGCCTTCAAGGCAAGCTATACCACCATTCTCACCACTAGGTTCATTAGGAGTGTTTAAATCATCTTCAAACAAGACATTATACCTAAAGAGAGCATGAACTATTTCCCGGGCAGATTCAGAATAAACACGTTCATCACTCTCTAAAAGATCAATATTATGTTTCAAAGAGATTTCAAGCATGAGATTGTCCCGAGAATGGCTCTCGGGTTCACTCCCATTTTGGTGAAAAATATTTTCAAGTACTTCACTCACTTGAGTTCTATTAATCACATCACACACATACTCAAGTGGTGGATAATTTTCACAAGTAAGTTGATCAACACCGATTACATAAGATGATGTACTTTCGTTCAACATATAGGTTTCAACACTAGGTGGACATAAATTAACTTTACAAGAAGAGTCAATTTGGTCATCAATAGGATCAACTAGTGTATCCACACTTACAACATGTACATCATCAACAAGAGACAAAGAATCATTTGACTTAAAAGTAAGTAAGCTACTATTCACACTCAATGGGCTACTAGCCACACGAATATCATTCTCATGCACCAAAGTGTAAGAGATAGCTATTTTACCATGAATTTCTTAAGTAGGTTCTTCTTTTCCATGGTGTGAAGGTCCTCCATAAGCTTAGGAAGCAACTTCCTTTTGGCATTGTTCACCTTCGCTTGCCATGTTGGTACCTACACAAATATCCTTAGAAATAGAAGGACAACCAATGTTAGCACGGTTTGGTGATAATCCCCTCACTTCGCTCCACACAACCTCTCTTTTTTACACTCTCGAATTACCACCTTGTCCACCCTTACTCGTCTCAATCTTTTTTCCCTCATAAGCATTCGGATTGGAGTAAGTATTCACTTCTCTTTGTATCTCGGGCAGCATGTATGTCATGAGGTGATTTCCCCACCGGTCTCTTACAACATTAGGCCAATTTTGGACATTTAGAACTCTATGTTGTGCAAACTAATCGACACCTAAGCATACATCACCATATGTCAATGAAAGAATATCACACCATACCTCCTCATGGTACTCAAATTGGGAGAAGACAAATTTGTCCCTCTCGGTAACCTTAAACCCTCCAAGAAGCATGGAACGAGTAAAGGCTCGCAAAACAACCCCAAGTAGTCAACCATGGATGGAACGATATAGTTTCTATAGTACTTATCATTAAACACAACGAGGCATCCCGGTATCCCACAAATGGTCACCTTTCCGGAGTGTAAACTCCTTCTTGGATCAACATTGTAAAGGACATGAGTACCCCTCGATTTTGGAGATGCATACCCTCTTTTTCTCGTTGAACAACCTCCACTAGAGCTAGTATAACCATTCACACTATATCGATCTTGATAAGAAGTACTACACGGTGGAGAATATGAATCTTCACACTCCTCATATGTACTCTCATCATAACTCTCATAAGCTTTGCAAACGAAAGGGTTATACCTAACACCAAATCTAGGTTTGGAGTGAGAAGTGTAGGACTTCTCACATGCCCCAACATCATCATAAGATCCATCATGAGGTCCTACATCATCTCCAAAGTCACCATAAGGACTAGGCACTTCATTCACCTCATTTTCTCCCTCAAAACAGTAACTTTCAAATCTGCCCAAGTTTCAATCATGGCTATTTTCATAGCCTCCGCAATCTCCCTCAACTTCGTAGCCATAAAATCCCTCACTACAACCATAGTCTCCCATGTTGTAGTCATAATAATCCCCAGCTATCGAAGACATATTCCCCTTATATCACCTTTTGAACCTACAAAATGAACAAACAAGATTAGTAGTAAAAGCTTCTCACTAACACTCATACACACTCACCTTTGTGATTCTCACAATTGGAGCGGCGAATATTGAAAGTTGCTTATACTATGGTAGTCAATAGGATGTCAATTCTACTTGGCGGCCGGAATGGATTCTATCTTGATCGACTCAAGAAACAAAACAAAATTTACTTATGAACTTGAAAAAAAGAAGTTACTACGAGTTAAAAATGAGAAAATCATACAAATAACGAAGACACGAAGAAACAGATTCAATAATTAATCTACAACTAAGTAGGTGATTACTAGTTGTTAATTAATTCTAGAATCAAGACATGAAACTAATGAAACAATAAGATGAAACTAAGAATCTAAAATTTGAGCCAAAATTCGATGCATGAACAGTAACTTGATGATGTGGCAGCCACGTATTGGTTGCGGTTTCTGTAATTTTTATTTTCCAAAGCCCAAGTCTTGACCAATTTTAATTTGGATTGGTAGAATTTATTCTAAGTAGGGAAGAATAAGTCTTGGGGCCTTTTTTTCAAGTTTCAAATTTCAAGACTTGACTTTTGTAGTACTTTTTCTTAAAACATGGACCCTTGTTTCACGGGAAAGTGGTTGAGAAGTGATGTAAAGTCTTTTGGTGGTTGGGGATCTTTCAAGACTAATAATTACTTACACCTCTTTCCTTCACCTTTTAAGATCTATCATTCACTTTATGTTCTAACAATATATGAAGGAAGGTGAAGAACTTAAATAAAAACAACAACCACACCAAGAACAATAACAACAATCTTCAAGAACAACAACAATTCCAACGGCCAACTCCAATCCACAACAACAAACGGCCAAGTCTCTTTAGTGTTGTGTCTTCGGTTTTAACAAGAGATGAAGGCTGTGAAGAACTTCAAGAACAACAAAAACATTCACCAAGAACAACAACAACAACACTCCTTTCAACAACAACAACCAAAAACACGGCTAGTCAAGTTTATCAACAACAATGTCTACCACAATAATGTTCAACAACAATGGGCCAAGCTTATGTTCACAACAACAACATCAAAATACAATCTCAAATCAAGATATAGACTCAATGTGTTAGTGAGGAACAAAACTAACACTTAGAGACAATAAAGACAAGTAAAAATCTCGGCGAAGACACAACAAAAACACAATTTTTGGCCAAGAACACAAAATGGACAGATTGTTCTTTTTCTGGAATTTTCAGATTTTAATTTTTTTATTTTTATTTTTCAAGTGAGCTAGCCCAAGATTTGATCTTGTAGAAACAAGATCAATCCATGATTTGATACCAAATGATACGAGAAAGACAACAGAAGGAACAAAACACACTCCAAATCAGTCCCCAATCTTAAGGATCCAAGGACCAAGATGGAGACCACTCTCGGATTCGCGATCAACAAGAAGAATACAAGATACAATGGTGTATATAACACCAAAAACAGCTACAAAACGTGAGGAACAAGATGAATAAAAATAATACAAGTTTAGGATTCAATAAAGGACCCAAAATAGTCCACTACACAAGATGACAACAACAAAAGTAAAGGATAGATAGTGAGACCAAGATTATTACAAGATTAAGAACTAAAGAGTGTATTAAACTCAAAAACCCCTAATGAATGTAATAATCTAAATCACACTCTTACGGTGACTGCCAAGGGAATCAACTCACCTCAAGATCCACCATTTCCAAGCAAAGATCAATGCTAGCTTTTCCAAGCCCTAACTAAGACTAAGTGTTCTACTCTCAAGAGAGAGGATTTTTAATGTTTCAATCTTTCATCTTTCATAAACTAATGAGAGAAGACCTAAAAAAATTCTACATATAGTATATTACAAAAGAAGGCAAAAAAGACTACACTACCCTTAATGACCAAGGGTGGCCTTGGTGTGTTGAAAAACAATATGAATTGTCTAAAATGCCCTTAAGGCTAAGTGACCAAAATGCCCTTCATAAAGGGCACCAAAACCGTGAACCAACAAAGGTGGTCCAAACTCGAGAGTCCTTAAGTCTTCAAGGCTCCAAGCAATCTTCCACACTCGGGTTTGATCAATGGTAGTCTTAAAACGTCCCCTCCAAGTATGATCTCGTGCCCTCCATGCGACCAAAGCTTGATTCTTCAAATAGTGACTTTGAATGATGTCGTCGAAAGCTAAGGCGGCCATTATTCTTGTATCATTCTATGAATGTTCGATCGGACTTTGAGGAACATTTTTATAAAGGTTAGGTTTAATCGTATTATTCTTACTAAGAGGCTATTTTTTATCACCGAAAATCTGAAACTCAAATATTCAATAAATTATTTCCTTATTTGAACTATTTAACATCTATTTTATATAAGTTAAAACATCAATTACCTCATATAATTATGTTCATGTGAACGAATATCACATAATTTGGTCTCTAAAAGTTTAAATATTGTACAAAATAAATATATGTAATTATATTAAATACACGAGCAAAACACTGCAATCCTAGTACATATATACTTCAAGAATGTTGAACACATGAGATCATAGACTTTTACAACAGTTTGCTCTTTGTTTAATATGTATTTCAGATGTTCATGCTGATAAATCTCGAAGTTAGTCAATTGTTGAGAATTGATATATGTACTTTTGGTTCTTGATGTATGTATTTTGGATTAAATTTTGTACAATTGAATTATGAGATTATATATGTTAATTTGTATACCATAAAGTGATATTTTTTTTCAATAACTAATTAAATGAATATTGTTGAAGTCTCAATTTGAGAATCATAAAAATGTCAAAGGATAAAATCATCGATCTGCAATCTTGGTACAATATACTTTGAGAAGGTTTGAATATGAGATCAAAGATCAAATCAACGAACGATGATGACGACTACTTACTTACAATTGGAACAACTCCAAATTCTATCCTATGAAAGTATCGACATATAACATACGGTTTGAATTTTCTATCCTTAGAATTTTATTCTTAATAATGTAAATTCTTTTTTTACACTTTAATTTAATATTTTGTAGCATGAATATTGTATATATTATGATTTAGAAATTTGAAAGTGTCAAGAATCTTAGAAAAGTAATTCTTAGAAAAGTAATTCAATTTTTTTTCCTTTCATTAAGATACTTTGCAACAGACAAAATCATTTTCTCACTTTTTTTCTTAGATTATGATTTAATTAAATTAAATAATCCTAAAATATATAAAAGAACATTAAGTACTCTTAAAATATATGGGAAGGACATAAAGTAAATATATAAAAAGAAATTAATTGTATCTATTTACATGTCCATAAAAATCCAAATCGGTAATGTTTTCTTCCACTTTTTAACGTTGTTGTCCTAACATTCTGAACTTCTAAATTGTTATGATGATTTACCAAAGGAAGTACTGGGTGTTACAGGTAGTGATCGATTGATCGGAGTTTCTTGTTGAAAAAAATCGGATCACACATGTCGCCGTTGAAAGTGGAAGACTTGTCGGAGAGTTTTGATTGAACGGCGAAAGGTGTGATTATTGAGGTGAAGATGCAGGTGAGAATTGTACAACGTTAGTATTGCTCTAATTTTTTCATGAATATAAGTTATACAATATATAGTGATGAAATTAACTGCTTAATTAAAAGATTCTAGATCCTACATTACCGAACCCTTGTGATGATAATTTTTTTTTCAAGTCAATGAAAAGTCCTAAGAGTGCTCTTTGCAATACTTTTATAATGGTTTTAGGTAATATCATCAAAGCCTTTGGTGATGAGTTTAGTTGTTATGCTTCAGATAATCACATTTATTAATATAATGGCTTGTGTGATGTTGAATGATACAAGAATGTTGAATGATAAAGGAAAAAATATAAATTTCTGTTGAAGAAAGACATATACAGGGAATAAGATGATGTATAGGAGTTAAATAAGTTTATATTAGAATTCTTTGTTAAAAAATAAGTATACTGGTGCCTTTGTGCTATTCATACCATCTAGCACCAAAAGGTATAGTGGCCAGGTATTGAGATATTTAGCATTGTCACATATCCAAATCCTCTTAAATGTTTTCATCATAAATTGTTCAATAAAAATTGGGGCTTATTTGGCTCCACAACTTCTTCATTCATTATTGGAATGGATGTGCTTGGATAACAAAAATATCCATTGTCGTACAATTGCGTCTTCCTTTTGAAATTCTAAGATAAAAGAGTATTTAATGTATTTTCCTTTTTAAACTACTTTGAAGTAATTTTTCTAATACAAGGGTTTACAAAAATAATTTTCTTATCTCTACTAAGTAGTGTTAAGTCCTTCATACATTCTACTATATCTAAACTCCATTTATGAAATTATACTAGGAATATTTTGTTGTATCATTGACTTTACACTTCTATGAATCTGTATTAGTAATGGATTGCACTAGAAAACACATGACCTTAGATAGGAGGTTATTAAAGACTCATATTCGAGTAGAAGGTTAGTTAGATAGTTAAGGAAGCACTGTCTCATTTATTTTAACTAGTTTATCCACACGTATCTCGTACGTATAACTTTTAATTATTTAAATTAGATAAGTTTATCTATTACGGAGATTTTTAATGAAGTGCAAAAAGTTCAAAACATATATTTTATTGTAAGCACATATATATTTTACCATCAGAAGTTTCAAGTGATTAATGAATTTAATATATAGTAGATGTAGATGAAGATTTATAGACTTTTTTGATTGATTTAAAATTCTTTAACTAATGAAAAAAATATTAGTTATCATTAATTCTGATGAATTATAATAAGGAAAGGTTTTATCATAAATATATTTAATTAATTTTCAACTCTTAAATATTAGGAAAAATAGTGAAAAGACGATTTTATCTAAAGTAAAGACTTTTAATGAAGGCCAAAAAATTCAAACAATATTTCTAAGGTCCTTCACACTTTTAATATATTATAGATTATAGATATAGATTACTATTAGTTGTACTATTAATCATAGTATTACGTAGGTTTTTACCTTTGAGTTTGATTATTTTTTATGAATTATTTGTGATATTCCAAGACTAAATTTGATAAATTTATACCATATTTGGTTGATGATGTATATTAATAACAAAAAAGTTAATGACTTGCAAACCTAAATTATTATATTTAATTTACCGAAAAAAGAAGAGACATTGAATTTATTTTTCATTATTGACATCAAAGACCAAAATATATATTTTGATTAAAGTCAATTGTTATTCTATTTTTCAATAATTTATTCATCTTTATTGCATTTTAGAGTGATTGAATATGATATACACGTGCAACGCACGTACACAAAATTAGTACACAGATTCATAAATGTCATAAAAATGAAAAAAAAAAAAAATGGACAACAAGGTGTGTTCAAGTATCAATGGAGAGATGTTGTAAGCAATTCATTTCACCCCGCCAAGCCCAGGCATGTCATATAAGGGGCCCCTTAAAAATTAGTTGGGTTAATGGAGTCCGCCACAAAAAACTCCCTTTGTCCTTCTTTAATAATCATCATCCCGAGAATCAACAAGAAGAAGATTCTGTGATTGACATAACTGGTCTTACCAATGAGGAGGAAGAACTCAGCTTGAGTCTTCTTGATCTTGCTAAATGAACTTTTTAAATTTATTAATTTAACTATACATGAATTTATTCTTTTGTCACTTAAAAATTGGTGTCATTCTCCTTCTTTGATTTTGATCTTTTGTTTATGTTGATAGTTTTATGATTAAATTTATGATTAGTCGTGGTGATATGAAGTAGATGAAGAGAAGGGGAAGACTCTTTGTTTTTTACACTTATAACTGTTTCTTTAATTTTCTTAGAAGTGATTTGGTTTCAAAACTTTGGATAATATCAATCACATTTTTTATATGAGATAAGTAATATCACAAGATTTCATATAAGTATAATACCAAGTAATAATATTTGAAGAAAAAATTGGTAAAAAGTTCTTGGCCATATAATTTGTCATTATTTAATAAATATTTTATCCAAATAAACTAAATTCTCAAATACTTAAGAAAAAAATTAGTTTTAGAGTCAAATTCTATTTTTTGAGAATTTTTAAAAATTTAAAGTTTACCACAAACTTTTATATTTTATAAAAGTACCCTACCGTTTATTAATCTCAACTAATATCTATTTGTCAACTAACCCCATTAATAAAAATTTTTCTTTGACTCAAGTATGTAATAGTGTTGTTGCATAGCACTTGTTAAAAGTAATGTAAATAGAAAAATTGGATGCTCCTTTGTAAGTTGAGCAAACTTCGGTAGCTCCTACATTGATATATGAAATTATTTTTAAGGAAGTTGGATCTTATAATTTATGAGTTTAATTTTTATCATGAAACATGTTCATTATAAAATGATAATACAAAGTTATGGATAATTTTAGTAATTTTTAGAACTTATGAGTAAAATCATATCTCTTTAAAAAAATAAAAAAAAAATTCAAAAAAACTATGGTCAAACACATGATGTCCCCTAAATCTTGACCCAAAAATAATTTGTCAAAAATATTTGTTGTCGCACTCTTTTTTTACCAAAAAATATATGTTTAAGGTTCGAAAGTGTTTTCAAATCTGAATGTGACTAAAAATTATTTCAAAAAGGAATTTAAATTTGAAATTAGAGCAGCCACTTGACATTGAGTTTCAATGTGGCAAGTCACCAAGATAATCCTTTTAAAAATATTTGCCTCTGAAAATTAATCCGCGAATAGAGATTCTGATTAAAAAATTCTGTTGACGGAGGCGAAGGTGTTAAGCATCCCTCGGTCTCGTATAGCAAGGTTGCTCCATTGATTTATATCGGCTAAATTGACATTGTAAATGAATAAATTTTACAAACAAAGCAAACAAACGCATAAGCAAAATACAAAAATAAGAAATAATATCCAATCCGATTATACAGTCCAAAATAAAAATAAAGTACAAAAATAAACTTACATTATCCTAACTAGCCTAAACTATACTTTTACCCGACGTCCCGGACCTTATCCACAAATGGCTACCATGTATAGAATGTTACAGGACATTCTCCGGCAAATAGATACACACGACTTCAAGACATTCCCTGGTAAATAAATACACATGACTTCATAGCATTCCCCCCTGATAAAATGAATGTGCGGAAGAATGAATCAAACAAGCACACAATCAGAACCAAACCTAGAATTTGCCTACCCACCCCGATATTTTCCAAGACTTACTGTTCAATGAATTGGACGAATAAGATAACCACAATTAAATCCAAATCATTTGCTATTCACAATTTTGAATCGCTTTGTTCCCCCAAACCCATCAGATTTTGCAATTCTATTCAATTCACCATGATAATTATCGTAAAAGAAACATAAATCATCCACAAATATTAAAAGATCAACCACCAACCAACTTGACATTCACAAAGAGAACATCTAAACAGTTGTCAAAGTCACATAAAAGCCTAGAATTAAATAGACGAAATAAAGAATTAGACCTTTTGAATCGGATTGACGAACTCGACGGAACCTCAAATAGGACTCGGGCACTAATTTGATGTGCAAAGTTGGTAATGGTGGAAGGATGTGCATCAAATGGAATGGAGAAAAATTTGTGTGAATTCATGCGCGTGTCGTTAGTTATGGAAAAATGGAGAATGGATGAGGAATTTTTGGTTGTTGCGGTGGTGAATTATGGTTGTGGTTTACTCCGGTGTCAATTTCGCTAGAGAAGAAGAAGAGATTTGTGGTGTATATATTATTTTGATTGATCATGTTACTGGTTGTAATTATTTTGGAGTAAAAATGGTTGTTGTATGTTTGTTGTTGTTGGTTCTTATCTGTTAAAAGAAGGAGCATCAGCTCATTTTCATTGGAACAATGTTTAACTTGTTTTTTAGTTAAATAACTAACTCTGTGAAGTGTAGCTTAGTGAGTTAGTTAATTTAGTTATGATCTAGCATCTTACATATACTATTATACATACATGCTATTCATTCCATGTAATCAAGTTAGTTTACAAGATTTAATCAATGAGAAATCCCTTATTTTTCATTCCTCTTCTGGTTTCATTCTTCTTTATTCTCTAATTTGCATATAGCAGAGTTTAGCATACAAGAACTCTGATTAAGTTCATGGTATCAGAGACTAATCAACTCTAATTGATCATCTTCTATATTGATGAGATCTTGATTCTGCAAATTATAAGTTCTGAAACAATAAAGATCACACAAAATTTTGTTAAACAACATCAAGAAATCAGTTTACAGCAATGGTGATGTGTTTTAACAATGGTGCAAACGTGGAGAAGTCTGCAAACTCAGAAAATGGAGCAACTGGAGTCCAAAACTCAATTGAAAATTGATTATAATCATCCACTGTCCTTGCATCCCTCAGATGTAAGTGGCTTGCGGACTATTTCTTCTTAGTTGACTGGAATTGAAAATTTCTCTAAGTGATTTCGATCCATGATATTATCATTTTAAGGAAGAAACAAGTTAGGAATAGTAGATGGTTTATGTTCTAAAGATAATTTTTTTGGTGAAATGGGTAACCACTGGGAAAGAGTGAATGTTATTGTTCTTTCTTAGATCATGAGTGAAGTGGCTAAGAACTTGCTTGGAGGGATTATGTATGTTACTAGTGCTCAAGCTATTTGGAGTGATCTTTGTGAATTGTTGGTTCAAGAAGATTTAATCTCCACAAGGAAGTAGCTACCCTATCTCAAGGAACAGCCTCTGCATCCCTGTATTACTCAAAACTGAAAGATCTGTGAGAAGAGTTTGAGGCATTGGTGCCAATACCTAGTTGTAACTGTGAAACCTCAAAATATTATGTTGCTCACCTTCAAAAGTTAAAAACTCTTTCAATTCTTGATGGGGTTTAATGATTTCTATGGTCAGGCAAAAAGCCAAATATTACTCATGAGTCTATTACCATCTATTAACCAAGCATATGCTATGGTAATCAGTGATAAAAGCCAAAAATCAGTAGGTGCTACAGAAGAAATGCTTGGTTCTGATCCAACAACTACAGAATATGAGACTGCTATGTTTACAAGAGAAAATGAGTACCCTAAGGTAAATGAAACAAAATATTCTCAATAGATGGAGGACAACAAAATAAACAATTCAAGAAGACTCAAAATATGTATTGTGGAATATGCAAGATCAGAGGTCACACAAGAGAGAATTATTGGAAAGTGTTTGGTTATCCTGCTGATTTTAAGTTCAGGAAGAGAATTGGTATTAGTGAAAGTGCAAATGGAGTATGTAATACTGGGAAAGAGGATGAAGTTCATGGACACAGTCAAGTTGCTCACTCAGTTCATACTCAAGATAGCAAAAAAAGTTTTGCCTTTAACTTTGTGATAGGAGGATCTACTCCACAGACAAGTCCATACATATTCACTAATGAGCAATATGCTCAGATCCTATAACTATTGAATAAAGAGGACAAGGATAAGTACTCAGCTCATGCGGCAAGTAAAATAGTAGAGTCACTAGGATCCACCAATAAGGATCCATTGATCATAGACTCTAGTGCAGGCAACCGCATGGTTTCTAATCTCAGTGCATTAAATAAATGTTCTATAACTAGTACTTGTACTCCAAAAAGAATATATTTACCAAATGGTGACATATTTGTGGTCACGCATGTTAGTTCAACTAATATATTGGAAATGACATAATCATGAATGTCTTTCACTTGCCTCAGGTTAAATTTAATTTACCAATATATTGGAAATGACATAATCACAAATGTGTTTCACTTGCCTCAGTTTAAATTTTAATTTACTATCAGTTTCAAAACTTACAAAAGAATTACAGTGTCTTTTAGCTTTTTATCCTGACTTGTGTGTGTTTTGGGATCTCTACAATGGAAAGATGAGGGAATTGGTAGATAATTTGATGGACTTTACATCTTTGCCAATACCACTAATGTGAATGATTCTGTGATGATAGCTCAAACATCTACATTTACTGATTCTTTTACTAAATTTGTCTGTGATTCTGTATTTGATAGTGCCAATAACTTAGACATAGTCTTATGACATAAAAGACTAAGGCATGCTTCTACTAATGTACTCAAGAAGTCTCAATAGATGGAGGACAACAAAATAAACAATTCAAGAAGACTCAAAATATGTATTGTGGAATATGCAAGATCAGAGGTCACACAAGAGAGAATTATTGGAAAATGTTTGGTTATCCTGCTGATTTTAAGTTCAGGAAGAGAATTGGTATTAGTGCAAGTACAAATGGAGTATGTAATACTGGGAAAGAGGATGAAGTTCATGGACACAGTCAAGTTGCTCACTCAGTTCATACTCAAGATAGCAAAAAAAGTTTTGCCTTTAACTTTGTGATAGGAGGATCTACTCCACAGACAAGTCCATACATATTCACTAATGAGCAATATGCTCAGATCCTATAACTATTGAATAAAGAGGACAAGGATAAGTACTCAGCTCATGCGGCAAGTAAAATAGTAGAGTCACTAGGATCCACCAATAAGGATCCATTGATCATAGACTCTAGTGCAGGCAACCACATGGTTTCTAATATCAGTGCTTTAAATAAATGCTCTATAACTAGTACTTGTACTCCAAAACGAATATATTTACCAAATGGTGACATATCTGTGGTCACGCATGTTAGTTCAACTAATATATTGGAAATGACATAATCATGAATGTCTTTCACTTGCCTCAGGTTAAATTTAATTTACCAATATATTGGAAATAACATAATCACAAATGCATTTCACTTGCCTCAGTTTAAATTTTAATTTACTAGCAGTTTCAAAACTTACAAAAGAATTACAGTGTCTTTTAGCTTTTTATCCTAACTTTTGTGTGTTTTGGGATCTCTACAATGGAAAGATGAGGGAATTGGTAGATAATTTGATGGACTTTACATCTTTGCCAATACCACTAATGTGAATGATTCTGTGATGATAGCTCAAACATCTACATTTACTGATTCTTTTACTAAATTTGTATGTGATTCTGTATTTGATAGTGACAATAACTTAGACATAGTCTTATGACATAAAAGACTAAGGTATGCTTCTACTAATGTACTCAAGAAGTCACTAACTATAAATAGTAGCGTAGCAGTTAAAAAGATCAATGATTGTGTAGTTTATCCTTTTGCAAAACAAGTTAGACCTTTTTTTCCAACTACTTGTATCAAGACTATTACTACTACTTTTGAATTGATTCATATGGATGTACGGGGGATCTATAAAGCTCCCAAATTAAAAGGACATAAATATTTCTTAACAATAGTTGATGACCACTCTAGAATGACTCGGATCTATCTTCTTAACTCAAGTCTAATATGTGTGTATTACTCTTTCAGTTCATTCAGTTTTTTAAAACTCAATTTTGATAAAAACATTAAAGTTATTAGAACTGATTATGGAACTGAATTTGTTAACTCTGTATCTACTACTTTGTGTACCAAGTTAGGGATTCTTCATCAGACTACATGTTCCGATAGCCCTCAACAAAATGGAGTGGCTAAAAGAAAATATAGACACATTTTGGAAATTATTAGGGCCATTAGATTTCAAGGTGCAAGACCTATTAAATTTTGGGTTTTGTGTGTTAAAGCAATTGTGTATATTATCAAGAGACTTCCCACATTTGTGTTAGATTATATTTCACCATATGAGAGATTATATGGAAAGAAACCAACTATTAGCCACATGAAAACTATAGGATGCTTATGTTATGCTAAGATAGTTCAGTAATCTGATAAACAACAATCTAGATCTAGAGAATGCATTTTTAGGGGCTATTCTGATACTCAAAAAGGTTACTTATTATATGACCACACTAACAAAGTTTAATTTGTTAATAGGGATGTCAGCTTTAGAGAAGATATATTCTCTTTCAAAGATCCAGCTCATGACTCTCAACATCAAACTGCTACAAAACTCAATGAGATATTAGTCAACTAGTCAAACATGGATATGCGGGACATACAAATCTCACAAGATGTAGTAACTAATCAAAGCATCCATGAGGACCCTACTGATCACATGATATAAGAATAGGTTACACAGGTGCCGACTATCAGGTTCAAACTCAAAACACATCTCAACCACAGGCTGAGAATCAAGTACAAGTGGCTGCCAGAAGGACCACCAGAATCAGAAAAGCTCTACTATGGCTCAAGGATTTTGTTTCCCTCAACATTCATCAAGAAGAACCTTATGATTTGGGTAAGTACTTGACCTATGATGCACTATATTCCAAGTATCATACATACATTGCAAAGTTATCTACAACTACTTAACCAACTACTTAGGGTGAAGCTGTGAAAAATACAAGGTGGATAAAGACAATGAGAGAGGATATTGGAGCACTTGAAGGAAACAAAACTTGGAAGATAACTAGCTTACCTAAAGGCAAGAAACCTATTAGTTGCAAGTGGATGATCAAAATAAAATACAAAGCTACTGGTGACGTAGAAAGATTCAAAGCTAGGTTGGTTGGTAAAGTCCATAGTCAAAAAGAAGGTATTGATTTTCAAGAAACTTTTTCACCTGTTGTGTTGATGAAAATAGTGAGAACAATACTCACAATTGCAGCTGAGAGACATTAGTTCATTCATCAAATGAATGTTTATAGTGCATTCCTACAAGGTGATTACATGAACCTTCCACAGGGATTCAAGATCCAGAGGAGAAGAAATCAGTGTGCAGACTCTTGAAATCCCTATATGGACTTAAACAGGCTCCTAGGCAGTGAAATGTTAAGCTATCTGAAGCCTTAATTAGGATGGGGTTCAAACAATTCAACTTGATCATTCCTTATACACAAAATCTAATGAAGGTATTACTATTGTTTTGATCTATATGGATGACATATTGATCACATGTAACACTCTGAGGATGATTGAAGAAACTAAAGGAAAACTTCAGCAAGCTTTCAAGATAAAAGATATTGGCGAGCTAAAAATTTTCTTAGGAATTGAGTTTGCCAGGTCAAAGAAAGGCATTCTGATGCATCAAAGGAAATAATTTGCATTAGAACTTATATTTGAGATAGGATTAGGAGAAGCTAAATCAGTTGTTACACCTATTGACACAAACATCTGCTACTAAAGAATATACAAAAAAAGGAGCATGAAGTTAACGATCCACCAACAAAAGTACAAGGTTATCAGAAACTCATAGGAAACCGTTGAATCTACAATAACCAGACCTGACATTTCTTATACTGTCCAAACTCTCAGCTAATATCTACTACAATCAAAAATCTCACATGGAAGTAGTTGTTAGATTAGTCGGACAAACCA
The DNA here is from genome assembly GCA_030864215.1 of Capsicum pubescens. Taxonomy (NCBI): domain Eukaryota; kingdom Viridiplantae; phylum Streptophyta; class Magnoliopsida; order Solanales; family Solanaceae; genus Capsicum; species Capsicum pubescens. Next base: position 142,264,236 of record CM061539.1, on the reverse strand, counting down.
AGAAGAAACCTAAACAAGGGGTGTTACTGTCAAGCCAACCAAAAATAGAAGTCATATCCTACTGTGATGCAGATTGGGCATCATATCCATTCTCACGAATAAAGAAGAATTGTTGCAACTGTTGTTGAACTTGTATGGTTACTAGGTTTGCTGAAAGAAAATGGAGTTGAAGAGAAGCAACCAGCTAAGATTGACACTAATAGCAAGTTAGCTATGAAAATTGCATCCAACCCAATATATCATGAAAGGACAAAGCACATTAAGATAGATTGTCACTTCATAAGGGAGAAACTCAATCAAGGACTATTGACTGTCAACTACATTCCTACTAGGGATCAACCCAGCTGATGTTTAACTAAAGGACTCAATAGAGCTTAACGTGAACATCTTATATCCAAGATAGGAATCTTTAATTTATTTGGGATTACTTAGCTTGAGGGGGAGTGTTAAAATAAAGAGCTCCAGCTTACTTTCAATGGAACAGTGTTTAACTGTTTTCCGAAAGTTAGTTAAATAACTAACTCTGTGAAGTGTTGGTGAGATAGTTATGATCTAGAATCTTCCATGGACTATTATATATACATGCTATTTATTCCATGTAATCAAGGTAGTTTATACGATTTAATCAATGAGAAATCCCTTCTTCTTCATTCCTCATTTGGTTTCCTTCTTTTTTCTTCTCTAATCTACACATAGCAGAGTTCAGCATACAAGAACTCTGATTAAGTTCATTATCCTTGATGTTAATGGGTAAAATTCACAATCAATTGGAGAAAACTTGGAATGTTCATGGTGTGTTAATGGCATGAGAGAATTCTTCTCTCAATTGTGTAGTGATGGTCGTTATTTTTAATGGAGAAGAAGAGTTAAAAATTGGAACTGAAGGTTGGCGGGTGTTGTTAATGTTACTATATCTTCTTTATTTCATTTCGAAAAAAAATTAATTTTGACTTCAGATATTCTCTTCTTGTGAAGGTGATGTGTGTGAATATATTCTCTCTCTCTTAGGGGGGGAGTTTTGTAGCTACTAGTGGCGTAGGAATGGAATCCTCTTTTTTTTTTAGAAAAGGATTAAAAATATCCATCTACTTTGATAAATTAGTTAAATTTATCCCTCGTTATATTATAAGACAAATATACACCCGTCGTTAGAAAAATTATCAAAAATATCATCTTTTTAACACTTCTCCATTATGGCAAAGTGAAAGCCACATGATTTGGCATTTGGGTGAGTTGGATGCCACATGGAATGCCACCTCAACGTTAATTTTTTTTCTCTTTTAATTTTTTTTACTTCAAATTTTATTAATCATTTATTTTGTAAAAAAGAAAATTTATAATATTAAAAAAAATTAATTAAAAATATTTTTTTTCGCCACCGATGTCAAGTCACACCACCACCAATGAACAACAAACCATCACTTTCCTCAATTTTTTCGGCCAAGAAGCTGATGTTTTGACGAGCTTGAAGCTCGCCATTAATGGCATTGGCGCCAAACCCCACAGATGGGAGACATTAACGGCGGCGACGGAGGAGGTTGTTCGTTGTTGTAATGAGAGACTAATGTATCAAAGCAGTAGACAACCATTTTTCTATTTGCAGACACCATTTTTTCCTCAATCACACATTGATCTTTCAATTATCAATTAACAAATTAATGTATCAATTTTTAATCAATTCTAGTCAAAAAAGTCTCCATCAGACTCTGGTGGTGAGACGTCACCCAGTGGTTGAAAAATATTGTTATTGATTAATTATTTTCTTTTAATATTTTCAGTTTCCTTTTTTACAAAATAAATAATTAATAAAATATGAAGTAAAAAAATTAGAAGGAAAAAAATATGATGTTGAGGTGGCATGCCACGTGGCGTCCACCTCACCCAAATGTCACGCCACATGACTTTCACATTATCATGATGGAGAAGTGTTAAAGGGGGGGGAGGGGGTATTTTTGATAACTTTTCTAACGGCAAGGTTTTATTTGGTCCCACAGTATAATAAGGGGCAAACTTAACCAATTTATCAAAGCAGAGGGATATTTTTTATCATGTTTCCTTTGTTTTCTTGGTTGGGTTCGGTGTATACACCAAACTAATGCTTTTTTATTATAGTTAATTAATTAAATTAAGTAACATAAATATTAATTAATTATGATTAAATAATATAAATTTTAAATTCAAACACATAATATGCATGTCTTAACTTGGTGTACACACTAAATGCTGGTAAATTTTAACTGGTTGTGTGCGTGTATAAATGTGCAGGTGGAATAGGGGGAAAATATGGGCCAAATCCATCGATAGCCCCTCAAACTTGTCCCGAAAATTCACCTAGACCCCTCAACTAAAGCTTGTACCTATAAAGCCCCTCAAGTGCTAAAATTGATACTTATCAAGCACAAAATGTTGATTTGGCAAGGAGAGAGTGTTACACTCTACTTGAGCGCGTGAATAGTAGAATAAATAATAATTTACTTTTTTCTAATTAAAAAAATTATATTTAAATTATTTTATTAATATATTTTTTTAATAATAATAATTTTTTAATTCTTTGTTTTTTAAAAAGAGCCCCACCTCCTTCCCCTCCCCCCACCCCCACTTGCCCGTATCTTCTTCTTCATCTGAAGCAACAAGAAACCATTGAAGATGTAGAAATTAATTTTAAGCAACAAAATGGAGAAACTCCATTACCAATAAAATCAACAACTCTATTAACAACAACAAAATCACTAATCAATCTTCATCATTCTTCACCATTGTCAAAAACATCAAAGATGTGAAAAAAAATCTTTTTTGTTTTTACAAAATCAGTTAACTGATTAAGAAATCCTTTTTTTCATTTATTAGTGGAGTTTTTGATTTAACAATAATTATGTGTGTGTATCGCTGACTGTGTGTGTGTGTTGCTGACTCTGTGTGTGTGTGTGTGAAGATGACGGGAGAGGGGGTGAAGAAGACGAAGGGGGAGGGCGGTGTGAAGACGACGACTGTGTGTGTGTTTCTGACTGTTGTTAATGGAGCTTTTGACTCTGTGTGTGTGTGTGTGTGTGAAGACGAAGGGGATGGGGGTGGGGTGGTGAAGAAGACGACTGGTGGGTGGGGGGTGTTTTTTTTTAATTAAGAAATTATTATTAAATGATAATTAAATAGAAAATGGACAAATCAACATTTCCACAAAATAATTTTTCTTTTTGCCACGTGTTTTTTTGTAATTGATCAGTTTTGTCACGTCATCGTGTGTGTGTTGCACACACTTGAGCCTTTTGTTGATTGGGAAAAAAATATCCAATTAGATCAAAATTTGGGGGGTTTAGGGGCCTGATACCTACAGGCCTTAATTGAGGGATCTAAGTGAATTTTTGAAATAAGTTTGAGGGTCTATCGATGGATTTGGCCAAAAATGTGAGTCTGGGGCACATATTTATGTGTGTATGGCGTGAATCCAGCCAAAAAACATGTGAGAGCGTGTAAAAAAATGTCCAGGTGTATGTGAAGGTCAAAAAAACGTGGTCTCCCTCCCCAAAATATGTGAGATTACTTATATTTTGTCTTTTAACAGAGAGGCTATTAGGTGGCGTGAGGAGTGTTGAACGATGTCAATTGATGGTGTAATTTAACTATGATGTGCATGTGTAGGATAAAAAAAAAATAAGACTTTATGGATAAGATAAAAATTAAATAACAAATTAAAATATTATTTGAACGAATAAAAATTTATCAAGTGGTGCTATCTAATTAACAACCATTTTTATATTTTCTTTAGAGAAAACACATAATTACCCTTTGATCTTGTTCGAGATTTGCAAAAAGACACCTAAACTTTAACTTCGACCTATTACCCCACGATTCTTCTTTATTTCATTGTAAACACACCATTTTGACCCCCTGTGTGTACACACGCTCCATAGGCACGTGAAAGGGCTCAAATTTGACTTTTTTGACCAATAAAAAGATGTTACGTGTAAATAATTAATATATAATTTATATATTTTTTTAAAACAAAAAAATATAATATTTATTTATTTATTTAAATCACCCTCCCCCCTCCCCCCAACCCACCCTTTCTTCTTCAACACCTTCAACACCATTAAAGCTTCATTGAAGCTTTTTTTAAAAAAAAAATATCATTAAAGCTCAACACAATGTCTTCTTCAACACAATATCTTCTTCAACACCATTAAAGCTCCTCCATTAAAGCTCCATTGAAGCTTTTTTTAAAAAAAAAAAAATCTTTAAAACTCCATTAAAGTTCCTCCACTAAAGCTCCATTAAAGCTCATTTAACTATCTTTAAAACTCAATTCAATCATTTAACTGTCCTTAAAACTCAATTCAATCATAAAATAATTTTTTCAATTGATTTAAACAAAAAGAAGAAAAAATGGACGGGAAGAGGTTTTGACAGAGTGGGGGGTTAGGGGCAGATACTGACAGGGTGGGGGTGTTGAATGGGGGTGGGGTGGGGTGGGATGTTAAATTAAAAAAAAGTAAAATTTTATTAAAAAATAAAAAATATATAAATTAAACGTATTTGACACGTGGCAGCACCTGATTGGTGCGTGTGTTCACTCTCTTTGTTGTGACTGAGATTCAGCAAAAAATGGTGTGTTTGCAACGGATTAAGTAAGAATCGTGGGGTAATAGGTCGAATTCAAAGTTTAGGTGTCTTCTTGAAAATCTCGACCAATATCAGTGAAGTAATTATGTATTTTCTCTTTTCTTCATAAAGAAAGGACTAAATGAAATTTAAAAGTATTTTTGAAACTTTTGCATTCTTTTTAAATATATGACAAACATCAATTGTATTTGTCTATGATCTTTTTTTATAGATATACTTCAGTTGTATTTGTATATGACATAGTCATGAGTATATCGAAGAATCATATAATTTGCATCTGAATTTATATATTACAAATAAAATCAAAATAAAAGTACCTAATAAACATTGTCACATATACAACTCTTCCAATAGACAAATACCTAATACATGTATACAATTGGCACACATACCTAGACCAAAATACCTATACCTATACCTACACCTAATACATGTATAATATATGTATTTTTATATTACAATTGAAACCAAATACAATTATCATATATTAATACATAGACAACTATTTCCATTGTATCTCTACCCAATACTTCTATTTCTATTATATAGAAGCAGTGGTTTCAACATGTCTGCTTTAGCAGATTGCTTGCTCTGTGATTTTACTATATCACCCTTAATTAATTATTATACATTATTTATCCATCAAAAAAAAATATTTAATTAAAAAATAAAATAGACATTTATGATATATCTGTTTCAATCGTACTTTTACTATATCACCTCTATTAATTATTATAAGTCATTTATATATTGAAAATTAATAATATTCAATTTGAGATTTTACTATATCATCCCTAATTAATTACTGTAAGTCATTTATGTATTAAAAAAAAATATTTACTTTAAAAGATAAAATAAACATCTATGACATGTCTGCTTCAGCTGCTTCAATCGTGACTTTACTATATCACCCTTAATTAATTATTATAGTCATTAATGTATTAAAAATTAATAATATTTAATTAAAAAAAGTAAAATAGACATTTATGACATGTCGGATTCAGCTGCTTCAACCATAGTTTTACTAAATATCAACCCTAATTAATTATTATAAGTTATTTAAGTGTTAAAAAATTAATAATATTTAATAAATAAGGTATAATAGATATAAAAATGATAAATTAACTCTTGATGTTTTAAATTAACTTAACGTCTTATATATGGTCCGCTTAAATTTTTTTCACAAGTATTTTTTTATAGTAATTTTGCTATGTCACTTCTAATTAGTTGTTGTAAGTCATTTAAGACATTTATGCTTCATTACTTCAATTGTGATTTTATTATATCAACCCTAATTAATTATTATGGACACCTAAGCATTGTGTCACCTAAATTGAAGTAGAAAAATATTATAAATTATAATAATTAAAATTTTAAATTATTTAAAAAAATATAATTGGCTATCGATGACACAAAACTCTGGACAAGAATAGTAACATATATTATTTTACAAATCATAAAAATTTAAAACTTAAATTATTTTTAAAATATAATTGACTATCAATGCCACAAAAGTTTGGACAAGAAAAGTAATGTATATTATTTAAAAAAATACATAAAAAGTATTATAAATTAGATATATATTAAAAATATGGTTGATTATCTAAATTCTATTTGTGTCACATAAATTGAGATAAAAAATAACATATATTGAACCCGTGCTAGCTCCCGGATGAATCTTAGAATGTATATATAATTTTTTTAAAACTTTTGTGTAAATATATCAAGATTGAAAAGGAAAGCTCTAATACAACGCATCAAACGGTGTATAAGAAATAATGTTAGCATAAATAATCTCAGTATTACTAATACAAGCATTATTAATGCAAACATTACTAATACATTCTGTTCAAAATTATTTTTATACACTCTAACAAACGACTCCTACGTTTTAATGGAAGGAACATATACAAAAGCAGAGTTCGATAAAACATTTACAAAAGTATGTTTTATCGTATTCTCAAAGTTAAATAACTTAAATTAATATGATAAATGGTAACTTGTAGTTTTTTCTTAATAATTTTTAAAACACGTAAACTTTAAAATTTAAAATATTAATTTAATTTAATTTCAATGAACAAGTTGACAAATAAACGAAAAGGAGAAATGAAAGTAAATGATGTTTATGTCTGCTTAGTAGGGGAATACAATGTAATTTTGGGTTATTAATTGCAATCCACATGTGATGTAATATGCAATGACCAGATAACCCTTTTATTTTTTTCAACAATTATTCTCTATTTTATACAGCAAACGTCAAGTCTTATGTATAAATTTTAATCTTATGGTTTATACTTAATGTACCAAATCTCAATCATATGATTAAAGATCTAAATTTTAAAATGCATCAAATTTTGTTATTTATAGAGAAAATACATAAATACCCCCTGATGTTGGCTGACTTTTTCAAAAAGACACCTAAACTATACTTTCAGCCTATTACCCCACTAATCTTACTGAAATCATTGCAAATACACTATTTTGACCCTCTGCGTGTATACATGCACAACAGGCGCGTGAAAGGTTCAAAATTGACTTAATTTATCAATTAAAATCTGCCACGTGTAAATAATTTGATATATAATTTATCTTTTTTAAAAAAAAAATCAATATTTATTTGCTTTTTAAAATCATCCCTAACCCCCTCTCCGCCCCCACCCCCAACCTCACTCCTCACCCTCACCCTCATCATTGTCTTCTTCAACACCTCCATTAAAGCTTTTTTTTAAATAATCATTTAACTATTTTTATTAAGAATCATAAAAATCTATCAAAGTCCCAATAAAGCTCCATTAATGGATTTTTATGATAGAATGGTGTTGAAGAAGACAATGGAGCTTTAATGGTGTTTCAAAAATGGAGCTTTAATGGAGATTTTCAAAAATGGAGCTTAAAAAATAGTTTTAATAAAGAAGATAATGGTGTTTTATGTGGATGGATAGGGGTGTTGGGGGGAAAGGGAGAGGGATAGGGGGAGCTGTTGGATGGGGTAGGGGTGGAGGGGGGCTGTTGGACGTGGGTGGAGTGGGGGGAGATGCTGGATGGGGAGAGGGTGGGGTGGGGTGATAAATAAAATAAAATAAAAAAGTAAAAATTTTTCAAAAATGTAAATAAAATATGAAATTAAATGTATTTAACATGTGGCAGCATCTGATTGGTGCGTGCATTCACTCTCTTCTGGAATTCAGCAAAAAATGGTGTATTTGCAATGATTTAAGTAAGATTCAAGGGGTAATAGGTCAAAAGTTTAGTTTAGGTGTCTTTTTGAAAAAGTCGGCTAATATCAGGGGGGTATTTGTGTATTTTGTCTTATTTATATGAATAAGGTATACATAATTATCTTGTGAGATTATCTGGCTCCTTGAAAAGTACTATCAGGTAGTTAATAAGTTTTGTGTATTCATGTTTTAAAATTCATAATTAAAATTGACATCAATCTAACTTATCGTATATAGTTAAAATATCTTAATGTTAGGCCCATGCTGACACGGGTCATGCTCCTCTCTCTCTTTCTCTCTCTCTCTCTCTCTCTATATATATATATATATATATATACACACAATAGAAGCACTGGTTTCGACATGTGTGCTTTATGTAAAAAAAATTATGTCAAGGGCTTTTTTGACATTTTACCCTTTCAAACTGACAATGAGTATACGTGTAGAAGATATAAACTGCTACAAAATAGTGGATACCTTTATCTCTATCTCTCAGCTGATGTATGCATCCATGGTGGAAATGCCCAAAAAAGATATGCGTACACACCTACATCTCTTCTCCCTTCTCTGCCTTTTTATTGTGTATTCATCCATAACCGTAAACACTCAATTGATTATCTTTAATCATTTTTTTAGATCTGAAACAAAACAATGGATAAGAAAATCTCAACAATGGAGATTTTGATTTGTTGAAGCTTCACATGTATAAAATTTCATTTTTTTTATATTTTCATTTAGGAATTTAAAATTTTAAGGAGCTCGGGATGAATAGTTATGGAGGTTGTAAAAATTATTTCTAGGTTGTGAATGGAAAGGGGTATATTAGCCAATAAGTTATAAGTATAGACTAACTTGAAGGGAATCATAAAAAAAGAGACTTACTGTGTTTATAGAATCTTGAGGGTAGTTGGGATGTAGGCATGGGTAAGTAGATATGATGTGAGAAAGTAGAATATGCTAATAAGATCGTAATGGGTTATACTATAATATTAAGATCGACTGTCCTTATCAAATGACTTTACCCTCTTGATTCTCTTTTCTCTAGTAGTGTTAAACAAGTACAACATATGAGAAGAGGTGTAGTAAATTCTAAGGTATAGTAGTAATGTTGTGGAGAGGATGAACTTGTAGGCAGTAGTTAAGTGAAATAAGATATTTAGGTTGATTTCACTATTCGACGGACTAGTATATTATGCGGGATGTTTCGTCGGTGGTATATTATTGGTGTAGGCACTAGGCTTGAACTCTGTATATGGATTATGGTGATAAGAGTGTTGACTCAAGAATTGTGATGCAAGATTTGTGGGAATGAGTTAGTAGGCTTGACATAGTATGTGAAAGGGACCTTGTTTGAAAACTTATGAAAGGTTTGATGGTATAATTGTGATATATGTATTTTTGTATAAATATATAAATATATTTGACGACTAGTGTTGGAGCAATGAGTTTGTAGCAGCTCAAGGGTTTGGGAAGTCTAAATTGAGCTTAAAACAAGCCTACATAGTCCCTAGATCGAGTATAAGATACCCTGAGATGAGTTTTAGTGCATAAGGGAAAGTTTGGGCATGGAAGAGAGGTTGTGCACCGCGAAGGGGTGGGCTTGCATTGGATTCACACCACAAGGGAGCTCGCGAGGTATCACTGCCTTAGCTTCGCATTGGCCTATACTCTGCGAAGGTACTGCTTCTTATTATGCTTCGTACCGTGAAGCTGGAAGTTTGCCTTGGGCTTTACACTGCAAACCTCCCTTCTTTCAACAATGAGACTTAGTTTTTAAACTGTTTGAAGGTTATTTTGGTCCTTTTATATCCTATAGACCGTCCAATCTTTTCATAACCCATTTTAAGCCTTGAAACTTCTATATTCCTTCAAAAGGGTCATTCTTCATTCCCAAACTAAGGTCGAAACACAGTGCGGTAAGAGTTTAAGCTTGGAGGCTAGAGAAAGTTAAGAGTAGTTCCCTTGGGAGAAATGTCTTAGCAAGAAATTAGTACTTTTCATATATAGTTAATTAGGGTGAGTTTGACGTTCATGTGTATAGTGATACCCCTTTTGTGATTGAGAGTTGTGGTTGCAGATTCGATGAAAAGGTATGTACGCTAGTCTAAGATTATGACTTTAATCTAAGAAGGAGATGATGAACTAAGGTAGTTCTTGAATTTTCTCATGGTGGAAAGTTTCTGGAAAGAGTCATGATAAATATATTCCTATTTAAGCAAACTCCTCCTACTTTAATTTAAGAAGACATCTACCAATGTCTTATGGATTCAAGACATGCCTATGCCTAAGGTTTGAGTTCTCTATTCAACTTATGTCCATGTTCTGACCTCCAAACTAAAAGAAATAATGTCTCTCAGCAATACAAAATTTCAAGTACTCAAGATCTATGCTGTGATTCCCGTGATCCATTAATCTATGTCTCATATCATGCTTAGTTCTAAGAAACTATGCTTTCTATATATTACTGATTTATTTTATGTTGGGTCTATCCCAAAGAGATAATAAGATTTATGCAAACTCATGACCATTTTTATCCCTTAGAAAGAGAAGCAATAGTTTCAAGCAATAATCCTAGTCATATTCCTTGAAATCATGAATCTGGTCCTTATGTTATACAACTCATGATATATGTGCTCATGTTTCTTACTGTGCCCAGTCCTAATAACTCATGTCATGTTATGTTATTCCTAAAACGACTCTCAATTTATGATCTAGACATTTGATATCTAAAGTATTTTGTGCCTATTTTAGTGTATCTTATATCTCAGGCCTCACCTTGAGTAGATTAACTAGCATAAGTTACAATCGATTAGTGTTACTCCCGTTCATGATGCTCATGTCTAGTCCCTCAATGAACCTCCTTATGATAGGATGATTATGGTTATGGAAGCGTAGTAATGCCTTAGATAAGGGAGTAGATGTTCTTGATTGTGAAAGTTTTGGTGTGATTATTCGAGCTAAGGTTATAGGTGAAGAAGGAAAAGGGAGATTAACTTTCATCATGTGAAATAATTAGGAAGGGTATATATGGCGAATATCTTTGTGAGAGTGATTGAAGTTGCTGGATTGTTTTAGTAGGGAGATCCATAAAGTTGTATAGTAAAGATAGGCTTAAATGTTGTGATTGATGAATATTCATACCAATGTGCCATGTGGTTAATACTCCTTGATTTAAGACCTGAGGTTGTTTGATTATAGTGATTAGGTGAAGTAATATTCTTGAAGGGATGTCAAGTATAGGGTCCCATAGCTTAAGCTAACACCTTTCAACTCAGGGTTAGGCTTCAACATGAAAATATTATACAACAGAACTTAGACTCTTGAAGTTAGGTGTGTTGTGGGGGGGTTGTAAGTTGGAAATGATGAAGTGTGTTATTTAGTTTATAAAGCATAGTCGGGTAGTGTCACTAAATTTATGGTCTATTGGTTGTATCATGTAAGGTGGAGGAGACTTTTATTCCTATGTCCCGCAAAATCCTATTTCGCGTTAAGTATCACATAAGTCAAGACCTATGATCACCAAATTAACTCATGTCTTATGTCATGATGATTATAATCCATAGAACTCATGTGCAAGGTCATCTCTATGTCAATTCTCATTATCTCACTCTTCGTTCTTACAATTCATTAGGGATTATCATGAAGCTCTTTTGATGCCTTTGCATGTTTTGTTGAGGAGGAATTCCTTACATGAAGTTACGTACTTTATTTCATATTTATAGAGCTTTAACAAGATCCTACCCATCATTCGAGGGTGAATGATTCCAAGGAGTAGATAATGCAACACCCCACATTTTTTGGCTAGAGTTCGAACCGTCTTTCCTAGGTATATAGACCCGAACCTAGTTATTTCTAATTATATATAAGTGTGAATAATAATTTTTTAGGGTGTAAACATCTTTGGAGATGGATTGAAGTCAAAATATCTCCTAGCTCAAAGTTAAGTTGAGCACTTTCCTACCTATTAAATTTTAGTATACGATTTTTCTTGGGTCAAAATTACAACGACCATTAATCCTAGAATATAATGAGTTATGTATCCCATTATATATCAAATTAAATCCCTTTGAGGCCTCTTTCCAACTTAACTGACCTTTAATCAATACGGATTTGGAGTTAAAAGTTATGAGTGATTTAGTGAGACACTGTCCAAAGTGCATAATTGGGGTTGCGAGGCAATGTTGGTGCATCGCGTTTGGAGTCGCGAGGCAAAGATCTTGCTTCGCGTTTGCGTCTGCGGTAAGATTTTTCTGTCCCATATGTTAAAACACGTTTTTCCCACTTTAAATCAAGGGCAAAAGGGTCCCCCCCCCCCATAACTCCCACAGCTCGTCATATAACCCTAAATTCATTCCAAAACTAATTGAACCCCCCCCCCCAACTCTCATTCTCTTCCTCTTAAGAACATCAAGAAGGGGTTTCTGAATTTTAAAGGTTGTAAATTCCAAACTCAAGGTTATTATTTAATTTTTCTCCCTCAAAGATATGTAAAACTATCTTAATATTCATGGGCTTGAAAAGTATGTTTTATAATACTCTAAACTGTATTTATATGTCTATGGTAAGGCTTTGAAAATTGATTGAGAAAGCATAATTTATTAAATTACTTTCTATGATAGATTTATGAATTTACTATGGGGTTTTGATGGAATTGAGATGTGATTTGTGTATACACGTTATGGATTTTGAAGTATTTGAAGTGATTAAACTATGAACCCTATTTTCGTGATAATGATTATGAAATTGACAATTGTGGTGGATTTCCAAATGAATACGGAAAGGTTGATGCTTCCGAATGCTCTTTTAATAAGTTATGGACTAACTCCTTATATGATTTTGGAGAGCTGTTAATGTATTTCAAAACACTTTTGTTTATCATGAAGACTTGTACGGATTATGAAAGAAACAACCACCTAAGAGTTATGTCTTGAAAGAAATTTGTTTTGCCTAAACTTATATGTCCTTTTTGAAAGAGAACTCTTCGTAATGCTTGAATCAATTACGGTGGTCAATAATAAGTTTTTGAATTAGAAGGGCTATGATATGATATGGATATGATATGACTTGCAAGTCTAAGTATAATGATACTTTGCTATGAAATGTCATTAATAGAATAAGAGATGAACCTTTATAAGTATGAATAATGATTTGGAGATGTTAAAAAAGGGCTAAAAGAGAGTTAGATGGTTACCCGAATAAGGTACGAGTTCAGATAACTCATTGTTAAAAATCGTCTTTTGCTGATTTATAATACGTCATCCTACATGGGAGGATAATTAGGATATCTCACATAGGGATGCCTACGGTATACTCACATGGGGGTATATCAGTTTATGAAAACCTCAATCCTTGCGGCAAACTTGGATTGGGGACTCGGCCGTCGAGTTAAGGGAAGATTTCATATAGCCCATGGGATTGTAGAAGGTAGGGTGCACCATCTTGCTAGGAACTAAATCAAAGAGTCGATTCAATGATTTTACAAGAATGATTTGAATCTCTTTAATTATGCCCATGTGTTTTTATATATGTTATGCTAAAAAAAATTCACAATGCTCTCGATTATTTATATGAATTATAAGTTGTTTTGGATTGTTCTGCATACCAATACATTCCAAGTAATGACCATCCTCATGGTGGCTGCATTGTCTTATAATGTTGGTTTTGACGCACAGTCCATTGGTCCACAACATCTGTAGAACATTGGGGTATGATAGAGTTGGTGAGTCGTCCATCTTTCGGAAGGCATTTATTCATCTATTGACTTCTTCCAGTTTATGGTCTAGCTAGGGGCCTTGTCCCAGCCTAGAAAGTTAGTATTCAGTTTATGTCATTTTTTTAACTGTTCCATAGAAATTGAAATAGCAAGTTATTTAAGAAAAAAATCTACAAATAACTAAATTACAAAACATAAATATAAAGTTATAAAACTTCTACAAAATAACCCATAAAAAATCATAAATTCCCATACATGTGTATTAATTTGAAGACATAACATTAACATTCACCAATGTTGTTGAAAAAACACATCAATATAAATTAGTATTTTAAAGTTATTTTTGATTTGATATTACTGGTAAAGTTATTGTCATGTGACCAGAAGGTCACGAGTTTAAGCCTGTAAAACAAGGCTCTGCATAAATGTTAATGCACCGAACTGCCTTTTCTTTACTATAGTAAAATCAAAATAGGTACTACTAAGGTATATTATTATATATCACCATTATTTCGTGATGTCACCTTTGTCCCCCTTCATTTATATTATGAAAACTAACGATTATAGGATTATATTACCATATCTTAGTTGGCCGTAATTTTGTTTATTTTCTTATCTTTCTATTTTAATTATTTATTTAAAAGTATAATAAATAAAAAAACAAATCGAAAAACAAGTAACAAAATTGTCCCATTTCTCCAGAACTCCAACTGCATGCACCAAAGATAAACGTGGGTGTGCGCTTATACATAACAGTTTTTTAAAAAATGAATTCGAATTACAAAAAAATTCAAATCTAACTATCAATATTTTTTAAAATGGAATTAGAGTTGGTTAGTTACTCCCTCCATCTCTAGGCATAATTGTGTCTTCCAAAATTTACAATTTTCTTTCTCTAAAACTCTCATGAATTTTACTTTCACACAAAAACTATACATCCATTCACATATTATATTTGGATTTTCGATTGTTGTCAGACTCTCTCATAGATTCAGTGTAAACTCCAATAATTTTTTCAAAGGAAATTCTTCATTTTAAGTTCGTTTCTCTCTTTTTTACCCCACTGTTTCTGCCTAATATCATTCTTTAATATCCATCAATTTCTTTAATCTTTTATTACTTCTATTTTGTTGAACTAGTTCAATTGTACGTGCCTCATACGTGTAATTTTTTATTATTCAAAATTAGACGATTTTTTCTATTTCGAAAAATTTTATGAAGTGCAAAAACTTCTAATCACTTTTTAAAGATCTTTCACATTTTAATATAATAATGTAAACAGAACATATATTTTATTATAAGCACATATATTTACCACCAGAAGTTTCAAGTGGTTAATGGATCATTAATTTTGCACTTATCATGCAATACCTCTTTTCCTCTCTGCTACAGGCTAAGAGACACGCATCGATTTGAATCATATTTGTCATGTGATTATTTTTTTTCTATATTTAAAATCTTTTCTTATTTTTAAAGCTAAATCTTTAGAAAAATTTTGATTACTTACTTAAAACATTTAAAAAATTAGTACTTCTTATATTTTTCTTATTCTAATGCATTCATATTTATTTCTAGATTTTTCATATATTCCTAAAATCAACTTTGGTTGATTTAGAATTCTTAAACTAATAAAAAAGGTATTAGTTGTCATTAGTTTTGATCACTTCTAATAAGGAAAAGTTTTACTATAAACATTTAATTAATTTTCAACTCTTAAATATTAGGAAAATAGTGAAAAGACAATTTCGTCTAAAGCAGGGACATAAACATTTAATTAATTTTCAACTCTTAAATATTAGGAAAATAGTGAAAAGACAATTTCGTCTAAAGCAGGAACTTTTAATGAAAGACAAAAAATTCAAATAATATTCCTAACGTCCTTCACACTTTGAGTATATGATTTGATTATTTAAAATTGGATGATTTTATCTATTACTAAGATTTTTAATGAAGTGCAAAAGTTCTAAACATATACTTTATTGTAATCACATATATATTTTATCACCAGATGTTTCAAGTGGTTAATGAATTTAATATATTGTAGATGTAAATGTAGATTTATAGACTTTTAAATCTTCTTAAAAGTAAATTTAGTTGATTTAGAATTCTTAAACTAATAAAAAAATATTAGTTGTCATTAATTCTAATGACTTCTAGTAAGGAAGGGTTTTACAATAAATATATTAATAAATTTCAACTCTTCAATATTAGGAAAACATAGTGAAAAGACGATTCTGTCAAAAACAAAGACTTTTAATAAAGCGTAAAATATTTCAAACGACATTTCTAAACTCTTCACACTTTTAATATATTATAGATAGAGATATAGATATAGATATTGATATAAATATAAATATAGATATAGATATGGATAGATAGATAATGCTTGATTTGATATTTCGTTGATCCATTTTTTTAATGGAATGTTTTAGTATTTTGTTTACTTTGTTTTGTGAGAATTAATATTATTGCTTCATGGAGGTGAAAGATTTAAATTAGGACGAAATATTGTCAGGAAATCAACCCAGGTCAATGATTCGTGGTGGTAATCTGAAATTGTTAATTTAAAAAGTACTTTTACATTAGTTTATGAGAAAATGGTCAGAAGCCTCCCCAACCTTTACCCCAAATTCCAATATCTCAACTACACACTTATACTTTGCGAGAGTCCTATGACCCCCCTGAACTATTTTAAAATGATTTTTTTTTTGGTTTCCCAAAGTATCTCCACAGTCGGCAGCCGTGAGACTAATTCTTCGTTCCTCGGTCAGCGCACTAAGTGGTAGAAAACTGGCCACAGAGTTTGCTCCATTCGCCAGAGGCGGGGATCGAACCCCCGACCTCTTGCTTAAGGGACATAGTGTTGAACCACTATGCCAACTCTAGTAGTTTATTTTAAAATGAAGTTATTAACCCCCCCCCCCCCAATGCTGACATGGCAAGAGAGTGTGTTTCACTCTTTTTAAAGAGAGTGAGAACGAAAATAATTTATTAAAAAATTATTTTTAATATTTCTTCAAAAAAATATATATAATTTTAATTATTATTTTTATTTCTTCTTCTTCCTTTCTTCTTCTTCCATTCTTCTTCTTCTTCAATTTTTCTTCTTCTTCTTCAATGACATCCAAGAACTCATCAATGACATTATTATTATTATTATTATTATTATTATTATTATTATTATTATTATTATTCTTTCTTCTTCTTCAATTTTTCTTCTTCATTTCTTCTTCTTCTTCTTCTTCTTCTTCTTCTTCTTCTTCTTGTTTAATGGCATCCAAGAACTTGAATTACGTGAGAATATTGAATCAATTCAGATTGAAAAATTCGAATTAATTTCTGGGTTAGAATCATTCCTTAGCTCCCCAAACATTGATTGACGTTGAGAATGTTGAAATTCATTGAAAAAAACAAAGTCGTCGGAATTTTGAATTTTGCCAGTGTCGTCACTATCCAGCGGCGTTTCATTGCCAGAAATTGTGCACCATTGAAGCTGCACCAAT